>VXBA01000893.1:374504-449783 GCA_013399895.1 Serilophus lunatus | reverse complement strand
AGATCCAGACTAACTGATGAACACTTGCATCACTTACTACGACCAGCAGTGACAAATATGGAACCTAACACTGACCATCTCATTAGCCAAAAGCAGGCCCATAGTTCACATTGAAATATTATTTGTTTTTGTTGATTACAATTGTTCTTCATTTTAAATATTGCATTCTTTTTCCTGTTTTTTGTGCACTACTACAAATAAAATATGTGCAGTGTGCATAGGAATTTGTTAATTTTTTTCCAAACTATAGTCTGGCCCCCGACAGTGTCTGAGGGACACTGAACCGGCCCCTTGTTTAAAAAGTTTGAGGACCCCTAATCTATAGCTTCCAGATGATGTAAGCCATATCTACTTGCTCATATGAGTACTCAGTGGATCTTCTTTTATATTTAAATCTCTCACACACACAGAGTCTCCACTGAGTTTATGAACAAGCCCAGCTTCTGAACCATTTGCAGGCTTCATCAGTCTGCAAAAACACCTCATTGCAGAGACTCTGCTCTCTCCATGGTATGAATAATGCAGAATTGCTCTGTTGAAACTGGCTTCGTTGTCAGTTTAAGCTGAACATGAATAATTGAACACATTTTCTTTTCCGAGACAAGAACAGCTGCCATCTAAGCTGTTTAACCCTATTTGCCTTCTCACATTTCTCCTTAAACTTGCTAAAGCCCCTGTACTTAGCCATTCCCTATAGGAATGCATCAAATTCATTTGGGATTTTTCACTTGGTTGAGGTTGTGTCAAATAATCTGCTATGCACGTTAAGCAGGCTAGTTACAATTACCGTGTGTGTCTCCAGCTTTAACTCTCTAGTTGCTGGCTTCCCACTGGACTTTACTTGGACTTCAACAGCAGAGTGCTGGGCAGATAGTAAGTGCCTCCAGAAAGCTAAACCTTCAGCAGTGAGAAGTATCATTAGATGACAAGAGATTAAATATTTAAGCAGCTGACATGGAGACTATGGCATTAATAGCCTGTCAGTTAAGCCTTCAAAGCTATAATGGACTTCCCTCTGAAGTTTAGGCACCATGGTCCCAGTAGGTGAAGGATGGAAACCTCTAACATCTCTCTTCTGTGTATTTTTTTTAAATTAAGCATGTCCTTTTAGAAATCATGGGAGCTGGTCTGTCAAACTGAACTTACCTGTTCATTGAGACATTCAGTGTTTGTAATTATCTAATTTTAAACAAAATCGTTTATGCAGGGAGAGCATGATATTCTAATTAGAAATGATGTCCATGATGGTGAAACCTGAAGGGAGGGGGGGAATTTTTTTTTTTTTGAAGCCTACTATGGAAGCATGAGGAAGTCATAAAAAGGACCTGTAAAATGTTAATTCTAAGAACAGTGCAAGAACATTCAAAATAACTGTGTCATAAAACTTGGCTCCTTCAAACTACAGTTACCTGTAAATGCCCAGTTATATTCACTTCAATGTAGTAATTTCATTTAGATATTCGCAGATGTCATATATTCCAAATGTCCATAACCCTGGGATTGTACTATGCATTATAATGAGCATTTATTAAGACATGTTCATGTTTCTTAACTTTTTTCCTCAGAAATAATTTTCTTTCCTGGTTTCTAAATCACACTTTATGTGCTGTTTCTTAAGCATATAAGTGCAAATTTCCTCTCTATTTTTTTAAAAAGCCAGCATGGATTTTTTCCTACTTCCAATGTACATCCCTTCATTGTAGAGGCTTTGTCCAGGCAGAAATGCACTATATTATGAGTGGGTAAGTAAACTCATAAAACAAATACAGTTTGCATAATAAAAGCTTTACCTAGTGTTAATGGCAGAGCTGTGCTGCATATTATATGTGCTGACTAAATTATACCCTGTTTTTCACATACTTAAAGCAATAGATTTTGATAAGCAAGTAGTAATTACAGGTACTTAAGCAGTCTCTGAAAATAGTTTTCTTGAAGGGAGCAAGGGAAGATGAGTGTGGGAGGGTTTTCATCCTTACAGAAATATACTTCTAGAAATAAAACATTTTTTTTGTAATTTTTTTTTTTGTACATTTTTTTTAATGTACCATAGGTTGTATGAATTCTGTGGAACTGCTGACTTATATCATGGCAGGAGGCAGACAAGTGTTACTGGTGTTACTGGAAGCAGAAAGAATTCTAGGCAACTTAACTCTATAGTGTTCTTGGAGGAAAGCTGTCTTACAACCTCCATGTTCCTTGTGGTACTCTTCATTATTGAAGAGTCTTTGGCAAAATTTCCTTTCTCTGCAGCTGTGAACTTGGCTCTCACCTTCCAGCTTCCAGATTGGATGTGTTTTAGTGGTGTCATGGTTTTGACCCTGTGAAATTATAAATACAGCATGAGACTTCAGCTTTAAAAAAAAATAAAAATCTGAATTGCTGAAAAAATGTGCTTCAGGATAAGAACTAGGAGATGGACAGGGGACCTGGGATGACATGGGACACAGTCACTGTTACTGCACCAAAATAGCTGGAGATTCAACCTTCTGCATTTGACCTGTGCCTTGCTGGTGACCTGGCCATAGTCCATGGGGGTGCTGCTGACTTACCCTGAGTTACTGAGGCTGGATACAACTATGCAGGAAAGACTGCATATTATATTCCTTTATGCTAAACAGGGCTCTGGTGAGGAGGGCCAAGCTCACAGCTTCCTTCTCAGAAGGCTCCAAAGGACTGTGGCTCCTACAGTAACATTTTTGAGAGCAATCTTGAAAAAACTCAATTTCCTACATAAAGATTTTTTTCCCTTTTCTCCCAATGAGAAAGCATCACAAAACCTTTGCAATCTGATTGAACCAGTAATTGAACATACTGGTTTCAATCTTTTTAAAAAAGACATCTGCCCCAAGCCTTTCTGTGCAGATGCCTTAGCATTATCCTGACCTAGAAATTTCAGCTAGTTTCAAGTAGCCCGTTTGCTGAAAGCAGTAAACTTTCTGAGCAAAGGCACTTAGGAATTTAGTGAGAAAGGACTAAAGTGCTTATATTTAAGTTTTACCTAACTTCTGAATAGTAAACAGTCCCAAAGGGACCAGTGTAATTTGCCTCTTCAACACTGTGCCAGTGAGGCAGAGAGATAAATGTAATTCAGCTGAGCATGTTGCATGTCTAAAAGTGATTTACAGCCCACAGGCTGAGCTGTAACCCAACTTCTTGCTGAAAGACCTCTCTTATTTATTTTTTTTGTTCTCTTTGCTTATTTTTTTCCAAGCAGTAGTAAGCAATACAAAAATGTGCTTCTCCTGGCCTTTGCAAAGTTGTTACTTTCTAGTCAGTAAATTGGTGGAAAGTGAATGAAACAGCAGAAGTAATCTCACATAATACAAAAATATGGGCTCCCAAAGCACTACAGATGCAGTAATTGCCACGAGGCAGAATGTGAGTAAAGTTCTTGCCATGGATGTTTCTTTGATTTCTCTTTAATATGAGGTTATGCTTTTTTGATATATCATGTCTGTTTCTTCTCTTCAGCTTTCATTTGTGTTTAACAGATTTAATTCAGTTCAGCTGGAGGGAAGCCACCTGAAGGCACTGCTGTTGCTGAAGGTTGAATATTATGTAGGATGCCCTTCACAGTTCATCTCTTTTCCAGTAGATGGTAAAAATCTCAGAAGGCTTGATCTGATAAAAGGGTCAAAAGTAGCAGCTGGGCTATTCAGCAAGAGAAATTCTGGACTTTTGAATGTGTCTTTCAAACACAGTAGTAAAAGTGGCACATTCATTTTTCACAGCCTGCATGTGGCTTAGTGTTTGGCTGCCTGTCCATGGCCGTATGGCAGATCTGGAGGTGTGACCAGTGCTAATATGTGGTAGCTGCAACTGCTAGGAGATGTCACAATTTGCAAGGCTAAATCTCCAGTGGTATTTTGAAGCTGTTCAAGCCCTTTCTAATCTTTCTAATTGGATGAGAACAATGTTTAACAGCAAGAAAACTTAGGTGTTTCTTATGACAAGCCTTTGTTCTTCTTTTCTTTGGCATCCTTCTAGATTGAGCTGTGCTCTAGCAGGGAGGCAGCAGTATGCAATGAACCACATTAATGTTATGTTTGTAGGCCAAGTGAAATCATCTGTTTGCAGCTGAGCTTATTCCTTCAAAAGGAAGTCCTAACAAGACTTATGAAAGCAGTACCAGAGTATCTCATTTCACAAGCCTCTCAGATATATAGGGTGGACTCAGGGTGGCAATGTAGAAACCAAACTGGACACTAATGTGGGATGTGCTGTGAACAGGCTTTTAATCTCCAGAGCTGCCTTTTAAAGCTCTCTGTGGTATGCTTTGGTATAATTGGAAGGGGCCTAAAGAACTGCTGCACTGAGAGCTGCACCAACCTGCTTGGTATCAGCTGCAGATCTCTCACTTAAACTCCTAAGGCTAGCAATAGTCCTTTCATTACTTAGTCTGAAATCCACTTCCTTACAGGCTGTCCAGCTTCACCGCTCTAAGCTCAGGCTACTACAGAAAATAGTTTTTATCTGCTACTTTGAGCTATTCAACCTCACAAACAATAGATTTTACACTTGGATTTGGTAACAGGATTACCAGGGAAATACTTTGCCTTATCCTTGCCCTCAGTAACTATTCATGGGGCCACTTTCTCATGAAAAGATGAGCATCTTTTTAAAGGCTATGCAAAATTCATGGAATAAAGTCTGCAGATGTATTTGAACATGTGCCTTAATGCAACGTGCATGAGCACTCTGGCAGGAACCAGGCTTTGCTAATGAAGTATTTCGCACTGCCTCAAGTCTGATTCAAAGAGTTTTCCATGTGCCAAATTTTTCTCAAAATGGATGGAAGTCATCTAGGACCAGCAGAAGCAAGCCAGGCTGCTGGAAACAAAATTAGAACATCTCTTTCTTATTCATAAGGGGAGGGAGGCAGAGAAATTTGGTACTGAAATTATTTACCTATGTGTCTTCTAATTACAGCTACCTCGAGCTGCAGCAAATGTCTATGTTTTCATGACATTCAGCAGCTCATTCCTCATGGCAGCAGCAAGCTCTATGATTTTAGAAAGGAAGCAGCTCTGTAAGTCTGCTCAGTGCTAATTTAATGAGGTGCAGCTCAGTAGTGTGGTACAGCCTTTCAATCATTGTGAAAGGCGAGGAATTCCCTGAAGGCAAGCTGGAGGAGTTTGGCTCTGACATCGACTTACTTCCAGCTAGGAGATTAATTTTCTCTGATGGGTTCCATGGAGACAAATGGAGCAAAATGAGTAAATAGATATTGCCTGTTTGGCAACACATTTATCAATAGTTGTGATTTCCATTGCAAATCCAGTGACAGAAATACTAGAATCTGTTTTCCACCCTGCTCCCCTTTTCCTGTCAGTGGTGCCAAAGTATCTTGTCCAAGGTCGTGAGAGGGAGCAGCTATCAATTTCTTTCTTGTCATTCTCTTGAAAAGTCAGGTACAGATAGACCTAGATAGTGATACTTCAACAGTTGGTTTGGTTGATGTATGTAGTTTGTTCATTTTTGGCTGCTCTGTCTGAGTTCATCTGTAGAAAAATAATCTCTTCCAGTCTCTCTGGTCTAGTAATATCCCTGGATATGGGCATACTCTTTTCTTCTCTTCCCACCAAGTCCTAACTTTCTACAAGCCCTGTTCTTTCCTGACTGGCTTGACTCTGGTATACAAAATATAGGCTGCAGGTCTGTCTATTCTGCTATCCTGGTATGTTTGCTGTGCTGTCTCATCCTGGGTTGTCCCAGAAGTGGTCAGCAGAATGCACCCAAGCTGCAAATAGTGCCTGAAAATTTAGTATTGTGTGACATGTGATATTAATCCTTGTCATCAATAGTTTATATTTGTATTCCTATAAATTAGCACCCAGAATGGTAAACGTGCAGTCAATGTAACAGGGCAGCTCAAGCTGGGAAGGAGACCTGATGCACCTCTGGCCTCCAAGGCTGAAACTGAAATGGCTGCAGAAATCAAATGCCCAAAGCCAAAGTGGTGTCCCGGAGTCTATTACTCTGTAAAGTGCTGTGGCAAACGAAAAGTCACCCTTCAGGCACGCAGCTGTATGTCCTGCTGCATTACTGTGCTGAGTGGTGTTCTTGCTGCCTGAAGATGTATTTGTTTTCCCTTAAAGGAACTTAGTGTGGGAACTGATGAAGAGGGAAAAGAGAGGCTATTTTGGCCTACAAATGAGGAGTCAGATTCTCAGAAGAATATAGTGACTTAGCAACATCAGTAGAAAATGAGTCTAACTAAAGATGAAGTTCGCCATTTCAGTTTTTGTGTCTAATTCATTTGCGATCCATGCAAATGTGCCTTGGTGTCCAACACGTGAAGAGTAAGTGAGGTTTTAAAGCAACTTCTGAAAATCGGAGAAATACATTTTCTTTTCTTTTTTTTTTTCACCTGTTCTCTTTGTCTGACTTTCACACCTTTTTTGAGAACTTGATCTGAAGCTTTACAATAAATGTCTACAGCTCAGTGCAGAGGAGGTACCTGCCAGTGATACGCTCTGTAGCTCCCTCTGAAAGGGGTATTTCTAAACACCATCTTCTGGGGGAGCTTCAATTTAAGTAAAAAGGTATAGCATATTATTTTGATATTCTTTCCTACTGCTGTTTTTACAAGTTAATCATGGTCTCAAAACCTTCTACTGCCCTCAAAAACTTTCTACTTTGTTTTATTACTGCAAATTTTGCACTCACATTAAATAGTCTGGATATAGCTCACACCGAGATGTTGCATCTTAAATCAACTTAATCTGGTTTGGATTATCTATTTGATGATACTGATCTAGAGTTTTCAGTAATTAATTTGAAGATCACTCAGATTCAATGCTTTCTAGTCCTTGCTCTAGATTTTTAAGTTTTGGTTAATATATTGTTTCAGAGAGAACATGCTTTAGGTAATGTTTTCTCACCTAGCTATGGGAATTGAGTATGGAGATCTCAGTTGTTGGACAATTTTGCATACCTTCTTTAACAAGAAAGAATAATTAAATTCCTTATAGTAATTGAGTTGTGCCAGGATTCAGTCTTTTAATCAAACTGGTACCCTACCCATGCCCACAGAGTCCATCAGAATGCACTAATATAGTATTTTCCTCAGTTTCTTCATCACTAATAACAATATCAAGCATATGCTGAAGCATTTCTGTCATCTTTCAGAACTCTAACAGAAGTTTAGAAAATACATTGCATGAAAATACAGAAAATATTCCAGCCTTCACCTTTTGGGAATAATTGTCTGGTCTGTGGAATTGATTTTTCTACTTAAAATTGAAATGTAGCCAATTTTCTTCAGGCTTTTTGCAATTTAAATTTATGTGAGTGTGTGTGCAGCCCCACGTAAGTTCCATTTTTCTGTCTTCCAGGCAGCTTATTATTGAAGCCTCTGGAAAGATAACATTAGTCTCTCTACATATAGCTCTGAAATGGAACACCAACACATTCTGCTGCGACAGCAACTTTGTTTCCTCTCCTAGGGGAGGTAAAAAATGCATTTGCCTGAATTCAAAATTCAATATGTATTTTATTAGATCTCCTTCTGATGCAAAATTCCTCAGGGTTTTGTATGCAATTGTTGCTAATCTTCTGAAAAAGTCTTGCAAATAAACAGATATGGAAATTTTTTTCTAACTTCCCTTGACCATGGCATAGCACTATTGCAAGTGCTGCTCTGAGACAAAAAAGCCAGTCTGAGCCTTCTTAAAGACACGTACATCAGCATCATGAAGTGATATTTCTGAACAACAAAAATACCTTCACTGATGGTGGTCCCTGCAGTACATACAGCTCTTGTTAAGTATGGTGAAGTCCTTTTGGAAATGCCCTGAGTAGCTGTGCTGATGACACTCAAACTTGAACTCTAGATATTAACTAACCTCTCCACATTTCTTGCCAAGTAATTTACAGTAAACTGTAACTGACCATATTGCTTTACAGGTTACTAGAAAGGTATGTAGTCTGAAAGCAGTTCTTCAGAAAAGTTACATCTTTTTAGAAGCATTTTGGACTGAAGTTCTTCAGTGGATGCCAGCTTATTGTGCTGTGTTACAGTACATAATGAGAAGGCTATTCTTGTGGCTAGACTAGTACAACCAGTTCAGCAGGCTCCCCCAGTGAATGTCTTCCTAGGCTAATAATTGCCTTCATTATTCTTATCAAGGGCTTAAAACCTTTGTGTGGTCTAATTTCCAACTGCACATCACTCATTCAATGCAATTTTTTAAGTACATGAATTGGTACTTGTACTAGAAGGTCAATTGTTCCTCTCTAGTGAATAAGCTGTGGTTTAAAAATAAAAGCCAGACTGTCAAAACAACTGGAGCTTTGGTTTTCTTGAAGCATGCTATCAAAAAAAGAACCTAGGAACACCTAAGAGCGCCTAAGAAATTCTAGAGCATTTTGGTGTATTCTTTAATTGTTCCTTTGAGAATTCATTGAGTCTGAAGGCCTTTTATGAGTTAGATATCTCCCATCCACTGAGTTTATAATATTAATTGTTTTCCTTTTCTTTTTTAAAGTTCACATCATCACCATGTGCTATCATGTTGCAGAAGTAGTAATTCTATAATTACATATGCCTGAATTTTCTGGCTTTTTGCTTTTTTTTTTTTTCATATTTCTTATCCTTGAGTGGACTTGAATCGTTAGTGACAGTTTACTGCTGTGGTGGTTAAGAAGTATTCTTCACCTCACTGCTATACTTTCCCGCTGCTGCACTGTCTTACTAAACCTGGTGGTTGTGTTCATATTTCATCCACTTTTTCTCTCCATACTTATTCCCCAACATCCTTATTGCTAGTGTCAAAACCCTTGAGAGTTTTGACAAGGACCTCTTAGAGTCTTCCTCACCAAAAAACGCTCACAGGTTGCTGTCTTTTGGGAAGAAGCTCCACTCAGTTCATGTGTGTTCATATGTGGGAAGGCACCTGCTTGCTGAGGATCATTGATTGACTCACTTTTGTTCCCCTGTCCAAAGTCAGGAATCTGCTTTATAAATTGTCACCTAAAATGAAGCCAAATCCTTGCTTTGCTTCCCTTGAATCTGAGAGTCCTCTGCCCTACCCTGTCTTAACGTTATCCATCAGTGTTTGAGATATTGAAAGAAGGGTATCAAAGGTCCCAATAAAATTGTAGCTTTCCTTAGCATGAGCTCCTGTCAGGGCTAAAACAGCTGAATTTGAGGTTCAGTGCCATATGTAGCTTCAGCTAGTAGTTTTCTAATCTTATTTCAGAAGAGTTTGCTCATTGTTAGGGTGAGCAAGACAAGTGGAGGGTCCCTTTAAGGTAACTACGTTTTTATGATCATCAACATTGATGAAGCCCTCCCTGTGAAATAATCAGCATGTAAGTTTCAAAGCTGTATTTTAAAATAGAGTGATTATTTCAGAGACAACTTGAATAAAAATTATAAAAAGCTCCTTTAATGCATTTTCATTGGTATTTCATTATATCCAACCCTCTTATCCATTGAAAACCTGAACAAGAAAAACAATTATTCAACATCAAATTGATCCAAAGGAAATTCTGGCTATTTTAATGGAAATCTTTTTCTTTGAGGCATCTGAATTTATCTAAAATCCAGAGATGCCTTATGGGAGCAGCAAAAAAACATGTTTCATGACAACATACCTCTTTAGTGGATTGAGAGTGTTGGCCAAATTTATCCAGAGGTCCTACCCTGTGAAAGTGTTGAATGTGTTCCTTTTAACGGGGAACATACTGGGGCTAGATCCTGAATCAATGATCTGGGATTTCTTTATTAGCTAGCCAGTCTATGCAGTTGGTAGAACTCTTTGCAGTGGTTGAGCAAAACTCTTTAATGTCTGTGAGATGACTCTGATTCAGGAGAAGAAAGTACAATATATGTCACATTAAAACTGACTTAATGCAAATTTTGTCACTTCTGATCTCAGCCTACAGAATTAGTCAGGCATTTAACATCAGTTAAAAGAAATTTGCTTTAGAATGTACCTGTATGTTTTAATGACAAATTAGGAAATGTAGCCAAGCTATGCTTTTCCTCTTCCCTGATTATTGTGGATAGAGGGGGTGGAGGCAATATCCTTTATTCTTCTAGCCAAACTGTTTTGATTTTGCATTTGAGACTGCATCTTGTATTTTGTGCCAGCTTCATGCTGTGCTAATATAATTTACCAAACACACAATGCTAAGAAAGAATAATACAATCCACAAGAAAATCAGCTCATTCTAGTTTCTGCAAAAGAAGTTGCAAAGCACAGTTTATTTTAAAATAAAATTAAAAATCATTTAATTTTGTTCCTTCAAGCAACAAATTAATTACAGGAGAGGGAGGTAACTGCACAACAGGATTACCCTTTGCTTCTGTAGTCAGAAGAGCAGCAAATGAGGGGGGCAGGAATGCTGTGAAGAAAATGGTAGGGTAGTCAGCATATGGCCCTTTTTCCTACCTATACATTGTTTGCATTAGAGTAATCTCATAATTCTCAATTGTTAGCTGGAATGATATCGCACAGTGTTGGCTTGGGGTNGAAGCGTGTCCAGAGAAGGGCAACGAGGATGGTGAAGGGGCTGGAGCACAAGCCCTATGAGGAACGGCTGAGGGAGCTGGGGTTGTTCAGCCTGGAGAAGAGGAGGCTCAGGGGTGACCTTATCGCTGTCTATAACTACCTGAAAGGAGGCTGTAGTCAGGCGGGCCTCGGTCTCTTCTCTCAGGCTCCCAGTGACAGGACGAGAGGACACAGTCTTAGGCTGCGTCAGGGGAGGTTTAGATTGGATATCAGGAGGAACTTTTTCACAGTGAGAGTGATTCCCCACTGGAATGGGCTTCCCAGGGAGGTGGTGGAGTCACCATCCTTGAATGTGTTTAAGGATAGGTTAGATGATGAACTTAGTGGTATGGTTTAGATGGTTTAAATGGTTTAGATGGTATAGATGTTAGACTGATGTTGGGTAGGTTGTTAACCTAGGTAAAGGTTGAACTTGATGATCTCCATGGTCTCTTCCAACCTTCTTAATTCTGTGTGTGTGTAACCGGTGGCAGCGGTCGGCCCCACATCGGCTGTGAGATGTAATGACTCTAGTTTTGCTTTCGTATACTTTTTTTGCTAAATAATTATGTTCGCTGCTTCTTTCTGTAAGAGAGATGGGGAACTGTTTCAGACACATAACAGAGTAAGAGCTAACTTCCTGCAGAAACTGCATAGCCCTTCTTACTTGGTTATGAGACCTGAATACCTCAAAGGCAGGCATACAATTTACATAGTTTATTTAATAAGCTATACTTCAAGGTAAGCTATCATAGCCTAATTCTAGGTAGTGGGTCATTTTCTTAAGTAAAGAATGAAAAATAATAGCTGCTGCAGTTTTATCCTTCCTAGTGTTATAAATATTGCCTTGTCAGTGGTAGGGCTTGAACGAAGGCCATGGGAACCCTGTAGTCTAATTTTGCTACAAGACCTTTAAGGTGTAGCCAGTGACGTATTCAACCTAATATTTTTTTTCACAGTAGGGAACTACACAGGTTAATCATGTATTTATATGGATTTATATTTTTTATCAACTGTAAAACAGTCTGGTCAATGAGGTCTTGTTTCAAGTGAAAGAAGAGTCTGTAAATTACCCACACATCCTACAGTCATAGAACAAATGGCATACAACAACTGTTGAGGAATACTTAATCTACTACATCTCTGGTGCCCACCAAACATTGCATATTGTCTGCTAGTACATTATGGACTGGTTTTCTGTTGCAGTACTTTAGAATTGATGTATCCAGATGGCTCAGAACAGTAGGGATCAGCTTCATGGAGACTTTCTGAGGGTAGGAGCAGGCAAGTTATCTGTACACATGCCCAGACAACAAACAGCCAAGACATTGCTTCCCGAGGCATGTTTTTTTCACCATAGGAGAAGGATCCAGCGTCCTACTAAGGACAATGCTGCCTTCATGAGGCAACAGGAAGGTCAGGGAAGGGATGACTGCTGTTTAGGCAGGCTGCATTCTCTTTTAGGTGCAACATGCTAACCAAATGCTGTAGCATACCACAACATTTCACTGGCTGAAACAAGCCTTCACTTCAGGCATGGTGATGTGGCTTTGGTTAAACATTTAGTAGGCCCTAGCCAAACCTATAGACTTCTGTAAGGACAGTTGCTCTGTCCAGTTTTGCTCTTTAATGTGAAATCTTTTTCATTGTTTCCCCACTTGCAAAGAGGAAAAAGGGCAGAAACTCCTTTTTTACAAGGTTGCCTTTCAGTCTACAACCCAAAATGTGTTAAATGTTTTAGACTAACTGACGTATCGAATGCACTCATTGTTCAATGTAGCCACCTGAATGAATATATGAATATAGACATGTACTCTCCCATCAATATATATGTGAAACTAAATCTTGACTGAATCTCAGCATTTTCAGCTAATGGCTAGACATATTTTATCATCTTCAAAAGGCTGTTAAAAAATCACTGTGCTGCAAAAATACCAGCTTCTTATATGCATATCAACTTCTAGTCCACCTTCCAGTTCTTTCCTGAGCTGTGGGTTAGACATTTGGTACGCAGCAACAGGGACTCTCCTAATAGTATGTCAGAATTGATGAGTGCCTGGCAGCCTGCTATAATCTGTCCTCTGGAAAAATTACCAACTGTTCCACTCTGTTGACATGAAAAATACATCCCTTCAGCTTTTAACAGCTATAAACTGGGGCTGTTCTGGTGTCAGGCAGGTTTAGACTCAAGAGCTGGTGACAGGACAGGTTTGATAGTGGTGGCAACTGTCTTGCCATCTGTCATTTCTGATGCAAACCTTCTCAGTTTGGTGTCAGCCCTGTGTGATGCTAAACTCCACGACCAAAGAGCAGAATTATGCTGGTGTTTTTCTGTATATCTGGAAAGTGTTTTCAAAGCTCTTTCCTGGCACAAAGATCAAGTGGCACACAATGTATTCAGTACAGCTGGTCCAGAAATAGCTTTCATCCCTGGAAAGCTTAAACATTTAAAAACTAGATTCTCCTTTAGTCCACAGAGGCAGAAATGTACTGAGAGAAAACACTTTCTAAAAGTCTTCAAATTGCAGCTGCTGAATTCTTTTGATCAGAAATTACATCTTCATTCTGACAAAGGAAAATTAAAAGGTTGACACTTCAAATCTTCACAAATACAAGATTGAAGATCACATCGTTCTGATAATTTGCTGTAATTTTAATGCAAGACAGTTTTTTCTATCCAGGCTTCAACCTAAATTTCAGTTCTTAAAAATCCCCAAGTTCCTAATGTTTTGACATATTGCATGCGAAAATTCAGAAACAATTTAGGATCGAGATGAAGACTGTTGCCAGGAAGAAGTAAAAAGCCTTTAAAGGTCCCTTCCAACCCAAAGTACTCTATGATTTTTCTGTTATAGGTAGGGTTTCTTGCTTTATGCTCTGTGAAGTGGATTGGGGGAACAAGGGGAATTTTTTTGGTATGTGCTCTAATGATGACTATAGTGAGATGACTAGAGATTCACTGTGGATTAAGTTCTGGGTTAACTGCATGTTTTCACAATATCATTTCTAGCAATTACTCCATTTCTAACATTACTCCATAATTGCCATTCATTTACTATAGCTAATAATATCAGATGACAAAAAGTTGTCAGATAATTCCAGGCGTTGTTGTTTGGGTCGATTTTTTTTCAGGACTAAAACATGATTTTAGAATATCAATAACAAGGTGAAGACTATCTGATGTTCCTGAAAATGCCTACATTGTTTACAAATAAGGGTAAAAATCTCTTCCTGGAACGAGACAGAAAACTGCCAGATCCTGTGCTCTGTGCCCAAGTAAATTGTGGAATTTGGCAGGAAAGAAAAGGATACAAAGAGAAAATCTGACCCTTGCAACCTGGAGAGCCTGAGCTGGTTAGTGTGCTGCAGCCCAGTGTCATGGGGACAAACCTCACTACTGTCTCTAATCTCCATACCACATAAGTTGCTAGCAAGAATGGTAATGGCAATTGTTCCAACAATTGTCTGATCTTATCTGTTAGCTTTGCTACAATATTTGTAATCCAAACTAATACAGAAAAGCCTCATTAATGCAGTTTAAAATATTTTGTAAAGAAAATTGTGTGTGTGAGAGAGGGGAAGAGTGTAATGAGCTGCCAGAGTCCTGAGGCTTTCTCCAGGAGGGCTGTGCTGATTATTGTGGGTATTTACTTCTTTCTTTTAGCTCATAGATGCATGACATTTGTAGCTATTTCTTCCTTAGTTTTGGGCTCCTGTTTGGATTGTTTTTTACACTTAATCATTTTACTTCCAAGATGTCTTTTGTTATCTCTAAATCTGCCCTTACCTGAACAATGGAAGCTCATTTTTCTGTAGTGGCCATGCAACGTTCATTACAATTTGTGTTTACATACACATACCTTTCTGTCTTCCTCTCATGTTTTTTTTTTAATGTGTCTTTTTAATGATGAAGAATTATTTCTTTAGTTATAAGTAAACCACAACTTCTCACTTTACCTTCCTAATTCCCTCCTCTATCCCACTGTGGGGGGAATGATCTAAGAACTGTCTGCTGCTTAGCTGCTGGCTGGGGTCAAGCCACGGCGCTAAGTTAGTTACAAGCCCTGCTTGGCTAAAGCTTTAGGCTCTTCTTGTTATTCCTACCATCTTGATAGACCACCCATGTTCTTCATTGCTGCTTTATAGTGCCTTCTGTTTCATAAGCAGCAGTACTCATGCCATGGAAATATACCTGTCCCCCAGCTTAACTCTTAGTTTTGGAATTAACTCTTCCAAAGATAGAGTGAAACAGCCATGGCACAATCTACAGCAATTGTACCTCTCAAGAGACCCAGTGGGCCTTTTCTTCCGTGTCTGTCTAGCTAGGCTGGAAAGTAGAGTTGTTGCAGATACTGCTGCACCTTCCCAGGTTGTTGGCTTTGCCCTGTATGTAGACTGCCCAGGTCACTGACTGCAGAGACACAAGCAGCCTGGAGAGCTTTACACCAAGTTATTCCTTTCCCTTTGGGCAGCAGTGGTTCTGTCTCTGTTAGAGACAGCCACTTTCTTGAGGATGAGGGGCTGAGATGACAACAGGCTGTCATGCACTCAGTCAGACTAAGCTAGTGTTCTCTGGGGATTGGATGCAGGAAAACCTGAGGAACATTCCACACTGCCGGTGATTCTTCACAAGGGAACTATGTCCTGGGTGTAGCAGAAACCCACAGGTTGTTGGTCACAGGCAGCCATGTACAACTGTGCACAGTTATTTGGCTTGTTCTTGCTTGTTCAAGTAGAGTCATATGTCTTCTTGTCTTGATGCCAAAACAATTGGATTTAAGTTGCAAGAATCTTTTGACACCAAAGCAAGAAGACAACCCAAGTTCTACCAGCACTGTATTACAGCTGTGTTGCTACCTGAAAATGGCTTTCAAGCCAGGAGATATTTAGAGGGGTCTGAATTAAATAGAACCGAATGTCGAAGTGTTTGGATTAAAGGAGGTGAGTTAGGCAGCCGGAGGAACTGAGCTGCTCACCCAATATGTTGGCAGTAATAAAACTACTGAGTATTGTGTGTTGCAGGCAGCAAAGTGCAACTGCAATGCTTGCCGGCAGCAGCAGCAAAGGGAGCAGAGTTACACTCCTGTTTGAAGCAAAGATGGGCACCTCGGGGGCTCTGCAGACATCTGCTGAGAATGTCTGTCTATGAACCAACATCACCTGCTTCATGTCGAGTTGCTTTGCACGCTGGAGGACAGTGTGGTAAGTAACGCAGTGCAGTGCCTCTCACTAAGCACAGGAAGCCTTGTGCAGGATTAGAAAAGCAGATAACTGATAGTACAGAGATGGAGAAAGATGCAAACAACTTAACTGTATTTCCACATAGAAAAAAACATTTGTTACCTCTCTAAACTAAAGTGAGAACAAACCAGTTAAACAAAGTTGTTTTCTTTGAAACATCAAGAACAGCCTTCAATAAACTCACACTGGGACAAGCCCAGACAACTCCTGAGACCCCTATGCTGTCAGATCAATACAAGTCTCCACCCCCTAAGGCACAATAAGAAAAATCAAATTTATTGGGTTTTACGGCAAATCTTAGTGTGATGGGGGTGGGGGGAATCCCATGTGATATAAGTATACTGGTCAGCATCAACATTGCTCTCTAATAGGACCATCTCTGCAACCTAGCCAAACAGACTTAGGGTTTCTTTTTATATTAACTCAGTCAGGCCTTATTATTTCTGCTTACAAAAATCTTCCAGGCTAACACATAGAAGTGTCTTCTATGTTTTCACACCCTATTTGCAATTGCCTTATTGCACCCACTCATCTATTCTTCTTGTTCTAATACTGTCTGCAATGCAGCTTACATGACCAAAGGATGAATGTCTTGCAAAAGCTTAAGTTTATATCAAAATTGCTTTCTAAACCACCACAGATCTTAAATTTCATTAAATCCCTCCTCTTGTATGCTCAGAGCACTGTAAATCAAAGGACTTACCTATTTTTACAAGCAATTCTTACCCTGAATTGCAAAATGACAACACATGGCAGAAGAGATTTGTGCATTACAAACAGTGAGTACTTGGTGTGCTCTGCTGGGCCCTGCTTTGACTGCTTCCACACAACAAAGCCAATCCAAAGATTTGAGAAATAATAAGATTCCAAGTGCTGTCAGCTTCATGCCCGAAAGGTTGGCTATGGAGACCTCAGCATTTGATATCAGTCAGGAGGCTGGTTGGATGAATGATGTGAGTTGATTAATGAAAAAAAGGACATCTGCTTCATTAGCCAGTAATTAGATTTCTAAAGATCCTTGGTCATCGCCCTGAGTCAGGATAAACATTTGGTAACTTTCAAACTATCAGTACTCGAGGAAACAGTGGATAAGAGCTAATGTGGCTGTGCTCAGGGCTGTGCTGCCAAAAGAAAGCATGCACAACACCTAAGGAACAGAAAATATCCCATTTATTGTGAGAGGTGGGTGGGAGAGCAGTGCAGTTCCTGAGGAAGATAACTACAGTACTTCAAAAGCTACTTGGAAAAGGAGACTAACCAGCAGTTTTGGCTGTCATTCACAGGATCAAACATCTGTATCACTGTGGATAACATGCTTAGCCTGCCCTTTCTTCTGTAAGATTCTGCTTTGTTTTATTTTTCTGTCTGTCTTAGGGTCTGAGGGAGGCAGGAACTACAACAATTTCATGTAGCCATTTAAAATGCTTCAGACAGGCTATGCAAAGTGTGGTGCCGATGGCACTGGCATAGGAAAGACGGTGTTCAGTCAAAAGGAATTGAGATTTGGCCCAGCACCTCTGTCCATCTGAATTCCCCATGCCTGCTTGTCAGCAGGCAGAGACCTGGGGCCTCAGAGTTGTCAAGAAATTATCCCACTCACAGATTCTTGACAGATAATAGAGCCTCAGCATAAAGCAATTACAGCAAATTGGAAGAAAAACCCTGACAGTGAGTCAACAACAGCTGGGAGTGGGAGAGGAGGAAATCTAAGTTATAAAAGTATAGGAAGGGGGTGGCATGGGGTTGCCTGCTGGTATGACAAATAACAAATGCTGATAGGACTGGAAAGTTTTGCTTTAGGTGTTAATGTGACTGCGCTTAATTGCTTGGAATAACCCTACGGCAAGTGTCTCAGAATGGTTTCCCAAGACCCTGCTCTGTAAATATAACTTAAAATTGCTCAGAGGAGCCTCCTGGTTGACTCTGAAAGCTGTTGACCTTCTTCCATGTCTTCATTGAAGTAAACAGCCTTACATGAGGCCAGTTTTCATGTTTCCAATAGTACTTTACAAAAACTTCTTTTCATAATCCCTTGGCTAAATTCACAATTCAACAAAACAGTTATACTCTGAAGTGTTTGGCCAAATCTCAAACTGGGATGGAAGGGCATGAGTCCACAGCAGTTAAAAAATCCATCACATAACTTTGAGCTCAGGGGATTGAACTCCTCATTGATTGATTGATTCGTTGAATGACCATTGTATGACTGATAGACCAAAAACATGACTGAGTTGAATCCATGCTTCCCTATTGATTTGTGAAGAATTATTCAACTTGCCTTTATTATCATTACCTTCTTTGAATGCTCTCACCTGCTGTAATGTGAAAAGAAGTTTTATGGATTGGCTTCATGGTAAAAGCCACATCTCAATTACACATGGCAATGCCCCAATTAAAGAGAAATTGATTAGTAGGACCATTTATGAGTCCCTTCCAACTTGAGATATGCTACAGTTATAGCCACAATATTCTACGTTTTGTAGTGATGAAGAAACCATCCTAGAACGGAGGTACATGCCCCTGCACGTTGTATATGAGGAAACCAGAAACTGTTCTAGTTCTTCCTACTTTTGCTCAAACTACCAAACTACTTTGGTCTGTCAGATGTGTAATGAAAACACATTTCATAAGTTTCCTTTCTCTGTGTTACCTTGTAAGTTTAGCATCACTAATGACAAACGGAAGTAACATGGCATTGGCATTAGTAAGAGATGTAATTTAACTGTTTGTGATGTCTGAAGATATTACCTTAAATTACTTTGTCATGTCAGGTTTTTTCCCCTCATTCCTCTTTGTTGTTGGGTTGTTTTCTACAAAATTTGTCTTGATAAAGTGGTAAATTTGCTACTTGGAAGCTCATTGGCTCCTGCTGCTCATTCTCCTGACAGAAAATTGAAATGGAGCTCTTGCTTTAGTGTGATAAACGTCAGGCAGGTCCTCTCTCACCAGCTTTCCCCCACTGCAGCTCCACTGATTTACAACTCAGTAGTTACCTTAATTTAGAGCATGAGAGAAGCTTTTGAAACTACAGATTAAAATCTGGACTTGGTTGACTTGTCCATTCTTTCTGAATAGCTGTTTTCAGTTGCATATAGTTTTCTACAAGGTCATTTCAGTTCAGGCTTTCTGAAAAACAGCAAAAATTCTCAAAGTCTGGCAGTACTTGAGTAGCAGTCAAAGACAGCATTGTTGCTTCAGTTAAAAAAGCACAGACCCCAGTGGCCTTTACCAATGACTTCTCTGTCCTGTTCTTGGGGTACCCACGGAATGTCACTATAAATCAAAAGGTGACTGCACTTTGTCATTGTTACAGAACCTACCAGCCAAATTTTGATTGAAAGACATCATGTAAAGCATTGCTGTTCTTTTTCCATGAGATTACAAGAGTAGCTTTGCTGGGAAGTCTCTTATAGTGGCTTGTGAGCTTAAGCTGGTCAGACTGCAAGAGCTGGGTTTTATTTTGGTCACAGCAGTAACTGCAATAGAAGCTTTATCAATGGTAGTTGCAGCTGCATTCCAGTGGCAACAATTTGGCACACTGATAAAAAGGTCACTTGGGCCAGCAAACCTGAGATTACTGTGTTGTACCTGTAGCATAGTTACATCCAGTCTAATAAATTATACACGTGCAGGAATTTCCTTGAGTACTGAGGCCAACCGGCATGGCGTGGCCTAATTTTGTGACAGTAAATATCGCTGGACAAGGAAACAGAGCGGCTTTTGCACTCTGCCTATCGGGAACACTCCCAGCAACGCCTTCGTCACTGAACCAGGTGTAGGGATAGTTGCTGAGTATCCTAGTACAGTTTGCAAGCAAACAAACGTCCTCCCCTTAGGTCAGAAAGATCCTGTTCATGTCCCACTTACCTCATCACAACTGACCTGCACAGTCTGATTATGGAACGTTTGCAAAGGGCTATTGATGCTTCCACTGCAGACCTGAAAATGGTGCTCCCGAATGTTTATGCCTCTGTTGAACAGCAGCTATTTTTTGAGATGAAAAATCTGTCTTCATTTTGAGAAATGATAACACTGTAAATTGTTTCCGCAGCTTGATTAAAATTTTAAAGCAAGAAGGAAAAAAGCATGGTGTGATCTAACTGACATAAATGCACGCTGAGAACTGAATGGTGTTTCCCAAAATATATTGCGCTTGAACGAAGAACAAAGAATAGGGGGGGATGCTAGAAACCAGGCTCTGGAATATCTTGCTTTCTTCTGCACTTGGCGTTATTCCCCCTTTGTGTGACAAAACCTCGTGTCTGTATGAGCTAGCACGCTCCCAGCGAGTGAGAGATCCACTCCTCCTGCCATCTGCTCTCCTGCGTGAATAATTAAGAGGCGGAAACAGGCCCAGCTCGGGAAGGGAGGGAAGCCGAGAGCAGGCTAATGTGGGTAGAGAAATATCCCATCAAAACTAGCGGCAGGCTGGGAGGAGGGAGACAGGGGGGAGATGGATTTCCAGCCTGAGGCAAGTGCATCCTGCAGCGAATGAGGCTGCTCACAAAACAACCTGCAGCGCTTGGAGTGGGAGAGCTGCTGCATTCCGGTTCCAGGAAAGGCTGTCCTCACACACGCTTGGGTGAGCGCTGCCGGGGACGCTGCAGTTCTTCAGGCTGTCAGTGCTGCTCATGATTTGTGTGTGTGATCTTTGAGATGTTCTGCATCAGCCAAGCAGTAGGACTGAACCTGCTCTAAAAGTGCCCCGTTTGTACCTTCCTAGTATATCAGTCTTGCATTCGGTTGATCCATTTCCTTTTGCAGTTAACAGTCTCATGTCATTATTTCTCGGAGCAAGCGATTTGTACTCCATGTGGCCCGTGGGACATCCAGAAACAAGTGCCAGATATTCTCCACAACATGACTATCTAATGTTAACTCTTCACAACGAGGGCAGTGTTAGTAGCATTTCCGGACACTGGTTTATGTTCTGCAGGCTCACATCTAAATGAAGAATTTTTATCTCCCACATCTCTTAATGTAAAGCCATGGTTCTTCTGAGGAAAGGTAGAACCACAGAAATATAAGTAAGAACCACAGAAATATAAGTAAGAACACAAGTTTTTACCTTGTACTTCTAGTGATAAGAATTGCAGACCACCTTACAGGTAACTAAAGAAGGCAATTGCCATTCCAACATTGGGTTTTGAAAGTTCTTCAAGCTAGGTAATCCTGCAAGTATATAGTCATTTATTTCATGCTCCATATTCAGTATTGTGGCATTTTCCCGGTAAACCTTTAAATGAAAATGTGAAAAGTAGCACTTAGTGACTTCTTCCTGATCATCAGCCAGGACAGGGCACCAGTACAGCTATTAAGGCTTGTCAGTGCCATTGTATGTAGTATATCATATGCAAACTACATATCATGCAATACTCTTTTCTGGTCTCAGAGCTGTGGCAACAGGCAGTGAAGACAAGATGGAAAATGTTGAGCTTTGGGCAGGATTGTTGTTATCCCTTGTTTAGGTGGAGACTTCTGATTTGATTGGAGATAACAGCAATTAACACTTGGATGTACAGGCTGCAGTTCCCTGCTGCTTTGCCTCTAAGAAGTGTTTTAATATGCACTGCAAGAGAAGAATTCAACTCCACCTGTGAATACCAAGGCATACAAATGCTTGTATTCACTTTTCATCCTGTAGTAATGACATTTTCACCACTTCCTTCAGTTGTGTACCTTCTGTATTTGAACACACACATCTCCTGCCCATGCATGCAGGCACATTTTGCAACACACATTTGAAAGCCTTGTTTCAGGGGGGAAAGTTTAATTGTTTTTTTGGCATATTTTTTAATTCTTCCCCCCCCACACCCCCCAGCAAAATTTTGCTCCACCTCTCCATCTGCCTATTTAATGTGTGATGCACCCATCTCAGAACAAGATGTGCAGTTCTGTATACCTATCCACTCATTCTTGTTAGCCATGGTTGATTCATTTTTATTTTGCTCCCTTTGTGTAAGGTTGGAACAGTTTTTATATCAAAAGGAAAGACTTCCAGAAGCTCCCTCAATATAATCCCCTTATTCTACAATAACAAACTCCAGTTGCAGTTCTTATATTTTTGTTTGGTAGTAATAGGGTCCATTTTGGCCACTACCAAAGCAGAATGTGCATATTTTATCTTTTCTCATCTTTACCTCACCCTTGTGGTTTCTGCTGATTAGTTGAACTTTTTTTTTTCATGCAGTAATTACTGCGTGGTAATAAATTAATTCTTGGCTTACTTTCTTCATTAATGCAGGAAATACTTTGTAGTTCAAAGAGGTTATGTGTCTGCCAGATTTCACACAATTCATTAAAAAGGAACTTTAAATACTGAAAACAAATTCACACTCAAACGAGATGGAAGGGAATATGGTGGTTCTACTTGCATATGAATCTCTTCCTTTTGGCCTTTTGCACAAGTAAGCTTATTTTTTTCCTAATTGACATTCCCGAGACTTGACTTTTTCTTTGTTTTGTACTTGTGATTTACATATTAGAACCAGAGAGCTTTAATTCAAGGTAAGGGCTGCTCTGACCTCACTTTTATAAAATCTAAAAAAAAAATTGTTTTTTCTCTCTCCTTCCTTGAAGCAGAAGGTGTTTTGGTTTGGTTTTCTCCCTAACAACTGGCAGTACATAATCTAGGACAGTGTCTATCTGTTTAGTGACCAGAGTGAACTTCCTTGTATTATAATGGTTTGAAAGCCTGGAGGACTTAAAGACATGTCAGAAGTCATTAAAATGTAGAGGGTTCATCCACCCGCAGTGATTCCTGTTGATCCTTTTAACTTTCACTACAGTAAAGAATCCTTGTGTGCTTTCCTTCTCTCTTTAATTAGAGCAGGCAGAAGACTTCTCTGAGGTTCTGTGTCTGTTGAATTTCACACATTGCTTCATTTAAGTAAACAGACCCCATAAATATGTATGGAGAAGAATTCCTAACACAAATTGTTGCAGCTCTTTTCTGAAAATACAAGAGTCTCTGAGTGTTTTACTGGTACTGTTTAGTGTGTAGTTGCACTGGCAGTATATATTGTAAGGTGGTTTTGAACTTCTGCTCCGAGTTCTATCTGGAATAACAGAATAGGCAGTGATTGCCCAGCAATGTACACAAAGAAAGGGCAGGTGCTATAATTACAACACTTAGTTGTTGTATTTCATTCTCTGTGGAGTCTTAGAACCTACTGACTGGAGAAGGGGAAAGAAGCTTGTGTGAAAAACAGTATTTGACTGAGATATCTAAGGACTTATGGAAAAGAATCTGGAAAGTATAGAAATCTTGAATCTGTCCAGATAGGCTCAATCCAAATACATAAGGAATTGGAGAGAGAAATGTACCTAAGTTGTAAATTTAAAACTCATGAAATTGAAGACATCCATCTTTTTGTCATTGTGGCATTTAGGCAGGAGGTAATTTGGAAGCAGTAGTAGTAGAAACAATTAAGAAATACGGAAAGGCCCATGGTAGAGACCTGTGCAAAATCTGACTAAGCTGTAAATATGACAGTGTTCTCCTGTTCAGGAGACAGGATTACTGTGTGGTTTTGCTTAAGTGTATTTATGAGATAGTACTGTTGAAAGCCAGTGAAAATTTATGAGGTATGATTACCCCTCACTTACATGCTTTATAGACATAACATATAGCCCATTTTTTACTACTGAAGGCTGTGGAGAGTCTTAATCTGTATCACAGTTCCTAAAGCCAGAGCTGCTGCCTTGTGAGAATGTGGACAGAGCAGTGTGCTGCAAACACCAGAACTGGGCTACAGCAGCAGCAGCAGCAGCACTGGTACCAGGAACACCTGAGCTGCACTAGAGTGTTCTTCTACTTAAGCAGGCTGCCCCTGCCCCTCGCACAATAATACAGCTGGGATAGATACAAATGTGGAGGTACCGTCACATGGAGCTGGGTGCTTCAAAGACATAGCAAAAAAATGTTAGGGATGACTCTGGTTTATTCAATTCCAGAAAAATTATCCTCAGAGAAGAACAGGTTATTACCAAAATTACTGTGAAGGCACATTTTTTTATAATACCAATCTTTTGGAGATACCAAAAGTACTGACTGGGAATTATGGTCAATACCTGCACTGTTGTGCTATGTCACTTGGTCCTAGCAATTCGGTCTGGTGCTGTAGGATACACCCAGCTTTCTCTCAATTTCATTCCAGCCTGCTGCTGCTGTCTCCTTCTCCTTTAACATGCTTAGAGAAAGGCAT
Source organism: Serilophus lunatus (assembly GCA_013399895.1). Classification (NCBI taxonomy): domain Eukaryota; kingdom Metazoa; phylum Chordata; class Aves; order Passeriformes; family Eurylaimidae; genus Serilophus; species Serilophus lunatus. The sequence continues at coordinate 425,836 of VXBA01000893.1, read as the reverse complement.
TTAGCCATCGGTGTTAGGGAAATTGTTCGTATTTTGACTCTCTTTATCAGTCAGTGGGTAATTCTAAATTAAAACGTGACTTTTCTGTTAACGTTTTATGTGGTTTAATTTTACAGCCTGAAGGGCATTTGATTTCCATACCCCTGCTAAGTGAGCTGTATTTAAGTATAGTCATTCCTTGCCCACTGCAGACTGCTATTTGAAATGCTCCCCCAGGACGTCTGCACTCATGAAAGAATTTATTCCCTCACCTTTCTTCCATACAGAAGAAGGCTGTGACCACTTGAAATAAGAGGAACCTGCATGGCTACACACCAGATTCCTTTCACATCACCTGCCTGCTGCTCTACTAGTTCAGTACTCCCCTCCCCTCACAATTGCCTTCCTCTATCCCCTTGTGTACCCTCGTGTTCCTCTTGCCTCTTGCCTCAGCCTGCCCATTGCAATGCCCTGGTGTTTGCAATAATGTCAAATATGCCTCTGCCCAAAGCCCAGCTGTGCTGCCATGGCTGATGCTGCTGCCTGAGAGTATGTAGTTGATGTCTTTGCATCATGCAGAAAAAAATGTCCATCAATGCTGCCTATCCATTTCTTTCGAGGAAATACTTTAATACCATATTTCCTTATTCTAAGACCTTTCTCTCTGTAGCCAGTAAAGAAATAGGCCATTTTAAAGAACAGCAAGGTTTAGTTGGCACTATTCATAATCCCATCCATGCTCTTTTCATAATAACAGCAGAACACCTTGATGTTAAAAAGCTGAAATGAACACTTAATCAGAACATCTGTTTTGTTTTCTACTAAATTTAAGAGATTTTTCAAAGGAGTAAATGGACAATTTTAAAAAAAAATCCTAAATCCTAGTGGTTTGGTTTTTTTAATCACTGTAACTTCAATTTTCTACTCCAAAAGTTGGAAAAGTATTATTGAGATTTTATAGTAGACTAATGCTTTGGACTTCAAACCTCAGCAAAAAAGACAGCAAGACAAAGTGTGATCTGGGATGTGTCAGAAAAAAAAAAAAAGATATGGGGAAAAATTAACTACTTTTATTGCATTGCTAGAGAAATGAAGGAGAAGTTGTGAAATTATTTCATTGCTAATAAAATTCAGCCTTGGTTGATGTATATGGGGGGAAAAAAAGTAATTCTTCTTTCCATTGAGAGCCATATGTAGGTCTGGTTATGACTAGGTCACTTAGATCAGTAGTAATCAGTTGTCTCTAGGCTATGCAGAAATAACAAGTAGCTACTCAGAAGGTCAGGGAGGGAAGGATAGTTCTTAGGAAAACTGTGAAAATTCCCTAGGTATTTAGGATATGTGGTTAAGTAGATATTGTCCTAAATTATGACTGCAGAGTCTGTAATGAATGCTGTTAAATTGAATACCCTTAGGGTACAGCCTTTATTATTTTAGGCAGAACAATATATATTAGAATTATAAAACTTTGCTGAGAAAAGATGGCTTTTTTGGCATGATATATGGAGGTGGGGGATAAACCAGATTTTGTTGTGTCATAATAGGTCTCAAAAATATGCCCGAAATACTGAAAAGTGTTGAGAATTCAGTGTGATTACAGGAAAAAAAAAGTAATATTAAAGCTGCTGAAATAGTTTCTTTTCTTCTCTTTCTTGATAGATTCAGCCCTAGACAGGATAAGACTTTGCAAATTAAGCTTGTTTTGGAAATAAAGTCATAGGTGTCTCTAATCTTCCAGGTATTTCTTTTACCTGACTTTATACTTATGTTTAACAATTTGTTAAATTAAATTGTATTTTAAAATATGATATAATTTCAGAGTGTAGGTATTCTGTTTTGCAGCTCAAACCCTCAAATCCCAGGGGTAGTTTATTCTTTTACTTGAGGTTTATCCCTCAATTATAAACCCTGTGAGAAGGCAGCAAGACAGACCTGGCAGGATGAGACAGCCTCTCCCACACCGAGGGACCTCATGCAATCCAGTACAGGGCTTTCCATTTCACTTTCTAGTGACTGATCTTACTTACTTGTCATCCAGAAATCCATGGGCTTTTATAAGCAAGCATATTTATGGTCAAAAGTACAGTGTTTCTCTTGCATTAATCCCATGGGACACACTGCTAAGTCAGTGCTGTGAACATGTGGTTATGGCCAGCTACAGCAGTGATCCTCAGAGACAGTGCAACAACCATATGGGGTATCTGCTACTGGGAAATCTCCTGCTGTAAAGGCTAATGACTTCTATGCTTGAGCTCCCTAAAGTGTTGATCTGAGGAATTGATGGAGAGCAAGCTGAGCCACAGGAAAAGCTCAGAAGTGAGCTTGGAGTGTCTGAAGGCATTTATTTTGGTTATTATTAATATACATCACTTGCCTTGCTACCCATGTTCATGGAAAACAATGTTTCACAGCCAGGAGTTGCCTCCAAAGCCAAGACCACTTTGCCCTTGAGCATTTCCTAGGGGAAAAAAACCAACTAACCTATGCAGTGTCCTACAAGGTAGTTTCCTCCAGCATGCACTCTGGTCCTTTTGTAGTTGCCTGGCAACTACAGGAAAGACAGGAGGAGAAGGATGGGAGAGCATGGAGGCATCTGAAGAAGCAGATTATCTATAGCAAACAGATTGGCAAAATCAGCTCTTGGCTCTCTTGAACTACTCCATTCAAAGAGGTCATCTGCACTGGCCTTTTTTGGATGATAGTCTGCCAAAAGTAAGGGTCATGATTCTGCTTTAATTTTACATGAGTTTCACTCCAATATGAATCCTTTGACAGTGCCAGAACTGTTCTTCTCCAGTGAGAATAAGTCAGGTAAGAAAAGAGATTTGATCGGAGCTTACTTGTGTTGTGTTAGCTGGACTCTGATTGATCAATGCACCTTGGCTTCAAGGAAGCCAAAAAAAGTTCAGCTCAGCTGTCCCTTCTGAACATGATGTTTAACCTCAGATTTTGTACAAAATGTTTTCTCTGATTGTCAAAAGGACAAGAAACTCTGGAAGCTGAAGTAGGTTTTTGTAATTCATGAAAGTAAATTATCAAAAAATAGATGTTTCCATCTCCAATTAAATATGTCCAGAGAAGGATTTGTTATTTGGATGAAAATAATCTTAGTGGCAACAGGGATGTCAGATAAAGACGTCAAAGCTGTGCTCTTTGAGTTACAAACCACTGAAATGACTCTCACTTTCTTATGAGGATCTTAGCCGTTGGCCATCCATTCAGATTTCAGCCTAAGGTTGCAGGAGTCTCTGTACAGTAGAATAACTTATGCAGGAGGTATAACAGCAGTCTGTCTTCTGAATAGCTGATAAAATTTTAGTGTAGTTATTTTCTGCCCTGGGCAGGACCCAGAGATAAGTTTTCTGTTTGCTTTGTTCAGGTGTGGGCCCTCTACTTCCTACATCCTAAATGAGTGCCATAGCCTGTGGGATATTGCCTATACTGACATGGAATTAGGGCAGGTCTCTCTCTTTTCCAGCCTTTGGCAGAGGGAAACCCATCTTATCACTAAACAAGAACACTATTTTTGCCTTGGAAATTTCCCAAGCCTTGAAACAGAGCTGTGCAAAATACAGGATGGCATCTGGTGAAAAAGTAATGTACTTGTATTTTTAAGGTTTATTGCTATTAAATAGATTCTCCCTTGAAGAGCCTCATGGGAAAAATTTATATTTGTGTTTTCTTCTGTTAGAATGGCATAGTGGGATAAAACAAGGCTTTTTAAGGCCTCATGTTGCTATTGTGTTTGAGATAGCTAGAAGTCACTGCAATGAACAAACTAATTCTAGAAAAATGTTCCTCAATCACAGAATCATTTGGGTTCAAAAACACCTCTAAGATCTATTCCAACCATTAACCTAGCACTGCTAAGTCCACCACTAGAAATATACTTAAACACCCTATATATATGCCTTTTAAGTACCTCTGGGGATGGTGACTCAATCAGTTCCTTGGGCAGCCTGTTCCAATGCATGTCGACCCTTTTATTGAAGATTTTTTTTCCCCCTAAAATCTAATCTAAACTTCCCCTATCCCATTTGTTTTTGTCCTATCACTTGTTACTTGTGAGAAGAGACCATCCCCCTCCTTGCTACAACCTCCTTTTAGGTAATGGTAGACAGCTGTAAGGTCTTCCCTGAACCTCCTTCTCTCCCAGCTAAACAAACCCAGCTTCCTCAGCTGCTCCTCACCTTTATTTACTGAAATAACTAAAGAATGCCAGTAGAAAAATTGTTTTTCTTTCCCTAGATATGACACCTAGAAGTTCTTGAAAAGTTTGTTTAAATAAGTCACTATTGCTGAAGAATGAAAAATTATTTTAATTAAGAATGTTTGGGACACTAAAACATGTTTTCAGTGAGATGGTAATGTGTTTTTCATAGAGACCATCACACACATATGCAGTAACGCTGAAGCTCCAGGATAATGTCTCATTATGACTAGGCAAAATGCAGCTTGTCCCAAAGGCATCCTACTTCAGAAAATAACATCCCAGACATTTCTAGGGAGCCCATTCCAGTACTGCTAGGCATTGCTCTATTCCTTTTCCTCTCTATCACCCCCTCCCTCAGATTCATTTCTGTGGAACCTGCCCCTTGAGTGCCTCTCCTGCTGCTACGCCGTCCCAGAAGCACATTTGCCAAACTGACAGCTGTTAAAGAGGGTGTCACAAAGTGAGAAAGAAGCTTGTTTCAACCTCTCATCTCTGCAACACATTGTGGGTCCAAAACAAGCCTACATGGCTTGTGTGCAGCCCAACATGCTCCTCCTGGCACAATTGTGACTAGCTAACAAATGTTTTTTGAAAGGCTCTGGCAAAATAGTAGGAAAGAGGCATGAAATGAAATAGCCAGTCTCATTTGCAAGTAGATATCAAATTAAAGACTTGGTTTGTGTTCACTTTCAATCAATATGACAGTATTAGCAACCTATAAATGTGATACTCAGGCACAAGGAAGAAGACTCCATGAAAATACCAACCCTTCCAACTCAAGTTGAAATATTGCCTCAGCTTCCCAAGTAAGGCAGACTGACAATCAATCTTAGGACTCAAAAGATGAACAGGACATGAAAAATGCAAGTACTTGTATCTTGAAAAGGCATAGTTTTTATTAGCAGGTTTTTTCATCATTTCTTCAACTTCTGGAGCCCTATAATTGTATGCTTTTGTTTTGTCCAGTATCCTACTTGGAATATAGCATTCACAACAATACAATCATATATCTGTCTTTAAATCTCTCAATTACTTCTTGTTTTCATTGCTAAACACAGTTCCTCTCATCTGAGGGATGAAGAGGGAGGAGGAGAAAATTTCACAGTTTCCTCCATTTCCCTGTATGCTTGACTTTCCCTAATTTTGGATATGCTCCCACTTGTTGTTCCTACCTTCCAAAAGGGGGCTTATGCCCAGTGAGGCATCGTTTCAAAAGAGAACACTAAAGCTTGCGCTGGCAATAAATTGTCTGATCAAAAATAATTATGAAGGAGAGATCTTCCATTAAAACTACAAAGCTTTCTGGAATTTTTCCAAAGAAACATTCTTTGTTTTCAGCCAAAAATACCTCAGCTATTAAAACTGAGAACCAAAAGACTTCACTGAATAATTGCTATTAAAATAGTGACTTTCTTAGAAGGCTTGCAAAGAAAAAGATATTCAGCTAAAAGAAAAAAAATACACAAAGAACCAGCTCTGATGGAAAATATTCAACAATCCTACCAAGGAATTAATTCCTGCAAAAGAATTGTAGTAGCCTGTCTTCCATCTCCTTAGTTTGTCAGGTTCTTCTGACACTATTGATTCTGGTTTGTGTTGCCATTTTATTCCCTTATTTACTTTAATTTCTAGGTGTTGGCAGAAGACTTTGCTCAGCTTACTCTGAATTCCAGAAGTTTTCCACCAGCAGTGGCTAGGACTCTTCTTCCTTCTCTCCCTCTTCCTCTCCCTCTACTCTGTGGAAGTTGTTATTCTGTCTCTCTATTACTGAATAGAGAAGCCCCTGCCAATTTTTCCACCATGCCTCATGTGTGTTGGTGTGCTAATGCTGCCACCTCTGTGACTGCTTTGTGGACCTCTCAGCTGAATACCTCTCACCAGAATGAAATTCACATTAGGGCTGAGAGAGGTGGTCTGTGCCCTCTTTAGTCAAGCTTTTCTCTTGATTATTAAGGCCTTTGTTAGGAAGGCTTTGATGCTAGGAATTAACTTGAAAGGAATTTGATAACCAAGGGCCATATTCATGATGTGAAGATCTCCACTGAAGAAGTCTTCCCCCCCTCTTCCCCAGCATCTCCTGAATTTTGAGCAGATTCTCTAGTTGTCATGGCAACAGCCTAATTTGCTCTCTTTTTGTGTTTTAAGTAAGCATCATGTAAAAGCTCCTCAATAAATGATGCTAAAACATCCTGAGCTTTGGTAGTAACATTGGGCAGCTTGCCACATGGCTTAATTTAATTGCTCTGAAGCTATCACCAATACATAATTCAGGGTTTCCTTTAACACAAAAGCTCTTAAAAGTTTGGATGGCAGCAAGGGAAAAAGCAGGAGGAGAAGAGCAGATGCCATTCTTCAAAATGAAGCATCTTAAGGAGTAAAAGGGCAATTTTGTCCCTTTTTGTGACAAAGAAATCTGTAACAGACAAAGACAGAAACTTTGTTGAGACTCTCATTTTTTCTCCCCTTAGATCACCTTGAACTTGGTGGGAAAGACAAAAGCATCCAGTGCTCCCGTGCTCTATTCTCCCAGGCAAGGCAGCATGGCTCCATCCTCATTAGGGCTGAGATTGAGGTAAACTGTCCAGCCATTGAGAAGGTTGCAATCAATCCCCATGCATTGGCCCAGCTTCCTGCCAGACTTTCAATGTGAAGGCAGTGCCTAAATAAAGACAAACTGTCTGTCACCGGCGGTCTGCCTTTGTAGTTTTGCTGGTACTTGGTCTTGACTTCAACCTGGTGTCCCTGCTGCCTCGAGAAGCAGACTGAGGCCACCCAGCCCACCAGGCATGGGAGATGAGCCAAACTGAGAACTGATGTAGGAGTTGCTTGAAGGAGTTTGGGCTATATTGCAGACTTGAACCTCTCATTGTGATAGTACGTATATAGACTCTAAGATTCTACTGAGTGAATATTAGCACAGTGGAAGCAGAGTGCAAAGGGTGTTCTTGGACTCTAAGGGGCACGGGCTCCTATGAGGGAAGAAGAATGGTAGCTTCATCCTGCTTATTTATTTTCAGTTATGGTTGAATGATACAGCTGGTTGTCAATACTGTGCACACAAACATATATTAGCTTTCAGTATTGCTGATAAGGGTCAGTAAAAGGCCCTGTTGGCTGCTTGGTCTGTGCTGGGGTTGGAAAGTATTGTCTCACTGAGCTGTATTTCCATTATTGGTCCCATAACAGTAAAACTTTCAGAGAAATAAGGTGGTCTAGAGCTTCACCTAGACAGTGATGAATCTGTAATGCTCTGTAACTCTTCAAAAAAAGGATCATCTGAGCAAAAAGAGCAGAGTTCATTTTGGAAATGCTTCTTAGTAGCTGTAGCTACTACTTCTTCTTTAGCTTTCACTACAGGTTTCTGATCAGAAAAAGAAAAAAAATTAAAAAAACCCACCAAAAATATCCCAACAGAACAGTTTAATCATTCAGTCTGGGGAAAACTGACATTTTGGTCTATTTTTTTGATGTGGGGATTCAAACTCCCACAACAGGCATGTGAAATCACAGCCCCTGGGCAGTGCATCTATGAACGTTTCTCTTTCAGGAACCATGTGCTTGCATCCTGTGGGTGTCTGAGCTGATGGGATGACAGCGCAATTGCTGAACAGAAGATACCATGAGATATAAGGCAGAGTCTCCCTTTTCCTTATGATCTGCTTGTCTTTTCACTCCCTCCTGCAGAATGGTTTCATTCTTTTCTCATACATGCCATTCAGGGAACAGGCAAAATGTTTGTTGTGCTGCAGTATCACTTTGCCTGGACAGAAATCTCTGCATCTGCTGAGATGGTAATGACCATTCACCAGGGAAATACTGTGTTGTGGGCTGGGAATGGACGTAGAGTAATATACAAGGGAATGCCGTGGCTTAGAGGGAGGAGGACAAGCAGGACGGAAGGGGAAATACAAGTGGGTAATCCAAGGTCTCCTTTTCAGGAGTGACAGACAGATTCTGGTTTCTTTACCCACCTCTCTTTGATAAAAGCCTGACAGTAAGGGTGAAGTCTGTGACACTGGAGCCTGCACACCCTTGTTGTTTTACTAAATTATTCATTCCTGTTCCTGTGATAATGTAGTTATAAGGAGGAGCCTAATTGAATTTACTGTCTGGCTTTGGCCAATAGGGCGATAAAGATCCAGCAGAATGGGATGACGGTGAATCCTGCTGGTGTGCTGTGAATGTGAAGCAGGAGGGACCGGCAGTTTGTGTGCAGGAGGGAAAGCGAATCGGTCCAGGGCCCCTGGATTAGCGAAATAAGGAAAGGTAAGTGTGGTTTTGTTTATAGTGAAACACTCTGCAGTCAATATTTTCCCACAGGGTATGGAGGGAACAGGAATGCATGTGGTGGCACTTGGTTAATGCATGCAGCATGTGCCTTTGTCTTTATATGTGCTGCAGGGGTTTATAACACTGCATGTTCTTGTGTGTGCCTGTACAGAGATGCCTGTGGTTTATGTGGATCCAGCAGCAACGTATGACGCCTGTGCAGTATAAATGTAACATGAGGAGTAAAAAGAGAGAAATTACCTCACAGGTAGAGTGAGGAAAACAGTAGTGCTTTCTGGTTTGATTGGAAATGTATATGCCGAGGCTCTTAGTAAGCTGTTTGCAAACAAAACAGAGCAAGTGTGTGTGCATCTGTCTGTGTATATACAGGATCTGCAGTGAGATGTTAAAATGGGAAAGAGGAGGTCAGACTGGAGCATTAGTCATCGCAAGTGGAGATAAATTGCGAGCAATCTGTGTAATCAGATTCTCGAACATGGAGAGTGCAAGTGTGTATGAAAGTGGATTAATCCTATCTGCTGAGCCAGCTACACCTGGAAAGTAAGGGTGGGTGAGTGTGAAGGAATCAGGACAGGTTATCCGACTAGTTAGAGAAATTGATGCTCAGACTGTCCTGTGTGTCTGCTGCTAAAGTGATAATTGTTTCCACACACTTGCTATTTCCTATTTAATGATGCAAAGAAAAGGTAAGCATCTCCGAGGATCAGGTTAGAGCCCACAAATTAATGTTATCTGGAAGAACAGAACCACATCAAGCAAATTAGCCTCTGCCCTTTCTTTTGGTTCACAGCCGTTGGTCAGATGACAAGTGACTGCTGAACAGACAGAACAAATGGGGGAAGATGAATTACAAATGTGACAAGTGTCATTAAGCCATGTGGACAATTAATGTTATTTGCAGTGATCATGTTATAATTGCACTTCTTCAGCTTACATTTTTGCAAGCCTTTAAGACAGGGCTGTCCTGAACTGGGTAATCTTAGTCCAGTCATTAATTGGAACAGGGGCCACACCTCACTATTAACAGGTTTAGCTGCTTTTCATATATTTTTACCACCTTATTGTTTTCAAGCCAAGATCCAGAGGAATGTGTTGTTGAGACAAAGATATTGCTCACCTGTGGATATCTCACCTCTGTTGGAAGCTAATACTTATGATGAGTGTTGAGGGAGATATGCTTTTTCTGCTTGCTCAGAAAGCAATAGCCAAAAGCTCTCTCCAAAAAGAGCAGTAAGACAGAAAGCCCCACAGAGACAAGCAACAAAATGGCTTATCTTGGATTATCCAAACCTGTTTGCCAAAATAAATTCTCCTTCCTCCTTTACACCAAATTTCTTACGTAAGTGGTCAACTTTTCTCTACCCAAACTTCTTTCTTTTCTGTGGTTTTCTTACGTGGCCTGGAGATGGGGAAGAATGACTGATATTCCCATCAGAGACCATCTCCATGCTCATGTCTGCACTCTGCCCCTGAAATCTCCTCAAGTGTCTGACATGTGCTGATGGGGGTGGCAGGCTGAGTCTGATCCCTCTGTCTCACAGTTTGTGCATACACCCCAAGTGAGACTGACTGGTACAGGTACAAAAAGGCTCCATCTTAGAGAGAATATTTGTATTTAGTGATTAAAAAAGGGGAACATGCTGCACATTCCTGTAGGATAGATGCAGACTCTCCTCATCCTACCTGGAATAGCTGACTGAAAGATTTCTCATGCCTGTCTCATCTTTCTAGTACTTTAAGTTAGAAAAAACATGGTTGCGGTTGAGTTGGACTCCAACTTGCAAAGCACTGACGGCAACAGAGTAAGCTAAGAAATGAAGCAAAGCATGCCTGGCTGGCTGAAAATAAACTCCTCAGTATAATAAACTTCTTTCCCTGTGCCCCAGAAACAGAGGAATATTTAAATAGCTTGCTTGTTCACACACTCCAACAGGCTGTACAGCTCTCAGGTGGCAGAGCAGGAGGTTCTCCCTGCTAAGAAGTGAGCAGAAACGGCACAGCTGGAGAGTCCATCTCTGCATATTGGAGGAAGTTGTTCACACTTGCTGGTTTTGGGGTATGCATCTTCCTTCGGAGGTGCACACGGGTTTCGCAGGATAAGCATCCCTCTGACACCGTAGTAGCCTGGTATTGGCTTGCAGTGGTTATTGCCGGTTGGGTGACTACATTGTTTGCTTCTGCCCTCAGAGTCAACAGTGAGGCTCAGGAACAGGCAAAGCGCCAGCGTATTCCCAGGGAAGGTTACGTCATTGCCAATTCACTGGTGCCAGACACTGTGCTGGAAACCTGAGGTCGCTTTCTGCCGTTAATTGCCCAGATGATTAATTCATGCAATGATACCATTTTCTAGGGTGGAGGTTAGGAGGTTATGTACTCTAGTAATGAGAGGTGTGATGGGATGCAAAACTTGTGCTCCTCATTGATGTTAACTATAATTACAACAAGCAACAAGCTAGCCACTGCATCCTCTGCATCACCCTTCCTTCCCCAGAAAGGGTACAATTTTTTTTCTTTTTTTGGTGGGGAGTGTTAGCATGTCATATGTGAGCAAATGCATTTTATGGGATTTGAGTGACCATAGCTTTCATAACTACTCTGTAATAAGAATTTTTACTATAATTATTTATTTACATTGTACTTTCCTGCAAGAAAAAACATTATTATCCTCCTAAAAAAAAAAAAGTGACTTTTTTTGTTATTGCACAATGGTTGGTATGTTCTGATGTGGTGTTCTCCCCTCAAAGGATGCTACCCTGTCTATATAAGTGTAGGATCACTTCTCAGTCAATCTTGAAAGTCTCCAGAGTGTCAGCTTTTGCAGTAAATAACCTAGGATATTTAATTTTTTTTTTACTTTTTTTTCGATTAAAAGTCCTATTCCTACCTCTTCAATAGCTAAGCAAATAAGCCTAGGATTCCCAGATGGGCATAAAAAAAAGCTGCCCTGGCCCAGATGCAATTAATAGCTGATAAAGTTGCAGCAACGTGATCTCATAATCTACTGGTAGGAGAAACTGCTAACTTGAAATGTCAAACAAACCACTCAGGGCATTTTCAGAGCTGTTTTAAGAGCATTGTCTTTCAAACAACATCACTTCTCTGCCTTGTGCATCCCTCCCCCTCACTCACTCCAGGGTTGTTCTCCCCTAAGGCCTCTGTGTTTTTGGCTGGCTCATGGCCCCAGAGGTGTACAAAGCCCTGGATCATAAGTTTTCAAACAGACCTGGTAAAAACAATTGGAAACCTTCCAATTTCTAGATATATTTTTTATCTATGGGAGAAAATGTTTTCCTTTCTGTTTAAGCAGTGGGAAAGCCATGCCCTGTCTCCATTCTGAATAATTTTTCACTTCTTCCCATCCTTCATGCTTTGTTGTGGTGTTCTCCTACCTCATTTAGAGATTTTCTGTCAGCTTTTTTGAATGCTGACAAATAGCAGAGATTTGATTAGCAATTGTAGCAGATCATTTACCAGTCCAGTACTGTAGACTCATATATTTATAATATGGTTATCAAGGAAAGTTAAGGGATTATGCAGAACTATCAATGTCTGTATTAATGGCTATCAGGTTCCAGACACTCATCTATTGTCTGTTTAATGAGGAATAATCCTGCTGTGACTAGGCAGATCAAACGCTGAAGCAAGGGTGCAGTAGGACTCCGCTGCCCTTAGCAGATTACACTGGCCACAGAAATGGTTGCCTAGGGCATGTGCTTGTAATTTAGACCCTCCTAAATAAGAGGAAAAAAAATGAGATGGCTTTGGAAAAGTAGGAGGAAAAGTCTGTGATATGGCCTTCGGGTGGAAATGGTCTTTTGTCCTGGTGTCAGCTCTCTATTACAAAGGGCTGAATTCTGCATTGCCATTAGAGTGACATGAAGGGGAGGAAAATATTGTCTCCTTCCCAGGATAGCCTGCAGTGAGCTGGCATGACAGGGGTTGGAGGAACAGTGTGGATTTGATGTGGTAGGAAAGACTCCTTTTCTAGGCTTCCTGAAATTGGGAGTATTGCTTTCAAATCACTAACAAGAGTAACTGCAGTAGTTTTTAAAGGCACATTAAATTTTGCTGTAAACTATCAGATTGGGTTACGACAAAGACTACTGCTGTGTTGCACCAAACTCCATCCTGAAGAACAACAACAATGTTATATGTCAGAGACCATGCCAAAGGGAGGAAAATGGTAGGATTAGAGAAAAACAACAACATTATTTTCCTATGCGTCAGAAAAAGACATCAGGGATTAAAATAGTAGGATGGTAGGAACCAAAGTGCTGTACAAAGTAAGAGAGAGGAGTGTGCTTATTTTTTTGAAGAAGGAAATTTTGCTTTTGCCAAACTTTATGGAGTTTGGCCAATTTATTTCCTGCTTTCAGCATGGGCCAGAGCCAGCACTCTTCACTGTATACATCAACTGGAAGCCATGGAAAAATATTGGCTTCCTTATTTCACTACATCTCATACGAAGGAGCAAATATACATATTCCAATTCCTTTTAAAAGATAGCAACAAGTGTCTTCAGCCAGGTCTTCATGGTTTAAAATGGCTATTTGTTGAGCTCCCTCAAGTAATAGGTTGTATTACCTAATGCCCTACATTTTAACTTATAATTTAATTTTACATTTAGTAGACAATGGCACAAACACAGAAGGAAATAGTTTTTAAACTTGCTGGTTGTAGCCCTTTAAAAGCATAAATCCATTTACAAAAGGATACTGATAAGCCAAGTTTTGGTACAAGTGATAGTGAAAGTAATTCATATTATTTGGAGTCAAAAAAGTAGTTAACTGATTGCCATCCAAGGAAATGGAGAAAGTCTCACTCCTCTGCAGCCTGTGATTTCCAAGCATGGTGGGGAAAAAACAGCAACAAATGCTTACATCATATCTCTTATGTAGCCAATGCAAAATAGTTTAAATCTTCCGACATCACTACATTAAGTTGATAAACAAACACAAGCATATTAACATAGAGCTATTAGAAAAGCAGAATCGATAGCAGCAGAACATTCAGCTCCAAGATGATTCAGACCTTGGAAATCTTTTGTTTAAAATATAGTAACACTCCATTTTTAGGTAAAAAGTATTATTTTTAATATAGTGTATCTTGGCCCTGCGTGGTTCTCTTCTTTTATATAACACAATGAACATATCCGTTATGCTGTCGTCTTTCTCCCTCACTTTTATATGTTCTTTGCTGGGTTTAGGGTAAGACTGAACAGCCCTGTAGTGCATTGCAGCCCAGGAACATGTCGAAGACCTTCCTGGCTGCAGAAACACTTTTTCTTGATTCTGCAGAACAAGCTGATAAACTCCAGAGGAAGATGCTAGAAAATATAGACCCTTTTTGGAGAAAGAAGTCTAGAAAATCATTCATTTTCTTATTCAACTTACCAGCAAATCACAGCTGTGTATAGCCGCTGCTGTAGAGCAGTGAAGAATAAAATGGAAATTTGACATAAAGAATGATTACATGGTGCCAGAGGTGATGACACCATGTGTTTCTGTCCCTGAGTCACTGCACACACCTCTGATGCACTCTGCCTGCCACAGGCAGCTGCCAGGAGCTGTGGACACAGCATGTGGGCAGGGAAACACCCTTGGCACACAGCTGTTCTCTGAAGTGGGCTTGGCAAAACCAAAAAATGTGACAAGTTAGGAAGCATCTATTCTTTTTTCAGCCCCAAAGTTTTTTGTTTTGCTGCATGAAGATGAGACTCGGTGCCTGTATTTTCCTTTCTGGTTGCTAAAGCATTGATTTGAGCTTTGGTGAGTCGGGCTAGATGAAACATTGCGCTCCCTCCAGTAGCTCAAGCTGCTGTATTTAGCTTAATGCTTCTATCTAAAATAGGCCTGTTTGTATTCAGTTAATCTTTTGAGAAGGCTTTCTTATTCCAGCAGCCTTGTGAAGTTTCTTTTAACAGGAGAGAGGAACAGGTGAAGTGGGGGTGCTACTTTATAATAGAACTGAAAGAGGTTGATAGGAATTCACATGAAGATTACCTTGGTTTACCTTGGGCAACTTTAATAATTCAGCAGAGCCTTCCAGTCAGGGCTTCCCACGCTGTTCCCCACAGGGGCAATTTAGTGTATGAAAGTTTCTTGAGGCCATTCAAGGCACCAGCTCCTAAGACATGCGAGGCATAGGAGAGGATAGTGCCTGTCAAGAGCTAGAGCTGTCAATTCCTCTTCATGTGCAGGGAAGTTTTTCCCAGGACGATTCTTTGATGTCTCTGACTCTTGGTCACAGTTCACAGACCTTTGGCTCTACATGTCATGCCTCTGTGTTGAAAGAAAAGTGCCACCACTTTTGCTGAGCACCAGGGTCAGACTGTCCTCTCCTCAGGTGTGACCCACAGAAAGAGCAGGACAGTGTCTTTAGTCACCCAGGGCAGACACAGACCTTGTGAAGTCACTAGCTGACATCTCCTACAAGTCATGCCAGCTGTGCAAGATCATCTGCCTTCCACTGCAGTCAAAAAGAGAAAGGGAATCACATTTAACTCCAAACTTATTTTATTTTGGTGGAAATCCCTTTGAAGTTGATGACAATTTTGCTTGAGCTAGAAGGGAATGAATTGACTCCCTGCTTTCTGAGATAGTAGCCGTTTAAATTAGTAGCATTGCAGGATTTTTTGCTCTGTTCTGCTACCTTGCAAGCAATAGTGGAGTTTGGCAAATATTCGAGTAAAAATAATGCAATGATCAGAAGAAGATATGAGTTTCTGCATTGCTGAGACATTTCATCTTTTGGACAGAAAAGTTCTGTGGACATCTTTGGCTGACTGGAATAAATAATAAGAGCAACACACTGTTAACTTGTGATATCCAAATCTCGTAACGCTCCTTCAACCCCAGTCAGCCAGCAACTTCTCAGTGCATCATCTCTCCACTGAAAGACTGCAGCTTATCAGGTGTGACAGGCTCTGAAAGGGCCATCTTCTTTGGAAGGGAAATCCTATGAATGAATGGGACAAAATTTACATGTTACAAGAAATAATTGTACTGTTTGGGAGAGGAAAAAAATTGAAATGTTCTGATTTCTTTGAAATGAGTGGCCTGGTCTTCAGTCTACTCTTAAAGTTATAAAAATGCTTACATCAGCACTCTATGTGTACCTGCACTGTAATTTCTCCCATTCCTGCTATACAGCTATGGCTGAAAAGATCCTGGGGCTTCTGTTCAGAAGAAACTACACCTTCAGCTCCACCACATTTTGATCAGTCTGCAACCTTACTGTTGCTTGCTAGCAAAGATAGCTTAGCGAGCCAAGGCCAGCAGCAGCCCCAAGGGATGGGCTCTGCCGTGAGGGTCAGTGATAAACAGGCAGAGAGAGGGCTGGACCAAGTCTGGCAAGCCAGATGCCATCTCCTGCATCATTTGGCAATGTTTATTGTTCAACTTCCAGGGCAGCACAAACCAAAAATTCAGCTCAGGTAGGGACCGCTGCCAGGCACTGACTAGCCCCGCAGATGCTGCACTGTCAGCAGCTGCTGCTCAAGATCTAGCTGCCCAGGAGAGAGCTTCTGGTTTACAGATGAACATCTGAGCTCTCCTGGGATGCTTAAGCAAGTGTCTTTGCATTGGGGTATCATACGGTGACGCAGTCCTTGCTGAAGTCGGGAAAAATCACTGTGTTCTTTGCTCAGGCTTTCAGGAAGCTGCTCCTTTGCTCTTGCTGCAGTGGCTTTGGCTTAGAAACAGAACTTGTTTGGACCAGCTGATGAGTACTTACAAACTAGCCTTGGAGTTGTTTTTTCAATCAGAAAAGATAAACTCGTGACAGGAGGAGTTGGGAGAAACTACAAAAGCTGTACTAGTGAGAAGGTCAAGCTCAATGACCCTAGTCTTCAAATCCATTTGATTTTTTACAAGTGCTCTGCAGTGCTTTAGTAGTAATTGAGTTGATCCAAAGCAATTATCCTCTTTCAAAAATGAGATACTAATGATGGAGAGCTGAAGCAAGACAAGAGCAAGTGATTGCACTGGTAATAGTGAAGGACTTCTATGTATTTGTTACCATTCAGTGTACATCATTCTTGCTCACAATATGATCCTCTCTTGCCCTAGTTTTACATTTGGATTCCCATATGAAGTGATTTAACAAGGACCGTTCCTGAAAGTTCTAGGAAAATACATTCAGATGTGCAGGACCTATCACAAACATGTGAAGGTGATTCAATATACTGATGAAGTTCAGTGATGATACCAGATTTTCATAACCCCATCACTGGGTCATGTTGGGTTACTGGTTTTGCACTGAAGTAGATAGGAGAGGGGATAGAGGTCCTTGTGTCTAACTTGGCTTGTCTATAAAAGATCGTTCATACGCTATTTTCTTGTACAATTAAGATCTTCCGAGTATCAACAGGAGTTTGTGCAGTGATCAGCTCTGAAACTGGATACCAGTGATATTAGCAGTACTCATTTGAGCTGAGAACTCTGTATATTCTTCCACATCAAAAAGTAATAGGATATTCAAGTAGATTTAATTTTAAACAGTTGATGTACTTACTTTGTATATTATTGAACACCTCTGCAATCTGTATTTATATCACTGTGCATCACAGTCTCTCTCAAACTTGACCCAATTTAGCCTTTCCATGCTTTATTTGTGTAGTTTGTGACTTGTTCAAAATAAAAAGTCCATAATAAACATAGAGAACGGAACCACTCTTTCTATCCACAAAACCCATAAGATTGGTTTTCTTTGTTGTACAATCTTGAAATAGAGAATAATGTTTTGTGTGTTTTAGTGAAATGACTGCTGTACTGCAATATGCAGGAACAACAGCTCTACCCTTAAACTCAAGCCTATGGAAAACACTGGATATGCAAGTGTAAGCACAGGCAGAATTTGGCTCATCAGCTTAACAGGAGGAGGCCAGGGTGAGTGCATAGCTCTCTGCAAAGCTGCAAGGAATAAACACGTTTCCTCAGCCTGCTGTAGTTAACACCTTGCCATCCATGCCAGTCTTTGAAATCTTGAAGCTAAGAAGTTGGGCTCTGGGATTCGTTGGGTTGGGTTGGGTTGGTTTTTAACCTGTTCTGTGCCTGCATATGATGACAAAGTGATGCAGTTGTTATCAGGTGGCCAGAAAGTTTTAAACCTTCTGGCCTTTATGATCCTGAGGGCGTAGGCACTTGGTCTGAGCAAGAGCTGAAAATAAACCTAGCAAAGCAAGTGTCTCTAGCTGTTACTCAGAGCTCTGTGGAATTTATTTTGGATTCTTCAGCTGATCTTGCAGTCTAGTCTTTTTTTCTGTAAATACACATCCATAGTAGAATTGGCTTTTGTCTGTAAGATTCAGTCATGTGGGACAGCACTACTTAGCTCTGAAAAATGCAAATTGTCCCAGAGAGGAATAGGAAAACTTTGCAATGCTGTTTCTGTAATTAGCTATATCATTGATAATTATATATAAATAACTACTACCTACCTGTCTTGCTAGCCAGGACACAGAGGAGACCCCGGTGTGGCTCTCAGATAACTTCCTTGTGAGGTCTGTAGGATGTCCCTGTTTCTGTTCTGCCTGCTGCAATGCTTGTGCTCTCTGTAACCAGCTGGTCACACCAAACTGGTGTCTGTGCCCAGCAAGAGCTCACATTAACGTGTGTGGCTTGAGTTCCTCCCACAGTGACCTGCTTGGTCTGTCCACTTGCTGAGCTGCTATCTGCTCTCTCTTCTCTTCCCCTCCCTTCTCTCCTTTTCTTGTGAAAAAAGTTCTGAAAGCATAGGAGAACAAGAACCTAAAATAGCTGTGTAGATTCATTCTTTATGTTCCCTGTTACAAAATGATTCTAAGTTCCATATTTTTTCCTCCAAGAAAGAGTTTTTCCCCCCTCAGTCATGGTGGCTACATGTTCACCAGGCCTTGAAAGGTTTGGTAGTTGGGTTCCTGAGTAAGACTGACCAGTTTTGTTACCCTTAAAAGCTTTGTAACTCAGCCATTGATCAGTAAGGGAACCAGAGTTCTTGAAACTGCTCATGCTTGGTTCAGTGGTGCAGCATGGCAGTATGTGAGCTGAGCCTTGCAATATCTCTGCACTCTGCAAAATAAGGATTGTCTTAGATGAGGAAACCAAGACACTGACATTGCATGACCTTTCCCCAAGCTGATGGCAAAAGACTCTGTCAAAATCATATTGTGCTTTATTTCCATCTCTGGGCCCAGCCCATTAGTCTGATCTGTCAGGACTATGTCTAGGTCCAGAATCTAACCTGATTCCCACACTCATGTATCATATTTCCTGATGTTTTTTGCCTAAACATAGTTTCTGGTGCCTGGAGCCAATTGTGGAGGGCTCCTACACCATCGAGCTTGAGTACAAAGGCTGGATAGGCAAACAGGCAGGAAGTGAGAGAGAAGACAACCAGATAAAGGACAATCAGTGAAATAAGGTAGTGATACAATTTATCATTAGGTTTTTAAAAGCTACTTTCTAATTTTAGCAGAGCACCTCAAGTAATACAACTCTTTGTCAACACAGTATCTCTACAGAGACAATATAAATTCTGAAATTGCATTCAAAACCTGGCCAGATATGTATTATAAGGAAGCTAAACACCTACCCTCTTACTGCCCTGCAGAGGCTCCTGCTGGCACGATGAATATATTTGGCTTACAACACCAACCTGCCACCATGCTAGAGCAGGACCTTATGGACGTTTACAAGGTTGCAGCAGAGAAGCAAGCACTGGCAATGGCACAAAGACTGGGTTGCTCAGTTCACCTCTGGGATAGGGGATTGTCAGCCTTGCCGGAGTGAGGAGTGTGTGGGCACATGGTCCAAGCGAAAGGGGTATATTCTGCAAATCCACACAGCTTTTCATGCGTCACCATGTGATCAATAGTAAAAAAAGTGAAGAAGAACATCTCCTACAAATGATCAGCACAGTTTGGGTTGGTCATTATAGAGCTTGAGACAGATATAGCCTGCAGAACCCCTACAGTGTTCTAGATGAAAGTCTACTAATCTTCATTTTCTCTGCCTCTTTGTGAGGAATAGTCTAACCAGGCCAGTCAATCTCCCACCACTTCTACATCTCATGAAAGAATTTGATTTCACACTATCTTACAATTGTGTCAGAAATCTTGCCCAGAGTGCAGTAAAACATTGCCTTTCTCTCCCATCATCAAAATAAATCAGTAAGTATACCCAGATTCTTGGCTTATTCTTTTCTTTGTGCTGCTACATTAGATGGGCCCATATGGTTAGAAAGCAAATGAGCCTCACAAAGGGAAATTACAGGCTTTATTTCTCCAGGTATCTGCTGTTCACACCATCAGGTTAAGTAAATCTCAAGTGTGTGATAAGGGGTTCCTTGCCATATGGGGAAAATCTGGGAACCTGGCATATATATGGTGGTGCCTGGAATAATGCAAGGGGTAGAAAAGAGGGGGACACAAATGGCAGCAAAACTTAGATGGAATATAGTAGCTGTACAGGTGGTTTAGAAGACTTCAGATGTTTGAAGGAAAACTCTTAAGCCTCCAGAAGCATAGGACATTTTGGAAAGAAATTGAATTTTCATGGCATCTTACAATGAATCAGAAGCATTAATGCAGGAATTACGAAAATTGTGTTTGAAGATTTTTTAATTTGAAAATATGCAATCAATTTTTGTCTTATAAACATATCAAAAGTAATAAATTTTGTGCTCCAAACAGAAAATTCTTCTTATAGTCATCAGTTAATTGATAATTATCTGTTTGATGTATATTATAAACCCTTAGTGAATTGTTTCTTCCCTTTCACAGCCCATAGCACTTTTTTCCCACAACACATCTAGTTCAGTCTGTAGTAATAAAATATTTTGTTCAACTGCATTTTGAATACACAGTCTATTGTGGCAGATCTGAAATAGAGTAGAAAGAAAATGCAATAGCAATGAAGAAGAGTATGTGATCACAGTCAAGACAGGAGCCCCATTAGCACTGGGCAAGCTGCTACAGTTTCCTCTGAGACCCTGTGAATTGTCAGTCCCTTAGGCTATCTCTTATCTGGATGAGCCCTAATGCGTATTGGCAGGCTCTACATATTAAATACTCCCAGCTTCTTGATTTTATTCAGATCAGCACTCTTCAAAGCAGCACATCCCTCAGCTGAAGGAAATCCCTGCTCTATTAATGGCATGTCTGGTGCCACTTTTATCACCATGAAATCAGGGCTTGTACGGTTGCTGCAGGAAACTTGGAGAATGTCTCACAACATGCAACATGAACTGCATCAGATCCAAGATTAGGAAGGAAAGAGATGGGGGCTTTAGAACCCTGCTTGCTTCCTTCTTACAACTTCAGCCACTCAATATGCAAAGCATTTATCCCTACAAATTCTGATTTGTACTGCTTTCTCTTGCTTTTCTTTACTCTAGTGGTGAGGAGCTACTTTGGCGTGTGTGTACTAGCCTTAATGTAAGTGTTAGTGTCACTATTGCTTGGGGTGGGAATGACTACAATACTCTTGGGAAATAAGAAATAGAAACAGTATGCCAACTTAACTGACTTTCAGATGGAGATGGCTCTATATTATTTAAGGATAAGCACAGGATTTCTTTGCCCATACTGCCTGCTCCGGTTGAGCTGGGTCTGGCTTTGCTGATAAGCAGTTATTGATGCTGAACAGAGACAGGCCACAAAAGGCCTCCATAAGCTCATTAACAAGGGGATATTACCACTGAGACAACACCACAGCTTTTAGGTGTCAACAGGATCTCCAAAGTGAGAATAAAATGAGGAAATAGTGTATTGTTTCCAAGAAGTAGCACATCTTAGTGTGTTCTGGGGGGTATTAAAGCCAGAGTATTATTGTAATATTCAGATTTATTTTTCACTATTGTCACTGGCTTTGCAATCTACTTGAAAGTCTGATCATCTTAAAGTGACGTTTTGACATTTTAAAATTTTTTTTCCGTCTTCTTTTCCTCACTTACCATTTTGAAATAATATGCAATAGAGGAAACATACTAACTCATTTTGAGTGCAGGCTGTAGCTCTTGGGAAATGGTTCCATTTGCACTCAGTGGGGTATGTGCACACCCATTATCTCCAGGACATAAGACAAACCCCCTATCATGAAACTGCTGTATAGAAAGCACTGACATCTTTGCAAACTGAAAATACAAATAAGACGTGAAGCCTAGACCCCCAATTAAATAGACACCCAAGCAAGTAGAGAGGATTTTTTTAAGGTCTATAGGAGTGCAACAATAAGACAATGGAATCATTGCACCTTTATACGTGCCAGTGGCTTAATGAAGCATGTTGAACATTGTGAAGTGATTCACTTCTGACAAAGAGACGTCCTGCCATCTCTGACAATCTCTCTAAACAGAGAAACTGAATGCACAAGTGACTGACTTCTGGCAAAAATCCTTAAAGAACACATTTCTAAAGGAAATCACTGCTGCTGTGAAAAGTAATAAAGAATTTAGGAAGCAAGTGGAGTTTTGAAAGAGAATACATTTAGAAAAATGGAAAGAGAGGAGATTTAGATTAGATATTAGGAAAAATATCCTTACTGTGAGGGTAATGAGGAACTGGAACAGGTTGCCCAGAGTAGTTGTAGATATTCCATATCTGGAAGTGTTCAAGGCCAGGTTGGATGGGGCTTTGAGCAACTCGGTGTAAAGAAAAGTGTCCCTGTACGCATCAGGGTGGTAGGAACTAAATGGTCTTTAAGGCCCTCTCCAACCCTGGCCGTTCTATGATTTTATGATTCTAGAGAGCAACAATCTAATATCTAGCAGGAGACTTAGGCTCTGAGTAGCATAATTGCCCTGATGACATGCTGTTTCTGTTCCCCTGCCCTGGCGCCCCCTCCAGCTGCAGGATCCTGACTTCTTGCAACCACTTCAAAAGAAAAAGTATGGCTGTGCTAATGTCAGTCACAGCAGATACACAACTTCCAGGAGTGTATCTGGCACTGGGATGCACAAACACCTCTGATTTTAGGTGGAATTTGCACTGTAGTTTCACGTGCTCTTGACAAATTTAAATCAGTGTCTATATTAAAGCTGAACTGTGTGCTTGATGCTTGGGAAAGCTCTCAGCAAACTGAATTCCAGCATGGAAACTCTGCTTTCCTCTGTTCTTTTGGATGGCATACAGTCTTTCCAACTCTTATGCTTAATATATATGGTAAAAAACATGGAGTATTTGGTAGTGTATCCCTTCCTTTTTCTAGCCCATGTTGTTATAATTTCCTGATTTGTGGAATTTGGATGCTGAAAAATACCAAGAAATGTTTAAACATGGGGGACTCTTGAGTCCAGAACTGTTGCAAATGAGGTAATAATCTGAAAAAAAATAATTTTAGAAATATTTGTTTTATTTTGCTTTCAGTTCTTCCCAAGAAATGCCAAGCTAAGCCAAGCTTGGACTGCTGAAGCTATTCAGGGTGAAACACTGAAAGCTTCACAATAATAAATAATCTCTTGTTTTCCTCTTTTTCAAAATACACTAGAAATGTAGAAAAGCTATCCAGTGGTCCAGTGGATCATGTGGATTTGGATCTCCCTAACATGGCTGTCCCTCCACAGAGGATGACTCCCACGTTGTGTCAATGTCTGAAGGTGGAAAGGGGTCCATGGAAATGCCTTAAAACTTGAATGTATGCTGAAGACTATCCACAAAATGGATGTGATGGGTATCAATCAATGGTTGCTGCCAGATGAGGAGATGCCCTCACCTATCCATCCACCATGGGACAGAAGTAAATGTGCAGTCCCTTAAGGTGAGATGAGAGGATAATTTTTCCACATTGGTTTTCCATATTGCCATCCCCAGCAATGCTCCATTGAGGCTGTCAAGAGCAGTAATCAGATGCAGGCTGGTGTGGTCGTGTTCATTACCTGACAGCATAAGATAGCAAGCTCAGGGGAAATCTAAGCATGGTTAACAGTTATCAGCCAGTTCAGTTCCTTCTGGATGCTACCACAGGTCAGAAAGTAACCCAACAAGAGGCATAAGTGAACATTTTGTTCTTGCTTTCTAACACATGTCAACAGGCTTTCTGAGATAACTTGCATCTCCATGGACTATATCCTTGAGAGAAAGCAGGTAGGTGCCTGGCTGCTGTCAATGTGCTGAGTGAATAGATTGCATATCCTCCCTTGCTCTTCCAAAAATATCAGCCAGGAAGTTTAACTGTATGTTAGTAAGTGGCTGATGGTGCCAACCTCTTTGCTGTTGCTTTCAAGATCAGGTCTAATTGACTTCCTCTTGCTTCATTTAGTTGCTCACATTGTTTCCTTTTGATTCCCTGAGAGTGCTCAGCTCATATTGTTGGGATTTCTGTGTGCTCCTGCATTTTCTTTTGGTTAAACTGATTCCTGCTTACTTCCTCTCTGTCTGCTTGTGCCTTCTCTTCCTTCTCCTCTCCCTCTTACTCCTGCCTGCTCTCTTTCCTCATTCTCCTATGACTTGTTCATTATTTCCCAATCCTGAAGTATAGTACAGATCTCCAACCTGCAACTCTGCAGGCCAAATGCCCTGTTTTCCCAGCTAGCTTTCAGGAGCAGCTGTTTCACACAGCAGCAGATTAGTCCTGCATGGTGAGAAGCAGCTGCTTGTACTGAAACTTGAGGAACTCCATAGGAACTGTTGCCTTGCCTGGAAGCAGCCCTTGGCCTGTAATGCCGTATTTCAGCTGTGCAGGAGCTACCTTCGTGTGGGCAGGTTTGTGACTGGCAGAGCATTAAGTAGGTGATGTGCTTCCACATATCCATAGGAAGTCGCTGGTGTACACAGGCAAGGTACAACTTGCTGGTATAGAGGCAGCAGCTCTCTTACCTGTGGCTCTGGAGTGACAAAATATTATTCAACAGATCTGTCTTGCTTCTGGCTTTGTTGAAGTTACAGCCCCGCTTGATTGCTTGGGTAGGATCTATATGTGCACTGGATGGATGCTGTGTGACGTGAGAGCTGCACAGGGCCAGATTTGGTCTGATGTGCTGAGCCCTCAGGAAGACCACAGGGAGTTTTGAGCAGTAAGAAAATGAGGTCCTAACCCCCTCAGCCTGTGCATGTATGAAAATGCCTACTGCTGAAAGTTAAATAGCAGTAAGTGTGCATGATGCAGAAGCAGGCCACGAAGCTTTCCAGTAATCAAAGCAATGTAAACTGCTGGCAGTTTGCACTGCTCCCATTGCAAAGAAGATCTCCTCTGTGGCAGCACTAATTGCAAATGACAAGTCGATACAGCAAAGCCACCAATACCTTCATTTAAAAAAAATAGATAAAATTTATTTTAATTAAGTTACCCAGATAATTAGAAAAATGTATGTAAAGGATGGAGGACAGTCTGTGCCATCACTCTGAGATATCCAAACCTCAAGATCCTGACAGGAACCCCATCATGGAGCCAGGTGTTCCTCTCTGCTGCAGAAGTGTCATCCTGTTTGAATTTAGCCTCCATACTCTTTGCCAGAGGGAGACTTCCCCAAGACACCAGTTGCTCAGGTTTTCCCTCCTTCCTTCCCAAGCCATACATGCAGCTCAGACTTAGCAGCTAGTGGAGGCACTGCCAGCCAGCAGAGGGAAAGGAGGGACTAAATGCAGTGTCCCAAATTCTCTAGACAAGAGAATTTTGCCAGCTACCAGCGTCTTCTGGGCAATATCTTCCACTACTAAGCCCTTAGTGGAAAAAAATGACAGGTCACTATGAATATTCCTGTTTAAAAGAGTCCAGGACGAGAGTGATCATGATGTTGCAATAAGCATGATAAGATTTTTAATGTGAGTATTGGTCACAATTTGGGAAGTGTGGTTGCAGAGGAAACTTGTGTGCCTTCCAGGCACATCAGTAAGTACTCTGGCCCTACCCAGCCTTGGGATATCCTGTGCCATGTGCCTCCATGCCCTTCTTTCCTCAGTGCAGGGCAGAGCAGAGATATTTGCCCATTGCTTTACTGGCTGATGCTTTGCAAGATACCCATGTTCATTTGGAGTGTATCACAAAGGAGGAAGCAGCTGTGAAATCACCTGGCAGCGTGGAAGAAGCACCTTCTTGATCATGCAAGTCCAGATGGACCCTGTCCCAAAGGAACTGGCTTGTGAAAAGTGCGTGGTCAAGCCTGTACAGCTGGGGCTAGGTTCCCTCCCGTGGCTGAGAGCTGCCAGAGCAGGAAGCAGCAGCTCTGCGGTGTAGTTCAAAGCATGAAAGGGACAGGCACCTTGTGCTAAAAGATGCTTCTCCCAAGGCCCGTATCAAACTAATGTTCCATGTCTTGCCATTTAGCACCAAGGTCCTAGAAAAGAGCATGCCTAATTGCTGCACTCAGTAACAGGGTACTCATTTGGACCCCTTTACCCCCTCTGACAGTAGACAGATCTCTGGGATGCTCTCTTAAACAAGACTGGACCAACTCTTGAATGGACTGCTATTCAAGTGAGGGGATTTTTCTTATTTGTGTTATGCAGGGTAGAAAGCTCTGTTTCCTGAGCAAACGACACTGCAGCGTATTTTTACCCATCCTATAGTACCCACCAAATCCCCAAAACCTTTGTAGGCTTGTCCACCTGGGCCATCTTTGACAACAAACTCAGCTCAGGCCAAGAGCTGCACCCAAAACCAAACCCACCCTTCGCATTGCAATGGAGATTTTTTTTTAAGAATTATTGATTTCATTATTATTATTTTTTATTTTTGCTCTTTGCTGGCAGCCATAGGGGTAGGACAGGAGTAGGTCGAGTGCTGTGTGGGTGTATGTATGAAGTGCGCAGATAGCTTGTAATTCACGGATACTATCTGTTACCTGCTTTTTGGAATGATTGCTGCAAAAACAGTCAGTGCAACAAGAGTACTCTCACTGGTGTATGCATTTGCTGATGTTGTTCAGTCACTGGGCGTGCCAGGACCAGCCGGGAAGTCAGCACAATGCCTCAAGATATGTTATCAGCTGTAAATGTGGCAGGAAGTCATTAAAGATTTCCTGAGCTATTCTCTGGGAAAAGATTACCTCCAGGTTCCAGCAAAGTCAGAGGAGTTGCACTTCCAGGGCTGAGAAATCAAAAGAAAAATTACTCTGATAAGCCAATGTCAGCAGCTTCAGCTTCCCTCTGCTGCAGATGGATCCAATGCCCATGGGGTCAGGGTGGTGATGGATAATAAGATTTGGGGGGCATGTGGCAAGGCGCACTTCATAGCTTGCTTACTTGCATGTAGGCCCATGTGAGCCTCCCTAAGGATTCGGAGGGTAGGAGAGGTGTGGACATGGTCAGGTTTGAATCCTTTGTAAAGCTTTTTAATCCCTATACTTGAAAATAAATGAGAGCTTGTTCTAAGAAAGCTGTTTGGTTGCTCCATGAACTTCGTCCACAGCTCCAGAAGGAAGATTTGCAGGCACTGGGCTGTCTTGGACCAACTGGGTAAAGACAATTTTCTGCCATTAGGAGGTAATCAGAATTTGGGATAAGAGCATGAACAGTAAAGAAGACCAAACCAGGTGAAGGCAAGGAGCTCCAGTATTTGTAGGGGTTATTCAGAGAGACTTGAAGGGGGCTAAGCTGTGATTTAAACAGTGATATCAAGAGTATTTGCCAAGACTTGAAAAGAGTATAAAGCAAATACTTCACTTAATGTGGGGGATAACCCTCATTTTTGTTGCTGCAGATGTGTATATCTTGAAAAACATACATGTTTTACCCACAATAATTTTCTTTTGTTTTTCCTCTAAATCTCACCTAGCAGAAGATGTTTGGGGATGAGAGTTGTGAAACATATTTTGTCCTACATGTTTGAATGTACTAGTATAGCATAATGCATAGCAACCAGTAGTCTGTTTTTCTCTTGTTGTTTAAGGTATCCATTTAAGAGGCCAAAAGGGTTTTTCTTATCTCAGTCTCACAGCAAGACTCCAAGAGGGAAAGCCTGCCTGCTTGGACTGTAAGGGGGTACCCACGCAGACACCTCCAGGACTGGTGACAACCTTGTTCAGCCTTGCTCTTGCTAAGAAAGTTTCCACACAACTCTGCAACAATGAATTTCCTCAGGCGGCGCCTCTCAGACAGTAGTTTTGTGGCAAATTTGCCCAATGGCTACATGATGGACTTGCAGCGCCCTGACAGCTCCACGAGCTCCCCAGTTTCTCCTGCCACCGAGAGAAAGCATCCACAGCCACCTCAACCCTCACACTCTTCCTCTACTGGCACCAGCATCTTCAGCTCCATCTCCAGTGCCATGAAGCAAACCACGCAGGCAGCTGCTGGACTCATTGATCACTCAGCCAGCCCCACACCACCTGTGGTCCAGAAACCCAAGATACTTCTGGTGATTGATGATGCGCACACAGAGTGGTAAGTCATCAGCAGTCCTCCCACTGAATTCAGTTCCACAGTGTTTGGGGGATGAGAGGTATCTGGGAATCAAAGATAATCTGCAGAGGGGTACGCAGATGCTTTCACATCTATGTCACCAGCTCTGGCCCCAGGTTGGTGTTGCAGATGACTTGTGTAAATGGCAGAGTAGGCTTTTTTCATATCTTCCTTGAAAAAAAATGTTCATTTGATAGTCACTGACAAACTTCCTCATAGCTTCAATATATAAGCACCTATAGGGCATTCTTGGCTCAGCAGGCTTAGTCAAGCCGTTGCATCTAGCAATGGTTCTAAGAAGTCACAGCTGAAGATGTGTTAGTGATGGGGTTCAGGACCTTATGTGTGCTGGCTCTAAGCATTAAAATGGACTCAGTCTCTCCATCTCTCAATCTCTCTCGAGCTTTTCTCTGTATGCAAATTTCTACGTAAATTATGAAAAGATAAGCAAGCTAACTACTACCTGGTCAGGAACCCTTCACCTACTAACCATAGCAACAACTATCAGCAAAAGACTCCCAGGCTCAGCTAAGCCTCAAATATTTCTTGTTCATGCAGGTCTCTCTACAAACTAAAGCTTGGAAATTTGTTTCCTATGATATTGGGTAGCAAAAGATCCTTTCCAAATGGTAGGACAACTGAAGTTTTCTGAAATGTTAGAGAAATTACTTACTGCTTGCCCTTGTTTCATCTGTCAGCTTGTCATAAGACAGAAAAAAAGGAAAGAGTAACAGAGGCAAGAAAGCAATATTGAAAACTTCAAAACGAAAGAATTTTAGTTACCAGGTCTCAGCCAAGGGAGATTATTTTATTGTTCTTTTCATCCTATGCCACCTTTCAATACAGTTATCACCTTTGGTCTTCTCTGCTTAACTAGAAGAATGGGGAAAAGATGAGACCTGCCTCCCTAAGTGTATCTTTACAAGTCAAGAGCTTAGCTCTTACCTAAAAGGAGGTCATGACAGAGTACAAATAAGTCAGGTGTCTTCAGCCAACTTGAAGTAAGAGGGGGAAACCAGTGGGACTTCTCTCAAAGGAAGAACAACTTTTTAACTAAATGGAAAAGCCTCTGATAAGGTGGTTGTCATATCAAATGTTTCACTGGCCTAGTGCCTTTTATTACAATAGCAGCCCCTTAGTGCCAGACAGTTCAGCCAGCAGCACTAGTCTGACTCAACTTGATGTGATCTCTCTTTCCTGGGTGCACACGCAAGTCTCCCACAGGCTGATGCTTGCTAACCTCTGTCTCTGTGTTTTTGCAGTTCCTTGAAGATGCTGCCAGGTGGCAGTCCCTTAACATAGCATCCTCCATCGAGGTTTAGGACTGACTGCCTTTCATGCACAGCTCTAGCATCTGGGGCTTAGCCAGCACTGTGTAGTCCAAACACTGTAATCAGAAAGGAAAGCCCTAGCTCAAAGGCCAATCTAGTTTTTCCTGGAGATTAATGGTCCTGAAGGTAGTCAGGGCAGGGGAAAGGACAAAGAGGATTTGGACTCTGCTGCAGTGTTTTCATGTTTTAAAATACACACTACATTTGAATCCCTGCCTTTATATCTCCCAGCTGCTGTTATGTCATGCAGACTTTGTCATCTGTGAGCTGAGCTTGCCCAGGGAGCAGCAGCTGGGACATATAAAGAGAAGACCCATGCTGTCTTCACTCCTCTCGTCGTGTAAGCATTCCACGCATCTGCTGTCTTGGCTGTCCCTCTGCTGTCTATAACATAACAGTTTCTAGACATGATAGGATACCCCTTTCATTTATTCCAGTTCTCTGCCTCTGTCTATGAGTTTGAAGGTATCAAATTCTGCTTGCAAAGGCTCCCTACCTTCACCTTCTAAACTTGTGAGGGCAATGAAAAAAAATGAGTGTATGAATTCATTGTCATACCCTGATATGTGTATGACATGAAAAACAATGAAATAAGGTTACTAACCCTTGCCTGCCATGGCTCTTTGTAGCACGTACAGAAATACATGCCTGGAAACTTTCCCAGCCTAAAGGCAGCAGCACATGGTCCTTTCTAAGAGAGCATACCAATGCAACTACTCCAGTGGGCCAGGAGTGCTACTTGGCAGTTGGTTTTTGTGTCTCCAGGAAACTCTGCAAGCTCTTGAGAACAGCACTGAAGAGCAGTGCCTCCATGGCTCCATGGATGTTTATTTTTGGTAAGGTACTTCTGAGCAATGCCAGTCATCTCCTTGGTCTCAGCCAGGGTGCTATGTGAGTTCAGGCTGAGCAGCCTGAGAAAGCTGTGTTTGCCTTGTGAGAGCATAGCTGACAAAGCTGATTATCCAGGGATTCTGACTGTCCTCTCTACATTATGTACAGAGACAGTCCCAGACTTTGGAAGGTGAACAACAGTGTATTGTTACTTCTGCACTAATGATTTTGGGGTTGGAAGAAGCATCATGTTTGTAACGCATTTCATTTCTGCCCGCTCTAGTTCTTACTACTTGTGAAAATTTTGAATTTGCTTTTCAAGAAACCCTTTCCTTCTCCTTTTGAAATAGTTTACCAGAATAGCCCCCAAGAAATAACTACTGAAACATTGTGTTTATTTTAAGGGTAGGGGGTTTCTACAGTGCCTCCTCCCTCAGAGCAAGTTAACAGGGTTTACAACAAGGACTAGCCTGTTCATAAACAGGAAGGGTGAGAGACAGTGGAAGCTGCCATTTGATTTCTCTTCTCTAAATGAAAACACTTTCTTAGAATTGGAGGCTGTAGCAATATTGCCAAGCCAGACATTAATTTATCATCACTGTTTGTATTACAGTAAAGAGCTGCAATTGTGGATTAGGATGAGGTGTTGCACAAGTGCATGATGAAATGCTCTAACAACCCAAATAGGCAAGTGCATGTTGAATGCACTTTAAAGTGACAAATGGCAGTACTTTCTATTTTAAAGGAGCTACTATATCTCTGATGGTACAGTATAGCACTCAACTTCTCTCAGAGGCCTGGAGGAAGGAAAGAGCATCCGTGGTAATCCATGGCCTGTCTTACACCATAAAATCCTTGCCGTTCTTGACATGCAGTATGCTCTGGTTTATTCCAAAGACAGAATACTGTAAAAATAATGTGAGTCCCACAGAATATGATCAGCTGCTTTCTGCATTAGCAGCAGTAAAAGAAAGGTACATTCTATTAAAAGCAAGGGAACTCAACCAGCTTTCTGTTAAAGTGGTAACATTTTGACAAGTTTTCCATTCTTCTTCAAGACCCAGCTCTAGCGCATTACAAGGAAGCATGCAGTGAATTGCCATGTGTAGGATGTGCACAAGAGGAAAATAGTATCTATATAGCTCCCTTGTGCTCTTGGCTTAGACACGCAGCCCTCAAAGGCACACACAGGAGTGAATGTATCTATGCATCAATGTACTAGGGAAAAGCTCAGCTTCTCTTCAGTCATTAATGGTACATTTCTCAGATGGGGAGCCTCCACCTGGAGAATGAGGCTCCTTCTTATGGGCTGGGAGTATCTGTGCATTGGGAGACTTCCAAAAATGCATACACAACTCACCTACTCACCTACAGCAGCTGCCAGAGCAAAATGAGCACAGACATGAATACATATTAAACACACAGCAAAAGGGAGCAGGACCGTGAGGAAGGGGGACAGCAGAACTCCATGTCATATGGGCCAGCTCTGGCAGCCTGACCTCATGCAGGAAGAAAACATCCTATTGCTGGCAACCTCTTCACCCAACGTGCTATTAAGTAAAATTATGCTCTTGCTGGATTGAATTTCTCAGCAGATCAAATAGGATTTAGTGCTGTGTATTGTTAACTCCCATCCTCTGTGAAAGTGTTCAGCTTTCTAGCCTAATGCCTCATGTTTAAACAGCTTATTGGGGAAGTGATCAAGCACAGCTAAGGCTCCTATTAAACACATGCTGAAAGCATTGCTTTCTGGACCAGACTGCATAACAAAGTTGTTCTTGTTGCATTTGTTATAGATCTTGGTTTCATTTGTGAAATAGTTCATGTCACTTTTCAGAGTCATTGGTGTGTTTTGTCTATGTTTCAAGAGCTCACAGTGCTTCATGCAGTTGTGCCCAAAATACATGTGCCCTATATGCAGCAGTTCTACATGAGAAGATTGTGACATGCATGTTTCACCAAAAAATAAGTCACAGAGGACATGTTAGGGGACACATAATTATATTTTTTTTCCCATTTACTTTACAGTCAAGTCTGCCTGAACATACTGTCTTCAAAATTTTTAAGATGAAGATAAAAAATAAAACAATGTTTATTTCTGATAGTACATGACAATATTGAGCCTTAAGTATGCCATTTGCCTAAAAATATGATTGGTCAAATAGTAACACTTAAATCATTATTTTTAATAAAATGAGAGTCCTTAAATGCTAACTTTTTTTAATGAATTACTTTTAAAAAATATTCAGTGAGTGTCATGAGTCATTTTATGCTTTCAATATGTTGAGGTGATATGTTTTGGTTCCCATTAAGAGGAATATATCTGGACCTAACTCATTTAAATATAATTGCAAGTTTTGGACTTTGAGCTTGAATTCAGAATTTGCAGGTTAATTGCAAAGCTTTGTCAATATTTCCTTATAGGAAGTCCCAAATCCTCTAACATGGTGGTAACTGACAATAAATTGTTACGAATTAGCTTTCTTTACACCTTTTAAGGTTTCACAAGTTCCGTGCAACCATGCAGCTGTAATTTGAAAAAAAACCTAGATGTAAAATTTTCACAAATCTGGCTAAAACACCTTGTATTTTCATCATTTAGCCATGTCTACCCAGGACTGAATATTTCTGCTCCTATAATTCTTGCCAAATTCTACTTCTTGAGAAGTGGAATGGGGAAAGAGAAGGCAAGTTTGTGTTACATGAGCATGTGCGTGTTTGTATATGTGCACACTTGGAAGCATGAAGAGTTTCTATATTCCTTAGCATAGAGACATAGGAGTAAAAAAGAGGCAAAGCAATAAAAACTATTCAAGAAATCGAATTTATCACATCTCTTTCCAGTCTGTTTTAGGTACATCACCATCACGTCAGTCTGTATTTTTGTTCTGCATATGTAAAGCAGCTTGGGATCTATTCCCCCTAAATGAAAGGTGATACAGAAATGTAAAGGATTAGTACTACTACAAAAATAGACACAAGCAATATGGAAAACATTCCCCACCAGGCTATAAGTATGCTAATGCAAATCAAATCTGGGACCTTAATTACTTTACCAGAGTTCCTATAAATGCACAGAATTTAACCTCAGAATGTCCTGACTAGTCCTGTACATACAAAACAAAACAACCAACCAACCAATCAAACAAATCAACCCTCAGATACATTTCTCAAAGTTTCTGAGACAGATTTTCTCTGCCTGAAATTGTGCAATGCTGCCCCACTGTTGGTTCAAGTTAGCCCAGTTCTCCTGTTCCTCAAGCTCAGAGAGAATAGAAGTGGGCTGGAAAAAATATTGCAAAGTCCTGCCTCAACAAAAATGATACCTCTTGAAAACCGCTCCAGGCCATACCATCTTAGTTTAGCAACACGGAAATGTTCCAGAAATGCACTATTTTGATAATATGCAAAATTAATTTGCTGCCTTATGTTGTACTTAAAGCAGTACCCCACCTCCACCCTCCTACCTCTCTACCCTGAGCTCTTTGTGGCCAGGAGGAATGTGACCACAGTATAGCCTAGGTGGGGGTCCAGACCTACAGCAAAGTGTCCTTCCTATTCTGACAGCTCAGAGAAGCACAAAAGCTGTGCCCAAAAGCAATAGTGATGCACTAACTAGTGCTTCTTCTTTTGGAGGAGGGGGTATGGCTTTGATTACCCCTTTTTGACAAGCAGGAGGTGGCACAGGAAGATGCTGGGAGGCCAGTATTGTGTGGGATTCCATAATTCCTTGAATAGAAAGAGTGTCCTGAATGGTTGTGTCTGTGATCATTAAAGTGTCGGTGGCATGCCAACCCAGGTCTCCCCGAAAACAGGCCTTCAGTTCCCTGAGAGAAAGAGATGATTCACAAAAGATTTTAAAACCCTTCTCCCTTCCTGCCTCGAAGCTTCCCTTTCTGTGCATTCAAGCCAAGAAAATCTTCCCAGCCCTTTAGGGTGGGGCCTGAGATCTCACCAAGGACCTCACCAAGAGGACTTCCTTTGTCAAAAAAAAATCCCAAATACATACCCGACATAAACCCCTTTGGGAGAGGTGTTTCTTCTCTTGATGTGATCCCATAACTAATAATGCCTCTGAAGTGTTTTTGCGGTAACCAGAGCGGAGTGGGTTTTGTGATTCTTCCCAGAAGGCAACAAAAGGATTCTGTTCCTACAGGCTGACCTCAGACAGCAAGGACATACCTGCAGCACTGCAGAACTGGCTTTCCATTCAGTGGCTACAGCAAGCCAGGCAGTGACAGCAGCAAGAGCAAGGTCATCTCACCCTGGGGAGGCACAATGCTGATCGCAGCAATACCGCACCCTAGGGATGGAGCTGAAAGTTTTACAGAGCTCCTGGCAAAGTATCAGTGTTACCTTTTGGGTTACCTTTTGGGTTACCTTTTGGGTTACCTTTTGACCCAACACAAACCTGAAATTTACCTCTTGGTCCTTCCCTGTCTGTATGTACAGGGTGAATATCTATTTTTTCTCTTTCTGCACTTGCCTCTGGTCCATTTAACCTTTAATTCCGACCTTGTTTTCTGAGGTGTTGAAGCACACATCCATCACACTTATCCTTCATCTTTAGCATCCTGACACTCCTCAGCCCTGGCCCAAGATACTGTTGCAGAATAAATATCAACTACCACCCAATTCATCCCACGGCTGAACAGCGCACAAAGGTCTCTGGGCCAAAGCAGATGTGGACAAAAACTCTGGTAGTTTGCAGACCTTGGCATTTGTAGAGTTATTTTTTCTCACCCCTGTGCCTTGAGCAGTCAAGACTTGACCATCTCAAAATTATTTAGCTTAGAATTGCTAAAGTGGGGAAAAGTGGTGAAGGGGTTGAGGGCTGGGTCCTGAAAGGAAAACCTTCCTTGTTTTCACCCCTGAAGAAGAAAGGGCACAAATGCATCATCCTCCACCCCTCCCCAATGCCCTTATACTGTGTAGAGGCTGGGGGGGTCGGGGCATTCCAGCAACTGCTGGCCAGTATCCTGGAAACTGTCTCCTTTTTCCCAGTCCCAGCCCCTTTTATGAAGGAGACAATGCAGACATACAGTGAGTGCCTTGTGCATCACTTGGGCCCCCAGGCCCTTTGACATGGACATTTTGTACAGTGGCTAACCCCCCTCCCCACCCTCCCTGAAGTGTCCCCACACCCAATCCAGGGGGCTTCAGCCTTGTCTTTTCCAGGATGATCAGAAATAAATTACATGCCTTATTTTCCAAAGGGGCTTGAGAGAAATAATGTGTAATGTGACACCAGAGAATTAATTCAGATAATTCCAGAATTTACCCATGGATGGCTTTTGGGTTGTTTATCCAGATCTCTTCTTCACCATTTGTCTCCTTTCTTACACCCAGTCCCTTGCCCACCTCCCCCCAAGAGTCCCACACATTTCTCTCTCCAGCATGTTTTTCTCTGGGCCCTCCACGGGGTAGGAAAGGCTTCTTCCTGCTCCTGATAAGAAGTAGTCTCCACTGAAAGTGTAGCTTTCTTTGCTTGTTGTGTCTTGATCTGAAGGCACAAGTTCTGTCAGAGGATTTGGAGGAATTTGCCATTACGATATCCTGGTATCCTTTGTCAGTGATACTGACCCCATTTTTGGGTTGAAAGGACAAGCCAGCTCATGAGTTTGTAGCTCAAGGGCTCTGTTGAACAGTGATACCCCAAACAGTGCCTGGGTTTACTCACATCATAGGGGATTTGGGCTCAGGCTTATTAGTTCATCTGAAGGATGGCTTCCCAGTTCCCAAGACATACTGCCAGCACTACAATATTTGCATTGCAGTGTTCACAATATGTTACCTCCACTGAGGACTTTCACAGAAAGATCTGAGATATATTTCTTTGATCTCTTCCTGTCCTAGAAAATTGCTTCATACAGGAGCCAGTTTACAGGATAATCTGATGAATTTAGCATGAAACACTAGCCTGCCTTCAAAACTGCATAATGTGTCATAACTTCTGCTTTACCTAGATAATGGACTTGCAGGAACAGCTTGAAGCTTTGAATCAGTAAGAAATGTTTTATTCGTATTTTGGGCTGTGTTAAAAATGTGTATGGACCACCATATTTGACTATAAATTGCTTAGCACCTCAGAGCTGGTTAAGCCTCCTGGGGTCCTGTCTTAGAGAGAAAGTGATATATTGCATTCCTCCAGACCACCCTATCATTTGAAATCCCTTGTCCATCCTGGCTAATGCTTTCCCCATGCTGAAGTTGTTCTGTACCTTTTCTTACAGGGGCAGCTCTCTAGTTGCACCTGTACCAGGGGAAGAGCTCCTTGAGCATTTTCTCTAGCCAATGCTTGATGACTGGGCATCTTTTTCTATTCCTCACCTGTGCAGATCATTTTCCAGCCTTGCAGAAGTTGTGCATGCCCTTGCTGCATCCCGGCTGTCTCTTTCCTGCAGATCGAGGAAAACACTGAAGCAGTCCTCTGAAGTACCTTGGTTATGCTTCTTTGGGCCAAGAGAGAAAAAGTAGAGGGAAAAGAGAGTAAATAACTTCAGGAGAGACAGCACAAGCTCTACACAAATAGATTCTTCCGGACCAGCAATCTGGTGTAGTGGAAGATGTCCCTGCCCATGGCAGGAGGGTTGGAACCGGATGATCTTTAAGGTCAAGGCAAACCATTCTATGATTTCTGTGCTGAGGATGTATATTGGCTGTTCGATTGAGCACACATGTACCTCCTTTTGTTTTAAAGAAGAAAGAGGACAAGACTGATGTAACCAGTTATTTATCATACAGAGAAAAATTACAAGAGGATCTATGCTCTCCTAAAAGAAGCAGCTTCTCTGTTTGGATCCTTTGTTGGCCACTCTGGAAGCCCCTACTCCGTGTGTGGACATCACTTCTCTTGTGCCTGTTTCCCCATGACACAGGATCAATACATAGGTGCAGGCTGGCCCTGCCTACCATACCCATAGCTCAATGCCCCCTGATGACACATGAGACTTTGGAGAGGGGAATTTGTACCCCATGAGCACTGAATCCCTGTGTTTGTAATCTATGGGCATTAGTACAAATGTGCAAGGGAGCACAAAGGTTCAGGCAGCTGATGCATAGAGTGCTGCACAAACTCTTGGTTGATGTCAGAGGGATAATTTTGAGTGTCTTACGGGTGTGTTTGAAGTCTTGGTTCAGTGCAGCATCCCTTGCTCAAACAAATGCTCTGCAAATATCTAAGATTACAAATGTTATACGTGGACTTTCTGTGAATTAGCCTTATTTGGGTAATTGAAGGTGAATTGAAAGTTTATTTTTCCTTCCACTGTTAAGCATACACCCTGTATCTGACAGAAGATGGTGTATATACTTCCTCCAGCCATGGTTATTGAGGCAGGCTGAGGCTGGTTTACAGAATATCTCTGGAGAATAAGATTCTGTTCTTTCCAGATTACTTCAGGGGTTGGCATTGCGTTTCTTATGTCCCTGTAATCTTGTCGGAAATGAGGGAGAAAGGAAAAGTTATGTTTTACTGATGCCCTTGCACCCAGAACATAAATCCTCCAGAGCATGCAGCTTCTTTGTCAGAAAAAGAGACGGGTTCAAGGCAGGCTCTCCCTGCAAGCCAGCTAAAACCTTTGGCTGTTTTTTATGGTGCTTCCTCCTCCCAGTCAGTGTGGCCACATTTAAATGTATTGCCTAGCACTGTATATCCCACCCAGGAACTGCTCTTGAGCATGGCTCTGGAGTTTTCTTTAGTCAAAATATGTTTGCATGCTTATTACTGAGATCACAGCAACTACACCACACCATCTGCACTCTGCCTAACAAAATTATAACTCTGTGTTCTGGTGGGCTAAACATCTGACAGGCTTTAAAATAAAGAGTGGACAGCCAAGCGGTGGTCAGTGCTTCAAGATGCTCGGAAAGCTGGTGTCTTTGTGTGGCCAGTGCCTTGCCCAGTGTCCCAAGCTGAGGGGTGTTAGACAGCCCCCCTCCTGGGACAATGAGCTGCTCCTCTTATCACTGACAGCTGGCTATGCTAAAGGTGAGTCAGGACACTTCTGAGGCTCCCCAGAAAGGTTTTTGAATGTTCTGGGCACCGCTCCTCTGCTGCTCTACAAGAAGTCTAGATAACTCTGCAGCAGTCAAGCAGGCAGAGGCCTGGAAGAGACTCGCTCAGGTGATTTTGGGGCAGAGCATGTACAGATGTCTTACACAGTGATGAAAAGTGTCATAAGACTGCCAGAAACTTCCATCTATTTTTCTCATGCATCCCCACCATACCGTCATGGTCTTCCTTTCCTCCATCTCATGTCCATTGTAAGGACCAGAACCCATTTCATAAATTGTGCAAAACTGACCAAAAGACGGACTCTCTCTCTTGCAAGAGATGTATGATGCTTCCACAGCATCAGCAGTGACTTCAGCTTGCTTAAAATTTCAGGGGCTCCAAGGTGATGCTATGGACAGTTTTCATACCAACATGATAGCCTCTACTCCCCAGGGCCTTCAAAACCCCAAATGCAAATTGAAAATATGACTCCATTCACTTCAGAGGTGTTTTAGTAGGAAATGTTGTATTCTTTCTTTGGACTGTGTCAAAATGATGGGTGAACCAAAATATTTGGCTGTAAATTGCTTAGCACCTGTAGTCTTCAGAGACACTCAGAGCAGGTTAAGCCTCCTGGGAGTCTGTCTTGGAAAGAAAGTGTTTTATTGTGCTGTTAAAGGGAAGTTATCTGAGACATTGGATGAGACAACCTCTGTGGAAAGAAGGGTAAGAAAGACAGAAAGGACACACAGTATCTAAATTGAGGTCCCTTGCTCTATTCCAATGACTTCTAACACTGGATGTGCCCTCTGTGTGACTATCCATGAGCACAGCTTGTACTATAGAGATAAGAAAGAGGAATTTTTAACTATGTGAAGGCTAATTTCCTGGACCAGGCAGTGGAAGCCTCTTTGCTCCATCTGTACTGGACTGAAGACTGTAGTTTATCGCCCTTCATTACAAGCTGAAGAAAAGCAGCACCAAGGAGTTTGCAACCAGCTGACTGGCAAAGAGGAGAGGCCATAGAGGGAGGAAGTGTGTTTCATAGATGTGCATAAGGAGTATACATTATGAGCATGTTGGGAATAAAAACAAGCTTGTACCAGTGAATAGTGCACCTCAAATTTCAGACCAGTTCCTGTGGGCCCTCTTAAATCTTATTCCAGTATTAAGAAGTCACTGATTCCAGCAATATCCCCAATGTTTAGGAGTGAGTAATGTTGCCAGAAGCTGTAGAGTCATGCCTTCAGAAATTTAATGGAATTATTAAGTGTTTAGAGTTCCTGTTTATTGTTAGAGGCATGATTATCTTAGCTTGTCTGCTGAGTCACTTTTTTCATGCAATACTCATAAATTCAAAAAAAGGAGGGAAAATGGTCACTCTGCTTTTTATACTGGACAGGAGTTGTTCAACTCACTTTGTCCTTGTCACACCTAGCTGCTACATTGTCTCTCACTGACACCTATGCACAAGTCTTATTAACACCATGCTGATGGATGGGCTGCCTGGGAGGGAAAGCCTTCAGATATCCTCATTAGAATGAAATGGAAAACTTTTGACTTTTTTTCGTCTTCTTCTATTAAAATGAAAACTTTTGACTTGGTTTTGAGCCAGAATGACAAAACAAGACATCTTTTTTATTTACATTTCACATTTCTGGGGGAGGAGAGCATTCAGCTAGAAACTAGTGTGTTTCAGCCATGGGGAAAATTGCCTTCTAACTGTCTCTCTTTTTTTATTGAAATAAATAGACACATAGTAAAAATGTTAGCCAATTTTTTTAATTTTTTTTCTAATACTATAAAATAGGGAGCAAAGCCAGCTTCCTCTCATTTTCCTTTGCTTCTTTTTTCTGTGCTGTCTTTGCCAATTGGAAACAGAACCCAGAGTTCCTTTGCCTCTGGACACAGCTCTTGCAGGGCTAAACTGCTTTCGGTGCTTTCCAAATAGAAGGCCTTTTGGAACTTACATGGCCTTCTCAAAGTTTATAGGGGTGGAGGTCTGAGAAAATAAATTTGTATTTTCGTCTGTCAAGCTTGTTTGGTGAGAGGAAGAATTGGGAGAAATATTCACAGGGGAAATTATATTAGCAATTTCCTCACTGACTTATCAATATAAGAGGCATTATACACAAACATAAATATAAAAAGTTTAAATTGACAGTGCTTTTCCTACTTTCTTCTCCAACACTAGTCAGCCTTCACCTCTCATGAACAACTGCTGCTTCTGAAAGTGCTTCCTTGTCTGCATAACATAGGGAGCTAGGAGCAGAGGTGGTGGATTGTATATGTCCTTCTCATGACAGTGTTCAACCCCGAAGCCAACAGAGTTTCCCATTTCAGGAGAAGAGATCCTTCATTAGTGACACTGTAGAGGCAGATATAGTTT
Organism: Serilophus lunatus; assembly: GCA_013399895.1. Lineage (NCBI taxonomy): Eukaryota > Metazoa > Chordata > Aves > Passeriformes > Eurylaimidae > Serilophus > Serilophus lunatus. The sequence goes on along the minus strand of VXBA01000893.1, from coordinate 385,492 downwards.
CTCTAAATCAGCAGCAGAAAGAAACAAATTCGAAAAGCAGCTGTCTAGCAAGGGGGCATAAGAGTAGGCTTCGCAAGTACTTCAGCTGTGATGATAAAGATCCTTGCTCAACAAGCAGAAGAAGCTTGTGATGGCATGCCATAAGTTGCTTTCCTTTTGCAGAATGAAGATTGAGTATTAAATGAGGTATAGCAAGGAATCATTGATTAGAGTTTTTCTCTGGAAAAGATTATGAGAGCATTTGTTTTTCATTTTGAAAATAAAATTAAAAAGTAACAAGCCTTAAAGGAACTTTCAGATGTGGTTTTCATCTGGCTTGGCAGGTTTCTCCTGGAGATCACAAAGCTGAAAGAAGATAGGAATTAGAAAAACATGCTTTGACCCGGTTAGAAATTCTTCAGCAAAAATGGAAATGCAGAAGCAAACTGTATGTAATGAAATCCAAAAATCTTATTTAACCATGTTTGTCTCTCTTGTTTCTTCTGTAGGGCCAAATATTTCCAGGGGAGGAAGGTGAATGGAGAATTTGATATCCGAGTGGAACAGGTCAGTGACAACTGAATTTCTCTCAAAGTGTGTGTGAACAGGGCTGAGGTCTTAAGATAGAGAATCTGTGGATATTTCTTCTCTTGATGAAAGGAACTGATGAGGAGTTTTAAGATATATTCATTTTTTAGAATTGTGGAAGCTGTAAATGAGAATATCTTGTTGGGCCATACTTTCATCTTCCCTACATTTGCAGAATTAGTTTCTATTTCACCTTAAAATCACATTTTTAGTTCTCATGATGGGATTATAATTTCTTCCTTTGGAAGAGTACCTCACAGCTCCATATATATCCCTGAAAAGGTGCAAAGCTGGTGTGCCACAGTACATACTGTTGCCAAAGTAGAAATTATTATTATTAGTCATCTGTAGGTGCCCAACATGAAAACAGACGTAAGGAGAGGTGTAGAGATAAGATGATGCTGAAGGAATCATATGCTTGTTTTATACTCATTAGGGCCATAACACTGCCAGGGTGGATAAAGAAAGCTGGTGAATGTTGTTTGAACCACCTGATGTTTTCTGGTTTTATAAAGCTCTTGATTCTGCATTGTGTGCATATGGATTATTAATGCAATGGTTTTGAAGACTTTCTCAGGACCCACTGCCCTTGTGAAGCTATTCCTTCTTTTTTTGAGGGGGTCCTGTCCAGTTTTCTATGACTGTGCATGAGTAGATATGTTGTGATCAAACTCTGTCTGGGACAGAAGAGTTAGAAAGTATTTTTTGTGATACTTCAGACATCTATTTTTTCTCTTTTTATTGATATCACAACTGTGATATTAGCAAGAATAATTCTTCCTTGCACTTCCTTATCCGAGTATTTTTCTGGCTGCCTTAGCAGTAGGAAAAATAAAAAATAAAAAAGTCATTCTGCTCACTTAGAAGCACAAAATCAAATAATTTAGATTTGCCCATTAAGCCTTTGATCCAACCCTCTCCATCACTCAAAGCAGGGTTAGCTTCAAAGCTAGATCTGGTACTCTTCAAAATGACCTGTTAATTCTTTCCTAAACCTCCAGTCTCTGCCTTTCCCCTCACAGTCCTTCTCCTCAAATGTTATTGCACTTGAGGTCCTTGTAAAGGAACTATCTTTAGTTGGTTGGTGAATGCAGGATAGAAGTGGACTCTTGATCCTTGATGGGTTCAACCCAGTTATACTCCTTGCCATCATCACAAGGTAGCTTATCACATTTCCCCCAGGACTCTCTCAGGGAGCTTTTTCCAGTCTACTGCTTGAAGTCCTACACATAGGGTGAATATCCATATTTGAGAGGAAGCAACAAATTGCTCCAAGCAAACACCATAAGGCTGGTGCGATTCTGCTGGTGAGGACCAAGGCCAAGCCCTTTCCAGCTTTCTTTAAATACCAAACATAGTGATTGTAGTGTTGCCCAGGGGAATGAAGCCCTCAGTGGATAGGTCAATTGAGGAACTGAAAACAAGGATCTTGGCTGTTTCCCCTTGTCCCCTCCCTGCCCCTCAGATCAGCCTCCATTCAGTGGGCTGGGAGCTGCTCTTGACTTCTCCAGACCTCAGAAGGAGAAGGGACAATCACTTTCCCCAGCTGGACCCACTATCTGTCAAGGGAAACACAGAAGCTGCATTGTTATGTGCAGTCCTTCTAACCTCAAACCCCTCTGCATATCACTGAGGCCAAGAGAGGGAGTTTGCTTTCTTCAAACTCTGGCTCTTTTTCTTTCTTATTTTGCCCATCCATCCTTACTCACTATTTCCTGGTATTTAATTTTCATTCATTCCTCCTACCCTGAATATCCGGAACCTTCCCAGCTTCTTCACCCTCTTCCTCAAGCAGAGTCCAGGACCCTAAACTGTTGTGGGAACAGGTCCCCTTAGACTGAATGCTGACCCTTTCTGCCTGGAAAATTAATATTCTTCTTATGGAGGGGAAAAAAACAAAACAAAACAAAAAACAGGGAATAACCGTGTTTACCAACCCTAATCTACATCCTTCTCTTTAAGCTCCCAGCTCACCAGTCTTCACTACTATAACTCCCCCCAAGAATGGCTTACAAACTGTGCCATGGAGCACAGACCCTAAACTTTCTCTTCAGTTATGAATAAACTCTACAGCAGATCAAGGTTTTGCTGTCAGGCACCTCTTGAATCATTTGCTCAGTATGTTCATTTAGTTTTTCAGTTTTCCATTTGATCTTTTTTCAGATAACCACACATTATTGACTTAGCCAGAAATACAGTTTACTTTAGAATTCATTTTTTTATATATTTCATAGGAAAAAAACACTTTTGATCTGAAAAGCCAAATAAAAAAGAAGTTTGAATGGCAGAAAGCAATGAAAGGAAATATCCAAATGTTAGATACTCTTGAAAAACCACATTGGGAAAAAGCAACCACCCTATTTTTTATGACCATTTTAATTCTTTTGCCATTCTTCCAGGATGCTCTATGTTTGGTTTAAACTTTTTCTCCTCCTCCTTCATATCCATCTCTGTTACAATTTAATTCTTTCTTAGCAAGCCATTTTAGCAATCTTTGGGAGAAGTAGAGCGGGATAGTAGGTGATACCTTTTTAAAGTCATGACATCATTTATTTGTAGTAAAGCAGGTGTGCTGAAAGCAGCACTGTCTCTCGCTCTCTCAGCAGGGGGAAGTCAGTTATCTAATCTGGTTATACACCCCCACCAGCTCTCTGAGCTGCCTCTCCCCCTTGGCTGTCTTTAAGGAGTGCAAGACATATGTGATCATGCTGTCTCAATTTGTCTATCCCCCACACCCAACACTGGGGAAAGCACTGGCTGTTTTCAGATGAATTGGAGAAACAGGCAGAAGTTTCAAGATAGTAAGTTTCTACAAGAGATGAATTCAGGTCATATTAGACCGGATAATACATGAGGATGAGACTATTAAATGAGACTATTAAATGCCATTCTGCTGCTCAGGGAACTGCTTCTGCAAGTCTCAGCTCATATGAAAATAGATTTTATGGACTCTCAAAGGTGGTTTTCTGGTTCTTTAGCACATAAATCACAGAATCACAGAATTAACTAGTTTGGAAAAGACCTTTGAGATCATCAAGCCCAACCTATGACATAACACCACCTTATCAACTAAACCATGGCACTAAGTGTCTTGTCCAGTCTTTTTTTAAACACTTCCAGGAACAGTGACTCCACCACCTTCCTGGGCAGACCATTCAAATGGCCAATCACCCTCTCTGTAAAGATTTTTTTCCAAACATCCAGTCTAAACTTCCCCTGGTGCAGCCTGAGACTGTGCTCTCTTCTTCTGTCTCTGGTTGCCTGGGAGAAGAGACTGATACCCACCTGGCTACAACCTCCTTTCAGGTAGTTGTAGGGAGTGATGAAGTCCCCCCTGAGCTTCCTCTTCTCCAGGCTAAAACCATCTCCCTCAGCCTCTCCTCATATGGCTTATCTTCCAGACCTGTCACCAGCCTTGTTGCCCTTCTCTGGATGCATTCAAGCATCTTAACATCTTTCCTAAAATGAATTGCATGACCTCTATAGCAACCCCAAGCCCTTGTTCTTCACATCCATTACCCCTAGCATGAGACAGGAGTCACTGCGGTAATCATCTGGTGCCAGTGAATAGGAAGAGCTGTCAGGAACACTGTGGTGGGTACACCCCTCTCCCGTCATTCAGTAAAATGAATGTGAAGCCTCCTTTGTTTCCACCTTTGTTTCTTCTCTTCTAATCGCCAGTGTAACAGAAAAATCGTATTTATTAACATGCTTTAGAGTCTGCAGGATTTGTTATTGCCCATTGTTGAGTGAAACCCAGGCACTGTCTTTTTCCTACTGGCTGCAGGGAAAGAGGTGCAAGGCAGGGGTGATGGGAAGCAAATGCAAGTGGTCTCCTGAGTTTGGGCCCCTTTTTTTGGAGGCAGTTTGGATTACATTTTGGCTATTTGCATATTTTTCCTCTACAAGTCCTTCTGGAGCAATGATGAGACTGAGCAAAACGCTGATCCAAAAGTGAAAATCTGTTTGACTTATTCGCATTGAAACCCTCATGGTTTAAGTTTTATTCAGTGTGGGTAAACCCTTAAGCTTTAAGAATCAGCTGAGTCTAAAAATACTACCTCTATTTTATGCTAAAAATAAGCTGCTTAGATTTTGATCCATGTTGTTGCTTTTACTTGTGTTGTGATTTTTAGCTTTCAGAACTGCAGTGTATGCATCTCCAGTTCTTTTCTCTAGAAATACAAATGCTTAAAAAATTCTTTTAGAAACCAAAAGCATAAGTTTGATTAAATGGCTCTAAGGCTAAGTTGAACTTAAACAAGAATCTTAAAGGGCCACAGGAGTGGACCACATTGCTTTTAGTCTCTCACAAAAATAATTTTGCTTTTTTTCTTCTCAGTCCTTCATTGGCCAGAGGACAGGAGACATTAGGAATCAGCGTATACTGAGGAAGAGGAGGAATTATGCCATATGTCTTATGCTTTGACAAATGCTTTCCTTCACTAGAGGCAACTGGCAATAATTCAGCACCTCCTTCCTCACCCTCTCTGTGCTATCCCAGTGAAGACTAAGCCTTGTATGCTCAAAGATTTCATACGTATGTGGGGTTTCCCACATGGACCATAACATACCTTGTGTGGGGGTCTCCTTGGGCATTAGATATGCCCCGTGCACAAGGGGAATACTGCTTGGTCATGTATCCCCAGCATACCCCGTACAAGCAGAGGAGGGCAAGAGAGATGGGGCTGAGACCTGGACCACAGACCCACCGGATAGACCGTGACACCGTTTGTAGGGGCCAGATGAGTGGGACACTTGGCATCTGTCTTGCAGAGAAATGTTTACAAAGCAGGAGACATGCAGAGCAGGGTCATTGGAATGTCCATGAAGACCTGGCTTATGAGAGAAGACTGAAAATGTTGAGTTTGTTTATCCTTCTAAAACATAGGCTAAAGCAGACATGACTGCTTTTGGTAAATACCCTGGTGTAAGAAAGGGTTTCTTGACATGGTGCCTGCAGTAGCAGGAGGTTAGAATCCATGACTCTGATGGACTTTTCCGGTCCTGTGCCCTGCGTGGAGTACAGACCTGGCAGCCAAGAGCAAGCAGCACTTCTTGAGATAGTCCACCACCTTCAGGGTGCCTCTCCTTCAGCTATTTCCCAAAAACATTTCAATATGTTCAGTGACATCTTTCCTGACATTGGCTAATTGATTGTGGAGTGGGGTGAAAAGTGTGAAGGGGGAGTGATGAGGCCAAAAGGTTCATCTATATTTTTATTCATGTTGTTTGTTCCCCCGTCTCCTTCCCACCATTTCCTGCTGTGACGAGGTTGAGTCTGTCTGTCCGTCTGATCTGCATTCTTTTTGCACAACTCATTCACTTGTTCCCACTGTTTAGTTTATTTTCAGGGAATGATTATTCAGTGAACTCCTATGTACATGCTTCTGGAAAAGTCTTGTGGTATAGACTATGACTCCATTGGCAGCACTGTCAGGAAAAAAGTTGTACTTGGCACTTAAAAAAGATAATTGTAACACAAATCACGAATTCCAGCTCCATTGTACTTCCCACCCTAAAGAGATATTTCCATGTGTGACATAAAGTGGTCCTTTCAAAAGGTAGAGTCTAATAGGTCCATGTGTGATGAAAGGAAAATTAGCCTCTTGTCAAACAACTGTATAATTTTTATTCGTTATTATGTTCAGAGTTTGAGGTTTTTTTCCAACTGAATGCCAGCAAGCCATTCAAGAACAGTAACAGCAGTTCTCATAGCTTCACTACATACAAGCATTTGGAAACCATGAACAAAGGGACCTGGAGAACCGGCAAGAATGACTCAAAAATAATGAATTTTTTAAATAAATAGTATCTCCTTTTTTTAATTTAATCTTCATTGGCTTTTGGAGGCTTACAGACTTCATGGTTTTGAGCCATTTCCTGGGATGGAAATGTTTAGAAATGTGCTTTTCTAGACTTTAAATTTTCAGGCAGTCACAAAACTTCTGAAATGAAAATTCCTGACAATTCTGAATGCCATTAGAGCTGATGCACTAAAAATGGTCACACAGGTGAAGGCACGTGGACCTTCAGCATCATCAGTGTCTGCAGCCTAGGAGCATGTATCCTAGCTTCAGCACCTGCCAAGAGAAGTTGTGGAAGATTCTCTTGGAGCCACACAGCAGCATTCATATCCCAGATGGACCCACTCCACATTTTTCTTCCAGAGAGCAATCCCAGTACCGGAGGCAGATGAGCAGCAGTGTTCCTCCCAAAACAAAAACATCTCCGGAAAAAGACATGGGGAATCAGCACGTGTAATCTCAAATTCTGCACACCAAGCATGAGCCTCTGCCCTCATCCGATGGACATCCATTCTGTCTGTCCACATGTTTGCCTGTGCAGGATTTAGGGACTGCTTACTTCCCCTGTAATGCTTGCAGTGGTTGTAGTGAAATGTGCTGTCTCAGGAATGCAGTCTGATATCTGCCAAAGTCTTCCTTTCCTTGTACGTATTGGAAGATCTACCAAAAAATAAAGCATAAAATCCCCTGAGGAATGTATGTGATTTGATTATATAGTGGTAATTCCTCCTCTGAAGTGCCTAAGCCATGATGTGGACCAGGCTAGTCAGCAGCCTAGACAAAGCAATGCAAGGATTACAGCAGATCTCAGCCAGAATACGAGTTAAAAAATAATTACATTGCTGCACATATGACAAATGCCCTCTCAAACATATGGTTGACAGTATTGTATGTAATATATATCTTAGTCAACATCTTACTGAACAGTGGTCATTTCTCTGCTGAAGGATCAGCGAGAGAGTCTAACCCACTACATCTCAAGAAAGCTGCAGATCTGTCAGAGAGAATCCCAGTGACATCAACAACACTGATCACTGCACTGAAAAACATCACCTACAAGAAAATCTTACAAGAATGGGGCTGGTTTTCTCTAGGGGGAAAAAATAAAAAAGGAAGGGCAAGCCTTTGAGCACTATGTCTTTAGATTCTCCGGGAAGAAGTAATGGACAAAAAAAATTGCAGACTTAAAAAGGGGAGAGATTAAGGTTGTGTATTGGGAAAAGGCACAAATTGCCTGAGGAGATTCCTCATTTGCAGAAGACAGGTTATGTAGTATCTGTGCACAGTGGAAGAGGCAAAGCTGATCCTGTTCTAGAAAAGAGAGACAATGTGATGCCTTGAAGTCCTTCCAACACAACTTTCTGTTATTCTACGAAAAAAGTTTAAGGTCCACATTGAACACATGCTTCCCTTGAATCATTATAACAGATATAGCTTTCTACTACGGCATGATTTAAAGTAACAAAATATTCTTTGTTTTAGTATCAGCAAACAGAAACAGAAATTCAAATCTCCAGTACCTAGAGAACACAGACAAAAACTGAGAGTAGCTTAAGGTTTAGACCAAATGATCTGGAGAGTTTTCTGAAACTGAATATGTGAAGTAGGCATTTTTAACAGAAGTATCCTCAAAATAGGTGTGGCCATTATCTCAAATCTGGGCCTCACAGAGGTATGAAATATTTCTACTTCTGCAGTCTGTATTACATTTTCTTTCAAGACACATTGTGTCATGTTTGTCACACACGGTTCACTCTTGGCCTAAACGTTTCTGCAGCCACTGGCACCATTGCAAAGCAAGTATAAAACACCATCAAGCTAATGTAATGCCTTCTTCTGTTCGATGATTCCTAATGCAAATGCCACAAGGATTTGGGCTCTCCTGTTTTATGCAGTTACCTGTCACCCTATCTGCATGGGCTGCTTTCAAAGACCTCTTTGTCTACAAGGTAAACTCAAGCTGGAGATGATGTCAGAGCCAAAATCCCAGCCAAGGGAAGTCATCAGGCTACAAAACCCACAAAGTTAAAAATACAGGGAGCCCTGGAAAATCAACAGGAAACAATTTCTGCTGACTGAAGTTTTCAGCATTCTTCCAAACACCAGCTAGCAGCAGCCTGTTGGATGGGACAAAGCAGCTGTGTAAAAGCAGCAATACTACTTAACTTAAACTGCTAAAACAGGAATGAATGCCAGGAAAAGATCAGGATTGTCCCTCAGCTTTGATCATAGATCTGGACGTTTTGAGGGCGAGATAGCTCAGTCCCCCAGACTCTCTCTCCACTCCTCCCTCCTTGCCAAGGTTCCCTGGACAATGGTTGCCAAAGGGGATTTCTCCTTTTCTTCTTGCTCTTGACATTAGCAGGCCTGAAATTGTTCCTGGCAGTTTGGCATGAAGTACTCATCAGCTCAGGGGATTCCCAGGCCTGTTTGGATGTCAGGTGTCTAAGCACAGCTTTGTTTGGCCTGACTGCCTGAAGGGAATGCCTGTCAGACCAACTTAGTTAGATCATAAGTACCAGTCATCAAATGAATATTGCCTGTTTTCACCCCCAGCAAAGCAAAGTGCTAAGCTCTTTACTACAAGCCATTATGGGAAAAAAATTATGGAAGAAAAGCATAAAAACAGAAAACACAGACCTAAGACTTTGTTTTCTTGCTCTGGTGTTCACATCAGATGATGCATTTCTCAGCAACAGAAGCTGAAGGTCCAGCTCAATGAGACCGCTTTCAGAGTGGGACATCTCTGAGACATACACCAACAAAGTGATAAGAAAACCATCCTTTCACCTCCTCAGTCCATAAAACCTTTTGAGTTTAGATGTAAGCTAGCAAACTTGCCTTGGCCCACTAGGGAGATCATTGATGGTACCCAAAGAATCTGACCTTACTGAAGTCGTCCAAGGTGGACTCCTTCCTCCCTATATCTACTGAGATTTTATAACTGTATAAAATACAAGTCCTTTTAAAGGTATATGTTTTCTTATCTCTGATCCAATACGATCGCTGAGGAGGCATGGCTCTGGCCAAGGTAACACAGTGCAATCTCTTAAGTAAAATTCAGGCAGTCACTTGAATCCTTGCCAATCCCTCCCTGTGAGTGTATCTGTGTGTGTGCATATATGTGTTTGAGGTAGAATTTATTTCTTGGCAACAGGAATTTTCTCCCTCTTTTCATTGTAATTGGGAGTTACAGTGGTGTAAGATCATGTAAGGCTGTTGTTTTTAAAAGTTTACACAGGGCCACAGACATGAAATCTTATTACATCATCGGGTCACCAGTCCAGTCATTGCTTTAAAATTATGTGGATTTTAAAAAAAGAAAGTTGGAAATGATTTTGTCATTTGTCGTCTGGCCTCTGAGCCTTTACAGGTGCACCAGTTCTCCACTGGCAAGTTTTTTCCATGAGTTCATGAGGACAAAACACACTTCTTTTTCTTTTTTTTTTCTTTTTTTTGTGTGTATAAAAGTTTTTCCTGGCACTATCTTTTGGTTCCAGATAATCGAAGTAGCAGAAGAACATAAAATAATACAAGATCTCAATAAAATCACAAGTATTAGCAACATCATCTGTCTACTTAGGTATTAGATGGCTACTGGTTAGAAGATGATTTTACTGCTGCCTAGTCTTTATCATACCAAGTCTGAGAGAAATGTCTTAAAAGGAGGAGTTGAAAAACACTCAAAGGGAGAAGACTAAATTTTCTGTATCAAAAAATGAACCCTGTTTACTAATATTTATATCACCACTAATGTAATATAAGAGTTCAAATCTCCGTGTGTATGTTTGCATCGTGCTGGAAAGGGAGGACTTGCATGGCACAACAATAAGACATTCTAGTTCAAGGTTTACTCAATTGCTCATAAAGAACATTGTTAGGATTTGACAAATGCTGATCAGCTAATCTTGCCATCCTCCTCCTACTGAGAGTGGTCTGAGACCACTGAATCTTGCTGGCACTCCTATCTGAGAGGCAGCAGAGCCAGCAGCCACATGGGAGGATGACTACACCTCTCAACCAGCTGATCTTTGTCTTAACTTTCACTGACATCCACTACAGTCATAATTGCCCCTGTGGCTTTTGCTCCTCACAGCTGAAATATTTCTTGCCAACCTTTCTGGCCTTGTAAGTCCTGCCTCTTTTAAAATATAAAGTATTTTAATAATTCATCAGCACTGTTAATAGCCTACCCAGCTTTGCTAATCCTTTAATAGTTAAAATCTTAATAAGTAAACCACATCAGGTGGCCTTCTCTGCTTATCACCTTCCTGCAGCATAATGAGGTTTTTTAGCTATTTAGCTAAAAGGTTTAAATCTTCTGTATTAGGTTTATAGTTGGCCAGCGGCATGACAGCCAACTTAGACATGATTCTAAATGGATATTTCCAAGTGGAAACTTGGAATTTGAATTCAAATGACCTTACCTCTTTTTATTATTATTCTTTCCTGTGTGCATTTTTCAGCTTGCTCATTCTTAATTCCTTCAGTACTTATTACTGCAATAAACCTAATCCTGTGTACTTTTACATCCCAAGTGTAGGAGCCATAAAGACGTCTGCAGTCTCCCCAGGGCAAACCAGCTGTAACTGGATCTCCAGTTGCCTCACGGAA
>VXBA01000893.1:290070-374476 GCA_013399895.1 Serilophus lunatus | reverse complement strand
AAAAAAAAAAAAAAGAAGGCACATTCCACCTGAAGACAATTCTGTGTCTGTGTCCGTGTTTCTGTATCTCTGCAACTTTTGACTAACACTTTGTCCTTTCATTCCACTCCAGGCTGAGTTCTCTGAGTTGAACCTGGCTGCTTACGTCATGGGAGGCTGCATGGTGGACATGCAGGTCATGAGGAATGGCACTAAGGTGGTAAGGTGAGGAACACCAGTTTGTTTTGAAAATTGAGCTTTCTGGATCAGTGCTGGGGCAAGCAGGATGACCTCAGGGTCTGACAAATATCTAAATCAGGGCAGCACTCTCCTGGCATCATCAAGATTTCTTGGAAGCAGTAGAAAGACTGGCCTGATTCTGGTAGTTTTATATCAGGTCTCAAGTGTACATTATGCCATACAGTCATTGTTTTCAGTCTAGACTCTTCATGCTTCCTTTCCAGGTCCTTTTTAGCCTCAGGACTCCAAATAAAAGGGACAGTGGATCTTCCTTTCCCTTAATTTTTCTCTCCTTCTGTGTCCACTAATCTTCATTCTAAACAGTGCCTGGAATTTGTAAGTCTACCTGTCTTAGGTCCTGATCCTAATGGACTATGCTTGTAATAGTAACAAAGCCTTCCCATGACTAAGGTTTTTGGTGTAGTCAACACATTGGAGGGTGTCCTGGTCTGAGGACAAAATATGGTTTTATAAATTAGAGATACTAGAAGTATTAAAGAAATAAGAATTTTTATTACTAAAATATGATATATATGTATTTTATATAAGGTAGGGGGAAAAAATAATAAAAAAATTAAAATACTAAGGGAAAACCCACATAAGAAAAACAAACAATCAATTCCCAATACCAAATCCCAAAAACCACACACACCGATCCCACGTACACCAGGCAAAACAAAGAAGAAAAAAAACATTTTCCATTTAGGTGTCCTAAAATGCAGTTGGTTGAAGTAAACAGCAGGGGGCGCTTGTGGCTGCGGCAGGTACCGATGATGATCAATGGGAGTGTGCACCCATTGTCCGCCGCCGACTGATCTGGAAAGCGCTGCAGGAATGGAGAGACGACCGCTGGAGACGGGAAGGGGTCCAGGAGCTCACCAAACGAACCACCAAACTCTTGGCAGGAAAGCAGCAGATCTGAGGCAGGCAACGGCGACTGCGGCTAGGGGACCCGACGAAGCATGTGGTGGATTCAAGATGGTGGGCACTGAACCTCCGGGCAATGAGCAAGCACCTCCTCCCACGGGCTCCGGACATGAAAAGAGGCAGAGGCTGAGAACTCCTGTGGTTATATAGAGTTCTCAGGTCCTCCCAGAATTCCCTGTCTTTAGCGTCTGCACGTTTCCTTCCAGCCTGCCCCAAGAGAGATGTACCCACGTCTCACAGGACTCCCATTGGTCTCTCCTGCACCTGTCCTGACCCAGCTCCACCCTAGCTCCGCCCTGGCTCTGCCTCCAGAGCCCCGCCGGCTGAAACCACATGCCAAAGAAACATGGCACTGGAGGCTGCTCTCTCTGTGCTGCTCACTGCTGCAGCTGCTGCCGCGGCACAGGGACCAGCGCAGCCATCACTCACATCGAGCTCCCCTTTCCCCCCCCATCTCTGGGCCCAAGGTCCAGCATGGGCAGGGTGCTGGAAAATGCCTTTGCCACGCTACCCACCAGTGCTGCCACTCGTGTCGACCCCTTTGGCACTGGGCTGAAGTCGTGGCATGGCTGGAGCACTGAGCATTACCACGCCAAGCACCTATTGGTCTTGGTGATTCCAGCACAGTCCTGGGGGCTCCATGACCTCCCACCGGCTCCGCCAGCCCCTGGAGAAAAATCCGCACAAAGCCGCCTAGCTGGCCCCACACCGGCACAGTGGGCTCTGGGCACCAACTTTGCACCCCCATGGGCAGCCAGGTCCCCCCCGCGCCCGCCATGGGAAAGTGGAAGGGGAGGGGAAATGGGAAAGGGAAAAGACCTTTTATTTAATTTGATTAATAAAGGGAAAGTCTTAAAAACTCATGTCCAACAAGGCCAAGAGCAAGGTCCTACACCTAAGTTGGGACAATGACCACATCAAGAGCAGCCCCGAGGAGAAGGACTTGGGAGTTAGTGGACAGGAAGATTGACATAAGCCAGCAATGCATGCTCTCAGCCCAGAAAGCCAGTCGTATCCTGAGCTGTATCAAAAGTAGCATGGCCAACAGGATGACGGAGGTATTTCTGCCCCTCCACTCTGCTCTGGTGAGATCTCACCTGGAGTACTGCATTCAGCTCTGGGGTCCCCAACATAAGAAAGATATGTACCTGTTAGAACAAGCCCAAAGGAGGGCCACAGTAGATGATCAGAGGGCTGAAGCACCTCCCTTATCAAGGCAGGCTGTGAGTTGTATTTGTTCAGCCTAGCGATGAGAAGACTCCAGGGAGACCTTATAGGACCTATAAGTACCTAAAGGGGGCTATGAGAGAGTTGCAAAGGGACTTCTGACAAGGGCATGTAGTGATAGGGCAAGGGGGAATGACTTCAAACTCAGTAAGGCTAGATTTAGACCATATACTAGGAAGAAGTTCTTTACTGTGGGAGTAGTGAGGCAGTGGAACAGATTGCCCAGAGAAGTTGTGGATGACCCATTCCAGGCAGTGTGATGCCTCTGTTTACATAGCAGTGATACTACATTTCATCTTATTATTCTCAAGCCTTCATCTTTATGAGTTTCTGTCATTACAAGTTATAATACTACATTTCATCTTTGATACACTAGCTTTTCTGGGTTTATGTTGAAATCTCATTGCTAATCCAATTAATTTTTCTAATCACGCTACCTCTATTTGTACAATACCTTTGCACTTTTTGTTGTATTCAACGTCTCTGACTTAAATATTGTTCACACACTTAATCAATGCTTTTGTCATTTTGATGCTAGTCCAAAACTAGGATAGAGGCACATAAAATAGCTTGCAGTGATGTTTTTGAAAGGAATTATTAGAACAGCTGAAAAAGTGATTCTGAGCATTCTGGCCTCAGTTTAATTTCTCAAGATGTCATTTCCAGTCCAAACAGTGCAAAGCAAAAGTTATCACTGTCAATTAGCTATGACTGTGGTCCACCAATTCTTTTCAGGTCTTGACATCTGTTAGTACGTCTACAAGTCTCCACACATTCTTCAGTATAATTTCACGAGCCTCCGCTAAAAACGTTTAGAGTTGTGTCTGTTAAATACATTTGCTTTTTCTTGTCCCACAAATGTCTGTTTCTGAAAGAAGAAAAGCATTATGTCCCATGAACCAGCCACTGAAGCATTCATCAGACAATGCGCCGTGCTAATGCACTCCTGCATTCGCTTGGTCATGATGCTGGAAGGTTTCCCAAGAACCATTTCCTAAGTTGATCACATCTTCATTTTCCTTCCCGTGTCTTTCCTCCCAAAGCCATTCACACATCTGGCAGAAAGATCTTGGGCTATTAAATGGAAACTGAAGACAAAATTTATTTCACGAGTGTCTGGGTCATGGTGTTCACGTTTCTGCTCACAGTGAATACACAGGTATCCCAGCTAGCATTTTTGCGCGGATATTTATATATGAAATGCATGTTTTTACCAATGGCATTAGTTCAGGTGGTTTTTGTTTCATCTTTGCATGTTTAAAGATACATTTGTGTTGTGGGAAGTGGATTTGGTAAATACGTACTTATCTGGAAACACAATTTATATGGCATGCATTACATGCCATAATCCTTACAGGCAGCAGACATTTGTTTACAGACTGTACTGATGTGTCCCTGTCATGCCCAGCTCAGGAAGTTTAGTTCAGGACAGCCAACTTCCACAGCTACTCCTAGCAATACATTAGAAGGCACAGAAATGAAAACTCTTCTTCATTTTAGAAAGTGAATTGTGGGACATGCCGTTACTGAGTTGTGTGGAGGCCCCTCAGCCCATCCACATAGGTGCAGCTGCTTCCCATTATCTTCAGGTCCTCCTATCCCATCTGCAGACATGTCCTGCTTGGCCACAGACAACCTTCAGAGTGCCCAGACACTGGGAGATGCCATGGGAGACACCTTCAACTCACATGTGTGCACTAGAACACTGCCGCTAACATTTTTTTTCAATCACTTATTAGGCCTCTGTCAATTGATAAGCAAAATACTCAGTCACAAGTCAGAATGTTTCTAGATGGTGAATGTTTTTTGAAATCCTGAAGTCCTTGGAAATCCCACTGGCAAGTTATGGGAAGGAAAATACGACAGCATCTTGCTAATAAGCACCTCTATAGGAGCCTTGCCTGAGCCATGCCTACTTCAAACTCTTCTTCAGAGGGAGGGCAACAGATCGTCGCAGTTTAATGGAAAGACAGTGAATGTACTACAGACTAGTAGATTTTAAACCAGTGAAATAATAAATATTTTTAAGAACAACAACAATTATTAATATTAACATGAGACAACCACTGGGCTATTCTATCCAGTTTGGCATTACATGAACTGATAAACTGTCTAACGATTTGTTAGTCTATTAAATTCTGTCATTTTGGAGCATGTCTCCTAGCTTCTTCTTTAAACTGGACATGCTGTATAACATATTTAAATCAATGCTATTTCTCTGCTGATCCCTTGATCTTTTCTGTCACCTTGGAGTTAAGGCGTTCTTTTAGACCTGTATTCCAACTGAATTGAACTGCTCTAGGAAAGAATTGTGGTTCTTTTACCTGGAAGATAAATCCTCTAATAAGAAGATGAAACAGTCCTTAAAGCCCTACAATTACCACTTGCATCAGGCAAATTAAAAAAAAAAAGGCACTTTTGAAACATTACTGGCAATTAAAGAGAGTAAGGAAACAGAAGTGTACAGACCTCCATGTGTACATACACATGCCTGTATATCTAGAAAGAAGTAGCTACAAGTAAGTTACCAAGCAACATAACTGAACCAGGCACTACTTTGCTTGCCTGATTTTTAAAACAAGCTTGGCTCCAAGAATTTCATTTTACAGTAATAGTATTCTGGGTCTCCAACTCCTCTTTTTTAGCTATAAAGTTCTGCACATTTCTAGGAGGGGATGGGGAATTTGAAATAGAACCAGCAAAATGTGCCACTGTAGACAAAGGCCATCAACTAACAGATCTAAAAAGCTGCATATGTGTTTTCTGTGCCAGTTCCACCATGGCATGCAAAAGGCTCCTTCAGCCTATTCAGTACATTTTTTCAGAGTTAGAAGACAAAGAGCTGGCCATGAAGTATTTTGTGCAGTGTCTAGCAAGCACTTTCCTATTTCAATGTTCTGTAACACGTGTCCTTACTGAGGACACTGTTGTGGGATGAGCTTGTCACCCAGAGTTGGGCTCAACTAGGACTGCAGGAGTGGGGAGTCTCCCACACTTTGGTCTTTGTTATCCCAGCATTTATTTGGATAAAATTGGCAGCAGACCTTCCTCAGTAAATATGGGAAGCAGGAGGAAGCAGTTAGTCATCCCAAAGGATCTCTCGCCAGCTTAGATAAGGCAACTCTTTCAACAGAGAAATGGAGTAATTTCTGGGTGCAAAAACTGGACTACTAAAGAGTGTGAAGAAAAAAGTGTAGGCTTCTGCCTGCCTTTAAAACACTTGGGTGGATTCTTCAACCTCTTTCCAGTGTATGCACAAGATAGAGATAAAGACAGAATGAACCATCTAGAGTCTAATTTACTCTAGAAAGCTCTTGGTCTGTATCACCTCTGCTGGCATTAAACATAAAGAATGAGATTTTTATTTTCACTTGTATTCATTTCTCTGAAGGGCTGTTCATATCAATATTTTCTCAGTGTAAAGAGGCTGTCAGTGCTGGCACTGCACCCATTCTGAAGTGCATTTATACTTTCAAGATATAATAAAAGTGACTAAGTATAAATGAGAATTTGGGCTGTCTCTGCTTCTGACAACAACACTTAGATTCCCAAACTATGTTTTCAGGTTCTATATTAGTGATTAAATATAGTCCTGTGTTTGACTTTTGGGGCTTACAAGCTTTCAGCTATTAATTCCACTAGATACAAGAATAAGGCAGAGATATGTTGAAAATCTCGACAGCTTTCTTACCTGGGGAATACTAATATCTTTGGGAGCATTTCAGACTTCTAAGGATATAAATTAATCATGCACCAGACTGCTGTCATCTCCTGTCTCCTTGCAGAGCTGCCTCTTTTGCCATTGGGGCTGATCATCCAAGAGAGAAAGCAAATTTTCGTGTCTGCATGGGACCAACCACAGTGGTGGCCATACCAGTTACAGTGTGGTAGGCAGGCTTACTGCCACACAACAGTATAGACAACAGCTAACAGACCAGGAGAAGCCTTGGGTCGGAAATGGGGAGGACCCTGCGTGAAGAAATGGCCCTGGCAAATGGAAAGAGGTGTCCAAAACAACAATGAAGGAGCACTGAGGGCAAAGTCTTGCTGTGAGGAAGAATCTCTGCCATGGTGTGATGTTTAGTACTACTGGCCTTGCCTGATTTTGGCCCACCTGTGTGTCTCACCCTGCTTGCCCTGGATGATGTGCCCTTGCCACTCATAGCTGTGGTGGGATCAGTGAATTCTCCGGTTCACCCATACAAGCCCATTCATTCCTGTAGTTAACACCGATTTTCCCGTTGGTTCCAGCTGATTCAGTACTTCTACAATGCTCTGTGATCTGATTACAGGACTGCAGCCTGTTGAATAACCATCCCAAAAATCCTTGAAAGTGCTTTTTTCCCAAAATATATTTTTGCACTGCAAACTGCAGTACAATGACAGCATGAGGAAGCAAATCCTTTTACATAAGAAGAGTGGAGAAGAAACTGGACAGCTGTAATGGGTTAACCTTGGCTGGCCACCAGGTGCCCACAGTGGCTTTAACCCCCCTTTTCCCCCCCCCCCAAAAGTCAGGCAGGGGAAAAGAATGCGATGGTGAATGGTGGGTTGGGATAAGGCAGTTTACTAAAAGCAAAAATGAAAGCAAAGCAAAGCAAAGCCCATGCAAAGCAAAGCGCTAATCTAATCTCTACTTCCCATCCGCGGCGATGACCGGCCACATCCAAAGAAGTGGGGCTTCAACACGTGTAGTGGCTCTCTTGGTGAACCACCATGAGAGACTGTGTATGCCCCCCTCTCTTCCTGCTTCTCCCCAGCTTTTATATCTGAGCTGACGTCATATGGTATGGAATGTTCCTTTGGTCAGTTTGGGTCAGCTGGCCCACTTGTGTCCCCTCCCAAAATCCTGCCGTCAGTTGGGGAAGGGACACTACAGTCCCAGTACTGTGCTCAGCAGTAGCCAAAACACTGGCGTATTATCAGCACCACTCCAGGCTCCAATGCACAGCACAGCACTGTGAGAGCTGCTGTATGGGAAATGGGCTCCATCTCAGACAGGCCCAATACACCAGCCTACAGGTGTTTTCCTGCTATTCCTGCAGCAGAGGTGTACACTGGCTAAAAAAGATTTGCCTGCTCCAGGATGCAAGACCCTTTAAAGTCCAGTGAGGACACTGTAGTCTGCCCACTGTACCTTTTCCTATCCCAGTAGGTTCACCCACTCCACAGGACCATTGACAAGCAGCTCCCTGAAAGGGGCATGTAGGTTTTCTGACCTACAGAGGCCATGCTTTCTCATCACACAGCAGTCACACATTGCTAGAGGAAGGATGTTTTCTTGTCCCTCAAGGGCCATTTGTTCAAAAGAGTTGGTTTCTTGCATATTGGGGTAATATCCAGGAAGGTCATGGGAGTAGCTATGGTCCCTGGACACTGATAAAGGAATTATTGGTAGGCAGTAGGTCACTTTCCAGCTTCTCATGTTCCAGAAAGCTTGTGCCAAAGAGGAACTCCAAGCTCTGCCTGGTCCTTGTTTTTTTAATTTAACTCTTGATCTAATTGGGGTGTTTTTTAGAAGGTCTTTTTTCTGTTTGTTGTTGTTGTTTCTTCCAAACCAAATTCCTGCAATTTTCTGCGAAGCTGCAGATGAGAGGAAAAATGTTAGAAACTGATTGAGAAACTTTTGTTTTCTAGAAGTCATATAGAAAAGTATGTTGAGCTCATGGTTCTCCCAAGTTTCACAGAAAGTGACACATGGTAGGGTACAATATGTGGTATGTGTTTGACACTGAAAAACATTTGGGCAATATTTTTTGGATTTATGGCATGACAATCTGTAAATGTAATGGAGAAGTGTGTGTCAGCTTTTTAAAGTTTAGTTTAGGCAAAAGATCAATATGCCAAATGACCACTTCCCTCCCCAAAATACCCTGCAGAGACAAGGAGCTGGAGTGAGGTGTCTAACAAGGTAGACCCAGCCAAGATGCAGTTACATATGAAGCAATTTACCACCTCTAGTAAACATTTATAAACTGAGCTATTATTCCCATATGGGGGATGATCTCACATTGTTTTTTAGTAATATCTCCCCTATCTTCTTTTTTTTTTTTTAAGCAGTAACTACAAAAGAGAAGAGACACTGGGGTGTGACTATTTATGTATTTATTCTCAGTTACTTCTACTTCAGCTCCTGCTGTTAAACAGCTGCTTGGAGCCCTGCTTCTCCCTTCAAGGTTTACTGATCTCCCAGATGAATAATGTCCCCCCTCACTCCCCAGCAGCTGGCACCCAGCCAATGTGCAGGCAGGATACTGACAGTTATTGGGAAAACATTTGGTGTGCAGTCAGCTGCCAGAAAGAGAAAGTCACTCTGAGCAGACCAGCGTGGGGAGCATCTCAGACTAAACTACTCCTTGACCTTTTTTCATTTACAGTAATTCTTTCAAATAAGGAATGTGCTGCCAGAGCACTCATTAATTAGTTAATCCTGGACTGAATGCAAAAATTAAGATTAAAGACTTGTAGATTGTTTCAGTCTTGATCAGATCTTTCTTTTTTCCAATCCTGCTGTGATTTGTCTCCTTTCCACACGGGTTTGTACCAAGGCATTCCAGGGAATGGCAAACAGAGAAGTGAAGGGCACCTGCAGTATACTGACCAAGATGGTTCATTGTTGATGACCTGACATTGAGGCAGAGTACAGCCTCAACAAACTTGTGAGTGGCAACAAGCTAGAGGATGGGGAGTGGCAGATATCCTAGAGGGCAGAGGTGCTATTCAGAGGGACCTCAACAACATGCACAGAAGGTCACAGAGGTCCTGAGTGCCCTTGCAGAGAGGAAACCCTATGGCTCACTGGGCAGTATTATCGAGTGTCTAGGTAAAGAGACACTTCACATTTGGAGTATTGTGTCCAGCTGTGAGCTCAGCAGTACAAGAAAGGCACTGACAAACTGGAACAAGTCGAGTGAAAGGCCACCAAGCTCCTTAAACTGGACTGAAGACACCCAAAGAGAGGATCCACCAACAGCCATCAGGCAACTGAGAGGACAGTGCAGAGGAAATGAAGCCTGACTTCTGAAAGTATGCAGTGAGAAAACAAACCAGAATCAATCTGCAGTAAGTGAAATTCCAAGATACAATT
The DNA here is from genome assembly GCA_013399895.1 of Serilophus lunatus. NCBI lineage: Eukaryota > Metazoa > Chordata > Aves > Passeriformes > Eurylaimidae > Serilophus > Serilophus lunatus. The sequence goes on along the minus strand of VXBA01000893.1, from coordinate 365,016 downwards.
TTTAAAAAAATTTCCACAGGGAGAGTGATCAAATAAAAGTGTCCAGAGAGGCTTTGTCCTTGGGAATACTCGAACTTTGGCTGGACAAGACCCTTATTATACTATCATCAATTTGATGTTAGTCCTTGCAATGAACATGGTGTTGGGCCAGATGGTTTCCAAAGATCCTCTTCGACTTAAATTATTCTCTGATTTTATTCTGTGGTGTTGGAAATATTTGGATCATGTTCTGTAAAGGCTTTGGATCACAAGTATTTTGATGGCAAGTTGCTTTTAGCAGGTATGGTTGTTACTACATTTGAGCACTGTCTGAGTCCACATGCTTTTCCTTGTAAATGCTGATCAGTTTAGAAATAAAACACACAAAAGACTTTTGAGACTATGACAGTGCAGTTGAGAGAGTGTGTGACGTGATTTCATGGTTAGTTGACCATTGATCTGTGGCTGAGAAGCAAATTAGAGCATCTTCCAGAGCGACCTTGTCTGCATATATATGCATATAGCAGCATTGGTCCTACTGCAACTGTGATTCCTGGTTCCTGCTGCTTTTGCTAAAATCTCCCATACACTCCATGTTTTTTTCCCAGCCTTTCTGTATTACAGTGTCCAAAATACCCTCTGCTTGTCTCCTCCATCCTGGTAAAGAGAGGTCATTCTTTATTCTATATTGCTTTCTTCTTTCTCTAAAACATCTCCTGCTTCTTATTCATATAAGTAATCACATTCATTCTTTCTTTGAATATCTTTAGCAGGTTTTCTTTCTTTCTGTGGAAAATATCACATGAGGTTTTTAATGAAATTATATTTTTGTTCTCAGCAAATTTCCCACTTTAGTACCACATCCAACATAAGGTTGAATCTAACATCGTAATAGGTGAAAATGTCATAGATTTCATATTAATTTTCAGTAATTTAATAATACTACTATTAACAGCTAAGTAAAACACAAAAAGAACTTGTCCCTATTTGTAAATGTCATTTTCTATTTGTTGACAGACACCTGAGGCACTGCATAGTTGAAGGGATTACTGCACTTCTCAGGGAGATGCAGCCATTTATAGCTTGGAATTGTGCCTCAGAAGCTTCCCTGAAGGCTCCATTAATTGCCAATAATGCAAAGCTTGTTGTATCTGTGTCGTGCAAACCAGATAGAAAAGGCTTTGGAAGAGAACTTAGTCAAAATATATTGATCACTGGGAAGTCTCTGAAAGCTGAATAAAGCCTCCTTAAATAATGGAAGGTAGACAGAGCCTGAAATGAGGATGTGTGTCTTCAACGTTCTGGGGAGATCTTTTTCTATTGATATGAAATGGAAATTGAGTTTTAAGACTGGCAGTCTTTGAGACAGTGAGCAGGAGAGCCCCTCCTTCTCCTACAGCACTGGTAAAAAGCTCTCTAAACCCACCGTGCTGCTGAAGTATCAGGCAGGTCTTCCCTTTGGCTACAAGTGATTCACAGTTGAGGGGTCATTAAAGTGTTTTGACAATCGTAGAAATCTTAAGCTTGGAAAATACCTCTAAGATCATTGAGTTCAACTGTTAGCCCAGCACTGTCATGTTCACCACTAAACCATGTCCCTAAGTGCCAAATCCACACAGCTTTTGAACACTTCAAGGGGTGGTGACTCAGCTACTTCCCTGGCAGCCTGTTCCAATGCTTGACAATCCTTTCCATGCAGAATTTTTTTCTAATATCCACTAAACCTCCCCTAGCACAACTTGAGGCCATTTTATCTTATCACTTCTTGTCTGGGAGAAGACACCAACTCCCACCTCACTACAACCTTCAACAACTTCCTTGTCCTCTCCGGACACACTCCAGCACCTCAAAATCTTTTAATGAGGGGTCCAAAATTAAACACAGTATTTTAGGTGTAGTCTCAGCAGCACTGAGTACAGGGGGATAATCTAGCGTGCTGACCACACTATTTCTCATATAAATAATCTGTTCTTGTGTGTTTCTTCTTCATGCTCATGAATCTATGTGCACTTCAGCAAGAAAAGCTTGAAAGACAAAGAAGCAAGCCAGAGTTATGGCTGTATACAGAAATAAGAAATAGGAAGTCTCTTTAAGGCATGAAAACTCCCAGCAGGATTTGCTGTCATCATCTTCTCTACTGCAAAGCTGGCTGGGGATCTACTTTGTGCACAGAAACATTATGATCATCTTCTAAACATCTTCTCATAATGAAAGAAGTTAGACACATGGTAACCAGAATAGCTACTGCTGCTTCCGAGATGTTTGACTTTCATACTTAACATCAGGAATCCCTTAAATAGTTTTGTATTCCCTCATTTCTGACAAAACGATTTCCAAGACAGCTAATGCTCACACAGATTTAAGGGTAGATAGGTCTAACCCAGGAAATTATATTCTGCAGTTGGATCTTTTAGGCATTTTTGGTCAGGCTTTCTACTTAGATTTGTCTCTAGCAGTATAGTTTTACCTGTAAGAAAGAAGACTTATAAAAGGCATTTGAACAAGTTGAAAAAAGAGTTAGTTGAATGCAGATAAGCATCCCGCACCACGGTACCCGATCCAGACTCAGGGCTGGCAATGCTAGCAACTTCATAGTCAGACATGAGGCAGAGAGGTAGGCTGAGTAACTACTGGATAACATCTGGGAAAAGGAGGCAAATTACTGCAAATGGAGGAAAGCCACAGGGACCTGTGGGGAGCTGCTTCGCTCTAGGTGTGTCTGGTTCAGTTGTGCACCACTCAGAGCACTGAAAGGCACATGCCATGTGTGACAGAGGCCACTGCCTGTGGCAACATGAGCTCGAAGACAAGCACCTTTTCATTTTGGAGGAAGATGAAGTCTCACCATCTATTTCAATCTCAAAATTAATTTTTTCCAATAACTTGTTTGTTTCCTTGTTTGTTTGTTTGTTTTAAACAAAGGATTCTCTACTCCACTCGGAGAACATGTAACATTCACTTTAGTGGGCTTTATTTTGCCAGGCTGGAAGCCAAACTTAAATGACAACTGAGCTCTTGGTGTCTGAAAAGGGCTTTTTCTATGGTTTGTGTCAAAAGCTGAGCTCCAGCTTTCTCCTGAAAGTGTCATGCATCTGGCTGTTATGCTAAGGAAGATTCACAACTTCGGGTAGGTGTCTACACAGCTCAGGAAGAGCACTGCACCAACATGCAGATCACAGATTGTTAGTGACATGTTTTAAACCTGTGGTTTACTTTTCATTCCATTTACCTGCCTTAGTCCCCTATCCCTGCCTACTAGATGTTTGAATGGGATCTGCTGTATTCCTTTTCTGACCAAACTCATTCCCATGATCTGTCTTAAGTAAGGAATAGGTACCGTTTTATATGAGACCCCTCATGGTCACCTAAACACTGGTTGGAGGGTTTTGATGAAGTGGAGGAATACATGGATCCAGCAAAGAGGAAAGGTACATACTCCTGCCATAGCTCCCCTAGTCCTGCCAAACTCAGGTGGTTAGGTCCTCAGCACAGTAGGTGCTATTGAGTTTGGCTCAACCAAAGGTTTTAGCAATGACATTTCAAATGTGTGACTTCTGCATAACCTATCTGTCTGCCAAGGATTTCAACTTTCTGACATGGGAGATGATATTGGCTTGAACTAGCAAAGAAAACAACTATGTTAGTAGCTATTCCAAAATCCAAGGCTTCTTCTGTTAGCTTAACCCTTATACTTGCAGAATGAGCAGTAGCTTACAAAAGTAACCTTCTATCAAAAAAAACGAGAATCCTTGTCTGAAGCAAATAAACTCTTTTCTCACCAGATGGCTGGTATCCCCAGTTAATCCGTCATCATGCCACCACTCCTACCATGACTCTTAATTTCCCTTTTACTTCCCACTAGCTTTCCTAGCCCCTTGCCTCTCATTTTGCTGCTGATCACTGTTTCTCCGTTGCAAGCTCTGGTGCTCTCCAGCTGATGTTTATTTGTAGCTAGTCCCTGGCCTGGCACTTCACTGTCTTGTTCCTGGTATCCATGGGAACATTCACAGTGTTCCACAGCTCAAAACAGGGATTCAGCGTCCACCTTCACTTTAGAGATTCACTCCTCATCTGCTGCATCAGAGAGTGCCCTGCCTTCGTACAGGGCACAGAGTTTGAGAACAGGCTTTTCTACATTAATTCTGTATTCTTATGTCCATCATCTAAGTGGAGAAACTTTTCCTTTGCCAGGATCTGAAAAGACAAGAGCTTTTTTCCTGCACTTTTGGCTGGCAGAAGTAAAGCCGCTGAAGGCAGTTTCCCAGTCACTGTGTGTCCTCCCCTTGAAGCTGGCCATGCTCATATGCATCCTTCCTCCCCACCACAGCACAGCATCCCCATCCAAGGTGTTGGGGAAGATGTTCAAGGACAAATATTGCTGCTTCCTCTGGGGAGGCCAAAACGATGTCTGAACCATTACCATGAAACCACAGGAAGTGCCGTTCCATGAGTCAGGTCCGGGGAAAGACTTGACATGGAACAGGGTCCATTTTTTTTTTCATACACTCAGAAGGCTGGATGAGGAAAGACATGCCTGGAGCTCCTGCTCCTCCAGGCACTACAGCTGTTCATTAACTCAGCACGTTTTTTCAGCATTGGTCCTAGGAAGCTGGTTAATCCTTCCTGAGGACCTATGCCTGCCTCCAGGGTACTTTGTACACAGCCAGACCAGCAGAATGGAGCAGTTCAAGCTTTCCAAGATTCATACTTACTTGCTATTTCTCAGCCGGGGGTCACCACTTGCCTCATTCCAGGTGACACCAGGGAGGTCCGTAAATCAGCTGCACTGTGATAGCACAGCCCTCCTGATGATCATTATGCATCTCGCTGCTGGAGGAAAGCACCACCTTTGGTGCCAAGTATATTAGAGAACACGCCTGCATTTAAAAGAACTCCATGGGAGGGAATCACAACATTTCCAAAGCTTGGCCTCTTGCATCACAAAAGCTGAGCATGCTCCTCACCATTTCTTGGGTGAGCAATAAAAAAAGTCCAAGGCCAACAAACAAAATGAACAGCTTTAAAACAACAAAGCTGTGCTGGGATTTGTGTACAGTGTTTGTTGCCACAATCTGGCCCAGAGCCACCGTTTCAGATTTCCCTGCCAGAATGATGGAAATATAAATAGGGGCTATAAACCCAAAGTATTTCCAGCTCATGCATCCAAACGATAGAAATTATAGTCTCTTAGCAGGGAAAATGTTCGAGGGTAGTGAGGTAATGGGACCTGGTTACAGAGCTCATTTCTCTGAAAATCTTTAAAACACCCTGGAAATTTTTCCGATGTCCTTGTTGCAACCTCTGTTAACATATAAAATAATCTCCTGTTTCAGCGGAAAAGCCCCTTCCATGCCTTTGAGAATGAACTGCTGAGCACCATTTTGGGAACTGCTTCTTTCCAAGGGCTGTTTCCAGAGATTCTTGAGTGGCTCCAAAAACACACCATCAGCAAGGAATGAAACCTGGCTGCTTGAAAGATAATTAATTGCTTCTTGGCTTACCTAGAAAGGGCCTCACTTTTCTGTGCATTCGCTGAGAGCAGCTGCTGTTGAACCATAGGTGTCCCAGCTCCAGCCTTGCTAAATAATACTCTGGAAGTCCATGCCATGAGTCACAGCAGCAGATGAGGGGCGCTGCTCATTTGATTAATTACATTACCATGCCTGCCCTGTACTTGTTGACTCCTGGCCATAAGAGCCTGGGATGTGCTGCGTACATAGTAAACTGATTAAAGGGAGAATGTGTGTCAATGAATGAATGTGTACGACAGCTTTTTGAAATCCCTTATGATCTTCCCACCCACTGGGCATTGCTTCAATATCGAGTTCAGCCATTAGTAAACAAACTTGCTCCCTCATCTGTGTTGCACATTGCAACAAGCTTGCCAAATATGGCCAAACTTTTAGAAAGATAAGAGAATCCCCCCCATCAGTGAATTTATGACCCTTGGCTCCACTTGTGGCTTGTTCCTGTGCATGCCTGAATGACAAGGAAACTGCAGAAAATCTGTTTGTCCTATTTCTATGCTCTCATGCTTGCGTCTATGTTGGATTTTTCCTTTTTTTAATGACTAGGGGGTTTTGTTTGTTTTGTTACCTTCTAACACAAACAACTCATTATGAGAAGCCCAGAGAAGAGAAAAGTGTGTTAGTGAAAAGAACGGAGAAAGATTGAAAAGTAACAAAGAGAGGCTGGATGTGTTGCTGAGCCTTTGGAAGTAAAACATCACTCTCCTCATTTCTTCCAGGTCCTTCAAGCCAGACTTTGTCCTGATCCGGCAGCATGCCTACAGCATGGCATTGGGAGAAGACTTCCGCAGCCTCATCATTGGGCTCCAGTATGGAGGCATCCACACAGTCAACTCCCTCTACTCCATCTACAATTTCTGCAGCAAACCCTGGGTGGTAAGTGACGATCCAGCTCTATTTCATGTCAACGCTGCAAAGAAGACATCCCATACTGTTAAAGCATCAAACTCAGCTTCCAGTCTGGTTTCATAGGAATTTGCCTCTTTAGGTTAAAACCACCATCTAAACAACCTTAGGAATCCAGCTGGGAATTCTTGGGGAAAAAAAACCTACTAGCTCTATTTCTTTTTCAACCTCTAATTGTATCAAGGTGTTAGTTCTTCACCCTGAGTAGGACGTTTCACTTATCCTAGACTCTAAAGCGTCATATACATCTAACAGTACAGCAACACCTAGATGCCTTGTAAGACAGAGTAGATTAATAATATCAGATCAATAACAGCATATTCTTGTCCTGATTTAAAAAAAACATAAAACTACCTTAAAAAATGTTTATCATTCACTGTTTTAAAATGTATCTGAACTACACTATTTCTAGCATCTTTTATTAGATGCACGTTTGTGGTACCCAAATGCCCCAGCCTGTTACACACTCCTTGCAGCAGTGCACCCTGCCCTTGTCTTCTCTACCTACTTTTTCTGGGTGATGTTTTATTGTGGGGAAACTAGCTGAAAAGAAAAACAAGAAAGGTAGAAGGGTCAGTCCTTCAACTAGGTCTAGGAAGAGAAGGGAGTATAGAATGACAAAGACCTGAGAAAGAGGTAGAAGGAAGGGGGAAAGATGTTGTATTGGGTTATTTAGTAGCAGAGGGGCTACAGGGGTGGCTTCTGTGAGAAGCTGCTGGAAGCTTCTATCATGTCTGAAAGAGTCCAGTATCAGCTGGCTCCAAGATGGACTAAGGCTAACCCCATCAACAGTGATGGGAGTGCCTCTGAAAGAACAGAGTTAAGAGGAGAAAAAAAATCTGCTGCAGAAACAGCAGCAGAAAGAGAAGTAAAAATATGTAAAAGAAACAGCTCTGCAGACAAAAAGATCAGTGAAGAAGGAGGGGGACGTGCTCCAGGTGCTCCAGAGCAGAGATTGCCCTGCAGCTGATGGTAAAGACCATGGTGGGGCAGGCTCTCACACTGAAGACCATGGAGGCAGATATTCACCTATAGTCCATGTAGTACCCCACGCTGGAGCAGGTGGATGCCCAAAGGAGGATATGACTGTAGGAAGCCAGTGCTGGACCAGGCCACTGGCAGGGTCTATGGCACTGTGAAGAGAAAAGCCTACACTGGAGCAGGTTTGCTGGGGCAAACTGTCATCTCAGGGGGACCTACACTAGAACAATTCATGAGGAACTGCAGCTCATGGGAAGGACCAACATTGGAGAGGTTCATGGAGTACTGTCTGCCCTGGGAGTGATCCCACGCTGGAGCAGAGAAAGAGTGCTTGGAGTCCACCCCCTGAGAAAGAAGGATCAGCAGAGACAGACTGTGATGAACTAACCAAAACCACCCTTCCCCATCCTCCTGCACCACTGGCTGAGATGAGGTAGAAAAAATCAGTCCACTCACAGTCAAACCACCACACATTAGAGTTTTGCAACAGTCTCAATAGGAAATACAGTATTATCACACAGCATTGTTTCATTGAACCTGAAACACTGCACCTGTGAAAGACCATAGGCTGAATCAGCTCCTGGAGAGGACAGGGCAATGTTTTGATATTTTGCTCTGGAAGCTCCCTTCACTTGTTCTTTAAATTTTGTCAAGTTCACCTAAGAATCTCAGAAAACCTTAAAAAATATTATATAATTGGCTTTTCTCAGCCCCAATCAAAATTTGTAGGCATTCCCTGGACTTTTTTGCTGACCAGCTATAATTCGGCTGAAGTTGCTGGGAGCTGGAGAGCTGGAGAAGTAAGGGTAGCAATTGTGAGCCACGGGAGCAAGGAGCACCTGCAGGAGGAAGTCAGATGCTGATACCATTTTTGGAGTTGACAGATTGGTTTTCCAAGAAGTTTCATCCCACAATGCCCTCTCTGGCCACTGATACTTCCAGAATGAAAATTTCCCTGCATTGTTCTAGGTTCAGAGCAGGGAACTATAGCTATATGGATGTGAAAAGGAGATGGGACTTCCCAATATGCCCCTATGGAAAACTTTTAGATGTGTTTTCAGGAATTCCCTTACTCATTGCACAAATTTAACTTGGGGTGAAATGGAGTGTTTATAGCAAGTGATAACTATCTTCCTCATCACCTAATTAAATCTTTTGTGATTGTTTTTTCCTTGGAATAAATATCCTATTAGTCCTCAGTGTGTTCATTTGCAGCTTAAATCCAGATGAGGTCTGTAATAACTCAGAGCTGTATTTCCATAACTAGGCAGTGTTGGATTTAACTAATTTCTTACTAAAATGGTTCTAGTGTAATAGACAGAGTCTTCTCAGTTTTCACAACTTTTATAACATTTGTTTAGTTTGTTGAGACCAAAAGCATTATCCTATCTTTTTCATAAATGTTGCAATGCAGTAATAAGAGTAATAATCTCACTTTGCCATCAATGTGTAGGTGAATTTTACACATTTGACCTGTGTTTCCATTAGAATGACAAGTGTTTCTGGGAGCAGAAAGAGCAGGAAGAGAGAGATCTATTCCAGACTCAGTTCAATACCTTCACGGTATTTCTGACAGTTGGTTCTACACACACAAGTGCCTTGACCAGACAAAAAGCCTCCACACTTACTCTGGCTTTTGCTGACAGTCATGTGGTCCATTCCATCTGAATTTGGGGTTGAGTCAGTCAGGGCTTAGCTGACATTTTTCAACTCATGCCTTTTTGTTTCTGATGGTGTGCAGGGGCCTCATGATGTGAAAGTTCTATTTTGAGGAATCTAAAATAAAACAAACAAACTAAGCATATTAAAAAAAAAAAAAAGAAAGAAAAAAAGAAAAAGCAGCACTGGAAAGACAGTGTGGGAGAACTTGGCTCTGCCAGCAACTTGGCTCTAGCTACTCTGGGTATAGTTGTGCCATGCTTTCCTCACGGGGACTACAGCTGGCTCAGACAACATTCCCAGAGGAGTCAAGGAAACTACTTATAAACTATTTAAACAGGTTTTCAGAATGCCTCGTTTTCCTACTGCCCCTGCATACACATCGTCCCCCAAACCAGGGATTGTGACATGCTAAGCAATGCAAGAGCTCAGATGGTATTTGGCACCACTGAAATTTTATCAGGTTGAAGCTCAGGTAGAGATTGAGGTGGGGAATTTGGGGGCAAAAAGCTTCACTGACAGCAGATTAAGAAATGTTGGTTTTGTGATAGCTGGGAAGTGAGAGATAGGAACACTTTAGTGCACGTTTCACTCTGATTGCAAAACAGTCATCTTGAAATAAGGGATCTGCTTAACACTGATTACTGGAAACTTTTTGGACCTAGGAAACAGTTGAGATCCATGAAGAAATGAAACTAAATACCCCTGGGAAATGTGCTTTTCACTCTCACTTTCTATTTTTTCCAAAAATGGTTCCATTTCATAGAAATATTTGTGATTTTCTGGAGGGAGGTGGAAGTGAGACTGTTTTTCCTTGGCAATTTGCAACCAAGTTTTATTCTCAGCAACTCTAATTACAATCAGCTGAGTCTGAGTTTACTCAGACATATAGCCCCATTTTTTAATAACATTTTCCAGGTTTCCAGTACTGCAATACACAAACTTTTTCAAAAGTTAAAATTTTCATTAAACACGGGCATAGTTTGATTACATGTTTCAGAGAGAAATAATTATTCAGAGGAGCATCTAAGAAATCTAAGTTTTAAGATAATCTCAGAACTACTGAGAAATAATTCCACTAGCGCACTAAATACAGTGCTTCAACCACTAATAACAATTTTTGAGTTAGAAAAGTTACAACCCAAAATACAGTGAGAAGAATGCTCTAAGCAGTACTCACAATATATACAGATAATGTCTGTAATTGCAAAGAAACTTTTACATCTTTAAGGCTGCGGGAAACACGGAGTTTTGGAGACAGCAAGTTCCAGAGTACAGGGACTCCCAGCCAAACTGTTATTGACTGTAGGGATGTAGGCTCCATGATGACTTAGGCACTCTCAAAATATGTAAAAGGCCTTCAGATCTTCTGAATGGATCCCTTTATTTCTCTGTAAAGACTCCCTGCATGTAACTCTAAATGTCCAAGCAGTCAGGCCAAGGTTCTTTGTCAGTATCCTGTCCCTAACAACTGCTAAAAAGAGAGAAAACGAGAGACAGTTGTCCCAGGAGGGTCAATACCAAAGTCAGACATTTTTGCAGACTTGGTCTCCTTACATGGCTCCCAGATATGTGAGTCTCTCTTCTGCAACACTGGCTATTTCAGCAACAGCCAAGACCTGTATTCTTCAAAAGGAAGCCCAAGGAACAAGTCAGGACTCTATCAGCAGCGCTGTTATTCCAGTTATTTTGTTTGAGCTGTTTTCCTAGGATAAACATACATCAGCTCAACATCACAATGTCCATGGTTCACCAGGGCTGCGTGCATACACTGCAAGGGGCATGGGCTGCTCTCAGCCAGGGTGTTTTTCCTTCCCTCCCTGTCTCTGTCTCATTCTGTTTAACTTTTAAGCCCTGTTTAGTCACCTTGCTAGTCAAAACAGGTCTTTATTATTCTTTTCTAGGATGTGCAGGTCTAGTGAAAGTAGTTAAGAGAAGCAAGCTGCCCTCCTTCCCCAACATCAATACCCTCCTTGCCAACAATAATTATTCTACATGAGGAGTTCTAATCTTATCTGCTAATGCATATGAGAGGGGTGGTGGTGTTAGTGATGGGTCTTGATGTATAGTGGATTTTCTTAAATACCACATTTTGATCTATGAGACTAGGAAAAAGATTCTTTGCATTTGTCTGCAAATCTGCTGGCAGCTGCACCTTCAGCATGTGGCCTGTGTCTGGCACACACCTTGCAGCCTAGTTTTTTTGTACAGTGATTGCATTTTTTCTACACTCATGCCAAGCTTTAACTCTCAAAGGGGTATTTCTTCTCCACCACCAAGTGAAGTTTCAGCTTCTTATACAGAAATGCTGTTGCTTAGACTAGCCAAGTAAACAGGAGAGGAGCCCTCAGCAGAAAGTATCCTCAGTAGCTCTGTCTATCTGCAGTGTAACCTTGGTGTTGAGATTTGGTGCATTTACTGGCTCCAGTCATTGCCCAAAATTTCTCAGAACGTGCAAGATTAAGTAGCTGATGCTATAGGAAAGAAAAAGAGCCTTCTCTTTTTCTTTTCTTCTTTTCTTTTCTTTTCTTTTCTTTTCTTTTCTTTTCTTTTCTTTTCTTTTCTTTTCTTTTCTTTTCTTTTCTTTTCTTTCTTTTTTCTTTTCTCTTCTACTTTTCCTTCTTCCCTAGATGCCTATTTTCTTCCCTTAATCTGTGTGTTACCTCCCTCAGGTGACACAGAGATCTCCTTCAAGATCCTTAGATTTGATGGGGGATTTGAAGGAACTCGTGTAAGGACTTACAATCCATTCTTACTTGGCCCAAAGCGGAAACCTTTATCAATTAACTTGATTTTACCAAATTCTGGGAGTCTTGGAAACGAAATTCTATTTCTACACTACTTTGCTAATAGGTCTCAGTGGGGAATCTAGTCCCGTTTACCATCTCAGCAGGAACCAATCCTCAACTATTTTATTCTCTTACCATCCATGAAAATAATCGAGCTCCTTTATTCAGCTTACTCCCACTTTTATAAGGCTGGCTATCTATCCACTTCACCAACAGGTCTGCCAGTTCAGCACTCTCTGTGGTAAGAGGGCTGTGTCTCTTCAGAGAGTAAGCATGATGGCTAGATACCTGACAGTAAAGACTCTAAGTTCCTCCTGAGATCTGTAAGGTTTCTGGGGTCTACATCACCTCTTACTCCCTTTAGCATATCAACCCTGCTTCAGCAAAATTTTTTGTCATGGTTATTAAGTTTCTCTCTTATAGTTTGGAGTTCTTCTCCAGGTGATCAATGTTGGATTGAACAGGGAGGCTGCAGACAGCACAGAATACTCTGCTTGCTTCAAAGATGGCTGAAGCAAAACAGGAATTTTCTGTGCTATGCTTCTGTAGGGAGTTTGGAACCTGAACAAAAATCAAAACTCTGTCCTACCATGGGGAACTCTATGTCTGGCTGGGCACAACCCTGAATGATGAGCAGTTTATAATGGTGATGATAATGGTCAGGTTCATGCTGACAGATGGGGGAAATGACAAACATTCCACTTTATAAATGAAATAGCAGCACTGTTGCTTTCCCCATTGATGTTACATGCTACTTTCTCTATATGTCTTCCTCACAGTCTGGTGCCTCACCCAGACCTCACTGGTAGATGGGGCAAGGGTAGCAAATGAACTCCTTTTTCTTCTGTTATTTATGAAGGGTTGTTAGACCACTGGTTCATAATAAATGTCAGTTATGATTAATGGTGGGCTTCTGCTTGCTTAGCCTAACACTCAAACCAGGTAGCACTGGCAGTTCCCTCTAGTAATTGCTGTCCCTTGGCAATTCTCCTTTCCTTCAGTACAATGTGCCTTGCTTTGATTTGACTGTGGGGCAGAGAACTAAGGGAGAGCTTTGGTTTATTTTATCTCTCCTGAGGAGAGGTGGCACTGATTTCCTGACTCTACCCTCTGCCAAGAAAGGCCCATCAACCCTGCACCCAGATGCATTTGGAAAGCAAATTTTGTTCATAGGAGATCTGTAAGTAAACCAAAACTGATCCTCTTCTGGCTCTTGAACCCCTTCTCTGCTCCCTTTGTCTAAGGTTTGTGCACATAGGCTGTCTTGGCTTTGGATAAATACAGCAGCTTTGTATTTTCTAATGGTTCTCAAGAGCAAGGGTCAAGAAACCAAAGTGGGAAAGACATAATAACATGTTTCTCTCACCTTCTTCATTGCTATCAGAACACTTTGCAAGCATTTGCCTGTTACACAATAAGCCACTGACATCCACCGTGTCTGTTTTTTGTTTCCCCTCCCCCCCCCCAAGTTCTCTCAGCTCATTAAAATCTTCAACTCACTGGGCCCTGAGAAGTTCCCCCTCGTGGAGCAAACGTTCTTCCCAAGCCATAAGCAGATGGTGAGTAACTTTGCTTTCTTCTATGTCAGTATGGAAAGGGAAAGAGCAACAATGTGAGGCACATGAGATGATGGTGGGAATGATGGGAAAAGTCTCAATTTTACTTAGAGAGACATATGAGCTAAAAAGGAGTACATAAAAAGCACTGCACAGGAACCTCCTTCCTTTCTTGCCCAGCCCTCCCCCAGGTCCTGTATGCCCCATGAAAAAGCGAACAATGAGAACAGGCTCAAAACTAACCCAGAACTCCATTGTAAAACCTCATCAACAAAAAGATCATCCCTTAGAGCAAGAAATCACTCTATTCAGATAAAGAGGATTTTCCCCATTCCAGAAATTGTTTAAAATATGCTGACCATTTGGGACATGGTTCAGAAGAGGTGTTTATTTTGCCATGTTAGTTTGCTTAGTATATCACGTGGTTGCCATCCATGAAACATTTATCAGCCTGAAGGTACTTAGAGTAACTTGGAGTTCTTGAAAGAGTTTGTTTCAGCTTCTAATGTTTTCTTTGCACAGTGGCACTGGGATCTAGTCTTTCTGTTAGCAACTAAACACTTGGTGCCCTGTGTGGCTGCTGGGCACTGTACCAAACTCTTAGGACACCTTTCAAAGTGACCCCTGTAGGTGCCTTTAGCCCTAGAGAACATGTCAAAGAGAAGGGCTTTGTTTAAAACTGATTATGTTTCATGTTTTCTCTGAGTTAAAAGGAAGACTAAACCTTTGTGAATTTTTACTCCCAACCCCTCCCCCCCAGTTAGTGGCTCTTCATACCTGGCTGAGGCTTTGATGAGACCTGGTATGAACCATGATCCCCTGGGTGCACCACTGGCTGGCTGAGCTAATTTCCCAGGCTTGACTGTGAACTCAAGCAGCATTGGAAGCCTGAAGAAGATGAGGGTTGTTGAGATGTCAAACTAAAGCTCAGAAATATTCAAACTCCTCTTTTCTCACACACTTTTTGCAACACTGTGAGCAAACCACTATGCATCAGGGATCTGATAGTGTATATAGGCACCTAGTGGGAGCTTCAAAATTCAAAAGGAAATTTCATTTAGTTTCTTGTGAAAAATTCCCCTGGTGCTCACTAGATACCCAGATACCTTGAAATGCCCATCCTTTACCTCTCTGTCCCAATACTCTGTTCTCTACCTATGCTGTGTAGACTACAGTACTTCCATGCTTCACAGGCACATCATGGAGGTAAGTACAGTCATGACTGTAATGTAGAGGGGAGAGTTGCATTATCGTTTAAGACAACAAAATGTATGTCCTTAAACAATATGTGACAGCCTGTTGCACATTTTTAGATAAATTATTTGGTAACACCTGTTGTATTTAATTCCTGATGGTTTATGAAGAAGGATTTGTGACATATGTAATGCTTCAGGACAGTTGTGACTTTGTCTGACCATCATTTCAGGAATGGCATTTTTGAAAGGCTTGATAAAGGTTATCATTGCAAATAAGTTAACTAGCATTTTAGCAAGATTTTCTTGTCTGGAAATCTTATTCTTGTCTTATCAGACATGAATGTATTCGGTATCAGGATATCAGAGCACTGGTCTTTCACTTATTTGTCATCTTTGCAACCCATTACCTACTTGGAGATGTTATTATTTACTTACAAAAGAGTACAGGAAGTCTTTTAAACTGTAGATAATCTCATATGAGCACAAACATTACTGCTGACATGCAAGCTTGAGGAATCTGGTTTAAAATAGTGACTTTCCAATCATTTTCAGAAGCAACAATCCTCTTGAGCAAATTCAGGCCAGCCATTTCCAGGTGCAGGGAGGGATCTGCCTCACAGACTGAATCCCCAAAAATTTCTATATATCTTTCTGAGTGCACATTCATAGCATCCTGGGCTATGAGAGACTGAGAAGTCAAGTGCTTACACCAAGCAAGGTCCATTGCAATCATTACTCCACCAAATACATGTGAAAGTTGCTCACTACTGTGCATCAGCTTCTCCATCTGTCAGATAGGAATACAATGATCCCCCTTTCCCACACTTTTTCTTCCCTTTCCTGGAGGCATTTTCAAGCTGTGCCAGTTAGCACTCATAAAATACACTGTGCTTCTCTGATGGCTGACCCCCTGGAAGTGTTTATAACTAGTGTTATGGGTTTGCCTCTTTGTCATGTGATATACTTTAAGCACTTCTCACATAAGAGATCCTCATCCTTCTCTATCCTAAATTTTACATGGCTTACCTTCTAAACCTTTGGATTAGACATAGAACAGATTCAAAAATCTGTTTCATTCTTCCATCCATGTAAAGAAGTGAGATTTGCCTACAGTAGAAGTGGAATAAGGAAATTTGTAACAGTAAGCCCATTTTTGTAAGCCTTTTAATTTAGCTGAAAATACTTCTTCTGAAGCTTCTTTCTCATGACAATAGAGCAATTTTAACCAGCCTTAAACAGTAAGCCTAAAGAGGGGACACAAGTCTCTGACACTTTACAGCAGAAAAGATTAACCTCTCTTCCTTTTGTCATGGGCATGTACCTTCCAGATCTGCCACCAATTGTCAGTTTTTTGGAAAAAAGAACAACCTTGCAATTGTTCTTCCAAGGCCCTACTGGTGCTAGAACCAAGCCCTTAATGACTGCCTTGCTCTGTACTGACCTCCTATGGCCAGTTAATGACTGGGAGTCATTAACTTCAAAAGTGATTTTTCACCTCTCCTGGGCTTATGACCACAGTAACAGTTCTTAGAGAGATCAACCTCATAAACAGAGGGATTCATCGAGGAATCTTTGCCAAAGCGCAAGAATTGCCGGAAGTGGAATATCTGCTTTGGGACCAATAAAATGGTATCAAGAAAGGGAAGGAAATGAATAAATCCACTTGCAAATCCATTTGTGTACATTTGAAGTGGTCAGAAACTAATATAAGTGAAGCAGAGACAGAATGTCTGTGATAGAAATAAAACCACTTTACTGTTTAGAATAAAAGGACACTATAAAAAGTGAACATTATGCAACATTACCTTAAAAGACAATATACATTCACTGAATATAAAATTTATAAATAACATGGAGGAAAACTGTAAACAGTGCTAGAAAATTTAGCAACAAATACATTCCTTCTGGACAAGATTTTTCACACGGGTTTGGTTCCCTCCCCAAGTTTCCATGACTATCAGGAACAGCAGAGTGGCTCTATGAAGGAAGGACAGTGTCAGAGGGAAGGAGAAGCCAGTACAAGCAAAGCAGCAGCAAAAGTTTAGTGGATTTTCACTTTTTTTTCCTCAAGACTGGTAGCCACAAAAACCACTTATTCTTAAAATAGACAAAAAAATTTTTGCAGTTCCCTAAATTTTGTTCTGCTCTTCTAAGCTATAAAATACATTCTAATTGAGTAGTACTTTTGGAGTCATCTGCAAGAGTGGAAACTTGTTCCCATGGAGGCCCTTACTTCAAATAGTCTTTACTATAAAAAACACAACAGTATGTTTCCCATCACTGTGAGGGAGCATTTCACTCTGACGAAGTATGAATTGGATACAGTGATACATTTAGGTTTTAGAATAGTCCTATCTAAAAGGCCATTAACTCTTCCAAACATGTGACATTTAGCCCTAAAATGGACTAAAGTCCAAGAGGACTTTATTCAAGGTACTTCATGCATAGATCTCCTCCTACTCTCTCCCCATTCCATTTTGGAAAAGGAAAATAGAATCCAATCTTTCCCAAACTTTCGAGATATATTTTTGCAATTCTAAAGGGGAAAACACTCTCAAGCAAATAAGGAAAAAATCTATAAATAAAAAAGTGAATAGCAACACTGTAGATGTGAGTAAAAAAAAAAAAGTACTTCTAATAATGTTGGTATAACTAAAGCATGGTGGCACAGAGTGTGTGTGTGTGTAGCCTTGTGCAGTCCAAAGGTCACACTCAGATGAGCTGTGCCATTGACAGTTCTCTGACCTTAAGTTACGGGGTCAAGTGAGAAGCATGTCAGAGGTCACAGGAAGACATTTGCGCTACTGCAAGACATACTGAGGCATACACTTCACACCTGCCTCCTCCCATCTCCATGCCTGGTGTTCCCACATACCACAAGGCCTGCTGTAATGAGGGAGTGAGTTTTGTCCATTGGCAGGCAGAAGTGACTTAGCAAGACAGAAGAAAGGAGAGCAGATAGAAAGAAAGAAGTCTTGGAGTCTGATTTAGAGCCTGTTCAATCCATGTAAAGGCTTCTTCCCACTTTAGTCAGTCCTTAATGCAAGCAACAAGCTGAAGCTTAGCCCAAGAAATACATGTCCCTGATAGCATGCACAGAAACAAAATTAAGAAGCTTCCCAAAAGAAATGTATTTTCACTGGATTCTTCCCCCTCCTTTTGGCTCCACATTTTGAAAAGCCTTAACAACTGTTTCTTTACGCAGCAAGGGCAAAGACTTGTTACAAAACCTCCACCCCTGCCCTGCTGGTCTATCTGTCTGCATCTCAGAAATATTTTACCGTCTGAAAGATAAAGTGGGAATATGCTTCATTTTCTGGTAATGCATCTGCTGTTTTGTTGTTTACAAAGCATATAGCTACATTATATCCTACTTAGGGACACAAGTCCTCGTAGTATTAGAATGCAAATATTTTCACAATAATTTGAGTGCAATACTGTGATGTCTCAGCTAGCTAAATGAATCAGTGACAGGTAAAATATGCAGAGCTGCAGTTTAATGAAAATTCAAATCAACACTTTACTGCATCAAGGGGCATTTTCATTTAGCCTTCCAGAGCTGTGAAAAGTGGCTGCAGCTCAGAGGGACATCAGCTTTGCAAAGTCACCTTGAACCTGAGGAGGGTCATCTCCAGCGATGCTGACTCCACACGATGCAAACAGTGAGGATGGTTTCACTCTGCTCTCAGTGACCCTCATACATTTTGTCAGCCACACTCAGCTTGAACAGAGATCGCTTCGCTAGGCACAAAGCCCAACCCCATGTTTTGCCAAAAGGGACAATATTCTGAACCATCATCCTATGATGGGTGTTGTGAAGCAGCCTACTCTCCCTCTCATCTCCAACCCATAATTTAGGAGTAGTCACAGGGAAGAGGACTTCTGAGAAGTGTTAAAATTCTGAAACACAGGGAAATCCAACAGACTTTCAATGTGTTTTGTCCTGCGTTGCCACTCAGAGCTACTGAAAAAAAATAAACACAGCAGACCTAGGCACCACTTACATCAACTCTGTGAAAATGCTCTTCAGAGTTCATGCTAAAAATGCAGGGTTTTGCTGCAACAATTCATCTAGCAAATAGGGCATTTCAGAGGATATAAGTCTGGCAGAGCTCTCGTAGCACACAAGGAACATAAAAACACATCAGGGCCCGTCTCAGACACCCTTTCTTTTCAATTTGGCAAAGAGGTTCCAAACAATTCTACAGTAATTGAGGTCACTGACTGTAAAATGTCATATTGCCCCAAGCTGGAATCACTGCAACACTCTTCCTGCTGGTGGCAGCTCTGCTTTGTAAGTGGAATGAACGGAAGATATATGGAAACGTAAGATAAATAATCATAATAATACAAAAATGAAGTTAAGCACAATCTTCTCCCTGCCCAAGCCCTCCCCATCCAAAACTGAGTCAACCATTTTTTCAGCACCCCTTCTTCACCATCATAAAACTTAAAATACTTTTATTTGATAAGAAAAATTATATTATAGTTTTCTTAATTAAAAAAAAGAACAAAACAAAAAACAAAGTAGAATGAAAAAAACTTCTCCAGCCAACAGCAAAGCACAAGACAGTAAGGCTCCTCCTCCCACATGACTGCAGGACACGATATGAGCACGTGCACAGGGCTATGCTTAACAGTGCCTAGAGGGAAACACAGCACTTGACACAGAAGGAATACTCTGGGCAGCTGAAATTTTATGATCCCAGACAACACTTATTAGGATACCACTTTTCCTTGCCTAGCCCACACACACACTTCCTTTCACTATATAAACAAATGCAGCTAGTGTAGCTGCAGGGGGAGGAACCGTGGTGCAAGGAGGTATAGAGGAAACAATGACTGTAGCCACTACTGCAAATACACTAGAGCTTCAGTATCTTAAAAGCAACTCACCGACTCGGAATGTCAATATTTCTGTCTTTAAAACACAATCAAACCATTCTTTTGTTTATAACACCAAAAAAAAAAATTCCACTTTCTGTCAAAAATAGCTTATGTCATTATGTGTATATACATCTTAGTTCAGCAAAACACTATTTTGGCAATACATTTTTTTTATAGTAAGAGTTCTAGCAAATCTCCCCTTTCCCTCTTCCACGTGATTGATTTACAGTTGGTATTTTTGCATCTGTTTGGTTTAAGGTAATCACAAGCTGCTTTTGCTATTGAAGCTAAGCCACAAAAATTTCAGGGGCCAATGCTGCTCAAAACGGGATGGCACAACACTTCATCTGCTCTGCTGTGGGTGGATTTACCTCCCTGAAAATACGGGATGGGGCTTTTGTTTTTGAAACAACAAAGAAAATACAAAATACTCTCTCTCATGTTCTGGGGAAAGCCAGAACTTCAAATGTGCTGTTGCATTCACACTGTGACTGAATTAGCTAGGACAATCAGTCAACAATGGTTTTACCAGATGATGTGGTCAGACACACTAGGTGAATTCTCCCACTGCTGGAGTCAATCACATTTCCAATCTCTCCTATAGGGGAGGATTTCTTTTGGACGTCATATTTTCCAGAGTTTAGGCTGGGTTTCTTTCCATTTTGCTTTGTTTGCCAATCTGATTAATGAAACCTGTTTCCCTTCAAAAAGATTTGTCTATGTATTTTCAGCACTTAGTGCATGAGGAGGGGTGATGGGAAGCCAGCGCATAGAAGAATACAGTGCCTCATTGGCACAGTTTTTAGATTTTTGTTTTCCTAAAAAAATAGAGATTATATTGCTACAGCTAATGATATATGTAAGAGAGCAAGTGCTCCATCTTTTTTCTTTTTTTTTTCTTTTTTTTTTTCCCTCCCATTTTTCCCTCTGGTGTGCAAAAGTAAGCTCCCAAATGTTGTCTGATCAAAATGAGTGGTATCAAACATGAAAAAGGTGATTAAAAATTCAGTAAGGTAGCACAGACTTTTTTCTTTCTTTTGTTTTTTTTTTCCTTTTCTTTTTAAGTGTTCGAAGTGCTAAAATTTGCATGAAAATAGGCACTAATTTCATTGTCATCATCATGATCTGGTAAGAGTTAGTGTCCAAAGGAAGATCAGCCACAAGTAAGGGAGAGGGGAGATAAGGAAAGGGATAGCTCAGGGATCTGTGGCATTGATTATCGTTTTGTCTGGAGGTGCCCATCCTCTGTACCAGCTGCAGTAACCTTCCACCCTCTGGATGCAGGCATAGTGCTTTGCTTGATATCCTGAGTGGCCGAAGTTGGAGAGCATGTCTGTCCAAATACACTCATTCTTGGAGGTGGCAAAGCAGGGCAAATAGTAGCAGGGCCTAATCTGCAATTGGAAAGAGCAATCAGGTAAGGCTACATGTAAAACCAACATTATATAAAATGTCTTTTTAACAGAGACAAGTGATTCAAAATTCCACTCCCTCAAGCCTTGCTTACTAATCCAAAATTCAGCCTCAGTTCTGTAAGCACGTAAGCATGTGCTTAGCTTCACATACACAGCTAATTCCATAGTCAAAAGGGCTTTTCAGGTGCAGAAAAGTTGAGCTTATGTCTATGTTTTTGGAGCCCTGAGGCCATGTGCAAAAATCTTAGTACCAGTGCCAAGCTGTGAGGTTTTAAGCACTCAAAATGTTTACACAGGAAAAAAGCTGCACATATCTTGCCAAGCCTCTGGTACCTGATTTCAATCATCTGCAAATGATTCTGCAGGGATACTGAAAGTCTTCCCCATCCCCAATTAACACCAACAGGGCATTAAAAAGGAATAGACCCTGCATTTTTGTTTGATTGCCTCTTCTCTGGTCTCAACACTAAAACTGAGCTTTACTTTTTCTCTGTAAAAATTGTTGTCATCCTGGCTGTTGTTTCCTGGCCGTTCATCTTTGGGTATTACCAGCCCAGGGGAAACAGAGTTCTCAAGCTTGAATGTCTGAATTCCACCTAACTAGAGACACACATACCTTGCATCCACAGCCCAGATGGTAACGATGATTCAGTCCTTTACGCTGGGACAGAGTCAGCCGGTCCCATTTCTCATACCAGTTGCACAGGCCAGTGTAAACCTTCCCTTCATACACCCGGCCTTGAAAACAGAGACATGGCCACAAGTTAGCACTTCTCAGCTCAAGCACTTCTCTTGTTTCCTGAGTTTGCTAATGCCCTCAATATGTTTGGCTTCAGTCACTGCTCAGCAAATGCTTTCTTTTTATTAACTGGTTCAGGAATCTCTGGCCAGGAAGATAACAGCACTTCTGCAAGTCAGGAGCGTTGTGCCTGCTGTAAGCACCACCAGCAACCTGCAGGTTAGTAATGCTGTAAAGCTCCTCTTAACAACAGAGAAAGTGAATTGACACCTCCACCATAAACAAGACTTGGTAACTGCCACATCTCTGTCTCCTTGCATCCCCCCATCTCAGCAGCCTCCTGCATTTCTGCAGCTCATTCCAAAAGCAATCTTCCATTTCTGGCACAGACAAGTAGCAACAAGTTCCCTGTGACAGACATGCCAGCTAAGGTATGAACTGACAGACATGGCCTGTCATATAACATATTTGCCACAAGATGCCTGAGTATAAGATATGCTTTAGGAAAGAGGGAAATCTACAGAGTGAAATGACCCCCAGCACTGAGGAGCACTAAATACCGAAATAGTGTTGGCCATCTTAACACTTGGAAAATTTTCTACATGGCTGTCTACAGGCCACCCATGTCCTTAGCAGGTATATGTATAGAACAGAAGAGGTTTCCTTTATGAAGAAGTACGTTGTCCTTTACCTGTGATCAGATACTGGTACTTGTTGACCTCCAGCTTGACTCCACAAAGACTCTCAGAGGCTTCTGTGTAGATGTACTGAACATGTGGCATTATCTGGAAACCTCTGTACATCTAGAGGAAGAATACAATGCTTTAAGTCATCTTAAGATGAGAAATTTCACTTGAGATTCTTTACAATCAACATTCCTAGGCTAGGGTGGTAAGCAATAAAGTTTTCATGAAAAAGAAAAGGTGAATGAATAATGACACTAGCTGGACTCACAGAAGTCTCCCTACCAGATCTGCTGGTAAAGCAGAAAAACCACCTGCTAACAAGCCATTACAATTCAGCACAGGGACCCCTTTTTCCCACTCATATTAGTTCCAGTGGCATTGAGGGAGCAAAGCGCCAACACTGCATGCTCTGCCAACATCCTGAACAATTTTTTCCCATATATAGCTCATAATTAGGGAGAAATAAAATTAGTTCAAGTTAGGAATCTTTATCCTCCATGTGATTTAAAAAAGTTTTTTCCAGCCTAGGGGATTTTTCTTTTAAACAATTACCCTATTTTCCAGTGTTGCTGCTGTAAGAGTTTCAAACCTTTGGCACCTGATGTAAGTCACCAAGCCAGACACCTCCTTCTCAAGCCTCTAGCATATGGTACTCCTGCTGACCTCAGCAAGGACTTAATGTTTCTCTAACTAAATGAATGCAGACATAGAATTCTACACCATCTTCTAAAATTAGTCCCATGCTGATGGATGCCATAAAGAAAATATCATGTATATACATAATTTCTTTACACTCCTCCTCCTTTTTCATAATCTTTCTTACAGCTCAGTTTAATTGAAATATGAACCCATGGATATACTGGCAGTTGGATTCAGTCAGAAATTAGCATGTATCCCCATCTGACCTGACCTTACCACTGCAATTTAGGGAAACTCATGCTCACCTGTTAGTAACATAATGAAGTCTTTGCAATAGCAATGAAATAACTACTGCATGTGTATATTGGACTCAATAAAACATTTTCTATTTTTGAAAAACAGAGGATGATTTCTCTGAAAATTTCATCTTTAAAATTTGTCTTTTCAAAGTATTCAGTCTCTCTTTTTCCCCTACAAATGGCCAATATTTAAAAGTTATAGGAGAAAACAATAGAAAACAAGGAGAATCAGAGTTTCATAGCATCTCCCAGCCTATCCTTTCCTCTGTCAGTTTTATTGATAGAGAGCATATTCACATTCAGTTTAGCAATGAGGCAAAAGAGAATAAAAAAATCCCAAAAAATCCAAGAGCTACAGATTCTTGCTGCCATGTCACTTGAATTGTGGTATTCTTCTCCAGGCTGCATTTTATTTCTTGAAGTCCCCTATTGTCACAGGATATTTCACCATTCCTCCACCTCCTTTAACAACAACAAATCTTTTTTTTTTCTGAAAGAACATCTGTTAATTTAACAGATTTTGTGCTAGGCCCAGATACTTCATCTAAAACAACAAAAAACTACTACTAATTCTGCTAAGTGGAGAGGCCAGATTATCTTTGGGGTATCTACCGAATGTCAGCCAGGTGGGGTTTTTTCCTCCTTAGTTATATTCCCCTAATCAGCATTATCTTGTAACAGTATCACAACTCAGAAACAGCACTGCTGTGTACAGTGAAGGACATGTTAAAGAGTTTGCATTTTCCAGCCTTCCTTCTACACCCAGCAAATATACAAAGAAAGCAATTTTTAAATTAGTCATACTATGTCAACAAAAGTTTATAGATCATATTTGAAATACACAATTTGAAATGTCCGTTAAGTGAGCAAAATCTTTCAATGACTATAGAAGAACTGAACTTTATCTAATCTCTACTTTATCCCTGCAGTTTCCTTGGTATTGAATGACCCACTCAAATCATGGTCAAGATAGCTGCAGATCTAGGCTCTGGCACACGCATCCTGTCTGTCCTTGGATGAGTTATTTAGCCCTCAGCATTCTTTTATTCCTCACCACAGGTATTGTAAGGAAAGGCACATAGAACAAAGATCATGTGTTCAGTCCCCATTCTAGTGGGTGTCACACCAAGAAGCTATGATAACAGTATCTAAACTGATAAGACTAGGTAAGATAACAGTTGGGGCTGCCCAGTCCCTCCAGGCAGTGCATTATCTACACTGCAGAGAGCTGCAAGCTGTGCATGTGCAATACAAGGGATCTGTCACTCACAGTGTTTCAAGTCATGTTGGACTAATTAAATACCTATGTTATAAAGTCTGCACATGCACAGGCATGCTTTGATCCCATTCTCCCTCTTGCCAAAAGGGCTATGAGCTAGACCAATCATTCCTCTGAGAAGCTGCGCGAGTCCTTCCTACAGGACCCTTATAGTCATTACTCTACATATCCTCTGTGCTATCAAGCCCAACATGACTGCCTATGAAGTAGCTAGTGATGCTGAACTGGGGCTTGGTTTTCAACTGGACTTAATTTCCTGTTTGCATTATCACCAGGGACACCGCTGTCAGGGTTGCTAAAGGAAGCACGCTCAGCTTCCCAAAAAGCGCTCCAATTCAGTCCTCAGTGACCCTCATCAATGCTAGACACTGCCATGTTAACTGAACCAATTCTGGGGCAAACAGGACCTGCCTCACCCTCTGATGACTGAACACAATTCACCATGACCTCGGTTCTCAGGGAAGGAAAAAGAAAATTTGCCAAAGGGGAATCTCCTACAGATGCCCACTGTCGAAACAAAACAATAGCTTAAGCATTATTTTTGGATACACAAAATGTCCTAGAAGTGTCCTAGAAGACCAGTGAAAAGAAAACCAACCATAAAGCTTGCCTCTCTCCTAACTGCTACCCACGGAGTCCTCCTGTCACCACAAATGTGCATTTTTGGAATCATAATAACAGGGAACAAAGTATTAGCAAGCATCACATGGTGCTTCTCTATTTTCATCTGTGTCAGCATTCCCCACAGCAGCCCCCTTACTGCCTCAGAAATGTATATGCAAATCCTGTGGTGGTTCCTTCACCTGTGAAGCTCATGATGTTCCTCCTGCTATCCCCACCATGTGAGGCTGCGCTAGATAACAAGGGCTTGGAGTCATCTTACCTAACCTTGAGCTACCTAAAAATTTAGGCAATTCACATGAATTAGGCATCCTCTAGTCAAATGCCTAGAACAGGCACCTCCAGAACAACTCAACCCATCCTAAAATAACTGTCTACAACTACTGGGTTGAGTTAACACTTTGGTGGTTCCTGCCTCTGTCCATTGACAAGCAAGAGAGCAGGAAAGACTCAATACCTCATTTTAGTCTGTCTAAAATTAAACTAATTTAATCCTACCCCACTTCTTTCCTCTTGGGACTATCACATTTCCCCATGTAGACTCATTTTACGGATTAGCAACAAAACAAGGAAAGCCTCCCTGCTTCTGGCAGCTTGTGCAGAGTGCTGCTATGGTTAACCAGGACTGTTTGTTCACATGGAGGAGAAATATCTTATCTCCTTGTTTCCTTTGCAGTTTCCTGAAATAGGTTTGGGTTGTTCTCAGAATGCACTGCAGGATCACAGGACATATAGGGGTTAGATCAGTCCTGTGCAGATTTATGACACGTGATCTTGAGGTATTCTTATACTACTTGAGAAAGCCATGGGGGCACACAGAGTTTGCTTTAAAAAGCACAAGGCCTTTTCAGACAACAAACCTGAATACTAGAAAGCCTGCACTGTTCTATCCGTGTGGGCTGACCTTGTGCTCCAGTCCAAGACCCACGCTGGTTTAGTTGTGAAATGCAGCAACAAGTTCAGGAGTGTTAGTGAGATCAACAATCAGTCCCAGCAAACTCCAAGGAGCCCATAAAAGAAACACAGAGATTGTTTGTTGCTCTTTAACGCTTTCCACAGGCAATTCAGTACACACTGATAAACTAAATGGCATTTGGGTTTTTTCATCTGCAGGTGCAGAATGGTTTATGCAGACTAACATATTAGTTTTAACTTCAGAGTTGTTCCCATGCAGCTGTGCAGAGCCATGGGCCTCCTTAGTTTTCTTTTCAACAGGATAGTCAGCTTTCATTGGAGAAAGTAAGGGGGAGAGATTTGCTGTGTCATTCTGAACTCCCCCACTGTACAGCTCTAAATCCCTCTTTATACTAAAATCTTTCAGCTCAGCAGAAAGACAGCAGGATTTCAAAGGAGGCATTTGGTTTGTTTGTTTGTTTATCAAGGACTATGTCCTCCGGACATTCCAGTTCTGCTGAACACTTTGACTGCTTCGGGTTCCTTCTTGCCAAAGGTCACAGTTAAATGTCCAATGCAACATCCCACCAGCCCACCATCTAAGCAGCTTTTTTTGGATACATAGCTTCCAAACAAAATACTGTGGAACTGCTCCTGCAAAAAGACTCTGAGCTGCACAATAGTCCAGTGAAAAGAGACAGGACAGGCTCAAGCATCTTCTTTCAAGATTGACACGATGGTGTCTATTGACAGTAGAGTGGCTACTGCTCTGCTCAATGTCCTTGCCGTGCCTGGGCTTATGCTCCTCCCCATGCCAGCAGACACATCAAAGCCCTTTCTGTTCATTGCAGGGACACTGCTGCAGGCTTCTAGGTTGGAGGAGGAATGTTTAATGCTGTCCCAGAGGTCTTTGACACTGCAACTCACTGGCTGACAATGGGGCAAGCTGCATTGTTACAGTTACAGTTGGTAAAGGGTAGTAATCCATTTTCTGGCACTACCATTATTCTAGATCACCCGCTGCACTCTGTTCATGGTCGCATGTTAAACACAAAGCACCAAACTGTTAGAACTGAGAAAGAGGGAAAGGAGTGGTACTGGACAGACCATGATGAAATCAGAAAAACAGAAGTTGATGAAGCTATTGCAGCACGTGGACATTGAGTAGTTTTGTGAAGTGGGGCACACTTCCTGAGCTGGAGAGTGATAGAATTGGACAAGAATAGCATGGAGTGCTGCAAGTCTGGCAAGGCCAAGGATAGCCATCAAAAAAATAAAAAAAAAAAAATTAAAAAATAATTAAAAATAAATGGCAGCATTGTCTCATTGTTGCTTTTTTTAGAAATACAAATTAATCAACAAATATGTATTTCCTTTGGAGTCTTAAAAAGAAATTTTTAAGGTTAGGGAAATCAATAAGCACCCTCTTATTCAAAGTGCAAGCATTCCAATCCTGTGGAAAAGCCATGCCAGGACCAGATTTGGCTACGTGCACAGTTTTGCGACAGCTTATGAAACAGGCTTTGCCTCTCCTCCTTCCTGCTTTCGTGCTTAGCTATAAACTGCCTTATAAAGAGAGTTACTGTTACAAGGCAGACAAGTGAGTGTTTTTTTCTGGACCTTTATTTTGTCTAATATGTTTCAGATTTCTGCAGTCTCTGCCAAGCTTTTCCATTCCCTTTCTTTTTCTTATTTTTTTTTTCCTAAAGACATAAACCAGTCTTATGACTGGAATGGCATTGCCAAGAAAAACAATCTAGGGCTGATTTTTAGCATTACATACCAACAGTGCAGTTTAAGAAAAAAAACTAAGCCAAAGCAGCAGGTTCAGTGCAGTTTGTGCAGCAAAGAATTAGAGCTCTGAAAAAAGGAATGAAAGAAATCAAGCAACTGGTGCAGGAGATCTACCTCTTTTCATCTCTGAGTCAATATTTTACAGCTCTTCTGAGCTGACAATATTTAAAAACTATAGTGTTTGGTTTACCTTTATAGAAGGACTTTGCTGTATGATTTTCATTTGTTCTGTGCATGGAAAAAATGCCATCATCCTAACTGGTGGTCACAAAGAATGCAAGGAAAGAAGAGAAACAAGAACACTCTCCCAAGGCTCACAGATCCCCTACCATAATTTTCTTCTTGGATTTAGCGAAAGTGCTGCATGGAAAAGTTTGCATTTCCACAGCCTAACACTGTGCATTTTGAACATAGAACAGGACTTCAGCATCTACAGAAGACCATCTTTTACTACCAGAAAATTTTAAAATAATGGAAGAATTCAGGTATTCAGCATTGTATATCAGGAATGATGTCTTCCTGTTCCTTTCCCTCTTCAGGCAAATTTCTACCAATTGCAGGTTTCCTTCCATTCTGGTTGGCCAATATGAAAAAGTTGAGGAGCTGATAAATGTGCAAACTCTGTTTGTTATTACATGTTAATTAGAGTCATTATCATATCTACAAGCCTATGTGAAATGTCTGCAAACATACCTTCATCTGCTTGACTGTGTATCGCATTGTTCCAAATGGTCCATCTTTCATAAGCTTCTTCCCCACCACTTTTGCTCGGATCACTGTCATAAGGGAGGAAAAATACAATAAATTATAAACAACTTCACCCAACATTTATGCTATCCCCTCCACTTCAAAAAACAATGACAAAAACCCTATTTAGATAAATTATTCTGTAAAATAAAACTCCAGACTAACCTTCCTCTCAAATCATTCTAAATCTCACACACAGCAATGGCATGTAAAATGGGATGCCAAAGCAAGTATTTATTTAGAGTAAATCCAGTTCTGTGTGAAAAATAAGAACAAGCATTATTTATGGTTAAATCTCACTAAAATCTGCAAAGAAGACTATAGCTGGGAATGAGACAGATTAAACTCTTTGCACCAAGCCACTGCGATACGTTTGTATTTAATGTCTTAACTCTTAACATAGAGGATGATGTTCAGTAAGATACTACTTTTAAATTGTCCTTTGGGTGCTCAATGCAGCTTCTGTTTCCCGATAACCACAAGGATACAGAACAGTGAACTGGAATATCCCATATCTGAGGACTTCACTACTGCTGCCACCTTTCAGACACCACACAACTCCTAAAAAACAGCTCCCTTGAACAAACAGCTACTGTGTAAAACCAGATTATTCAGCAACCATCAAGTCCATCATGAAAGCTTCCAGGCCAGCTAGAAGCTACCTGAAAGACAAACTAAAGCTGACCTATCAGATTTTATGTGCATTGCACTTCATTTCTTCATGGATGCTAAGGGCAGTGTGTGCTTGTGTTCATGCAGCTTTCAGCCTGACACAGGTATCTCTACTCTACTGCAGATGCGCTACAGCAATGTCAACTGAGCCCAAGCCATCACAGATATGGATTTTGAAGTCCCTCAGATCAATCTAGTGGGTAGTTTACAGTCAGTGCTTAATGAAGAGTTCCCCTGCTTATCTACTTTTTGGGGCATTCAAAAAAAAAAATAAAAACAAACACAAAACAAAAACCAACAAACAAGAAACCCCAAACTAACAAACAAAAATCTGTTCTAGAAATCCTCTTTGAAAAAGTTCTGCACCCATCTGCTCATCTCAGTAGAGGAACAAAGCTTAGGGACAGGACAGGTATTATTCATTTTAGCCTATTACAAAAAAAACATCAAAAAGCAGGAAGGCATAGAAGAGAGAAAAGAGATAGAGGCAGTCTTTTGGATGCAGGAAAATGCATTGATTTATTTGCATTGCTGCACTATTTAAAAGCACCAACAGAGTTCAGGGATACCTTTTGCTAGATATATATAGGACATTAAACAAACATCTCTTTGTTTCTGAGCTTATTTAGGCTTCAAACATCAGCAGAAGCCCACTGGAAGAAATGGGAAAACGAGAAGGCTACACTACCTAGATGCAATTAATGAAGCAAAAAGCTTATCTCAGCTTTCTGAACAATCTGAAGAACAGATTTAAAGGAGGATATAGGTATGGTTATACACATCAGTTCCTGGAACTTGTTCCATGAGGGTGATGTCAAATGAAGACAAACTCACTCTGCTCTGATTTATATCCTGTGCTTCTGCCAGACTTGTCAAAGAAATTTTAAACCAGCTAAGACAGTCCTACTGGCCTTGATTCAAAGTACCCGCAAAACCTTCATTCACTGAGTGTAAAACAAATGTTTTTTTTTTTAACTTCTATTACCAAATGGCAGTAAAACCCAGTACAATTTCATTAATTCTTCCATTTAACAAGTTGTTCAGACTTCAATTTACTTTCATCTTCAAAATTTAGTAGCTATACTGAACAATGTGTTTGAGGACTGCAAATATCTTTAAAGAGCTTCCTACATTTGTTGCCCCCAAACATGACAACCACTAGCAAAGCTACAGAAATCAGACTGCCTAAGGGTCAGTGAGAAAGAACACAATTCTTTTAAGGTTTTGTGAACTCCAGTTCAGCTCACTAATGCTGGATTCTGTAAGAGTGTCAAAAGTCTTATCTTCATCTGTTGCATATCTGATACACTGAAATTGGAAAACCTGATGTTCGCCCCACACATCTGAAACCAACAAAGAAATCTTACATCTTATTGACAATGATAAGAAATATACTAAAAGGCAGTATCACAAAATGCTAAGGTTTCCAGAACACGGATAGCATATAAGGTTACAGACACGTTCTCAATCGCTGACAAAATACCTAAAATCCCATTTTATTTGTGTACTTCATTGCTAGTTTGGCAGTCCTTTAACTTCTAGTTAGCATATCCACTAGAGACAGAAACTCTGATTTATGGACTAATCAACACCTTCATCAAAGAATCAAAGATTCAAAATCCACATCTGCACTAGCATATAATAGCATCCCAGTTTCAACTAATGATACTCTTGCAAGCAAGTAGAAGTAATTTCATATTATTGTTCCTTGGTAAAGTTGGAGAACTATCCTAGCGAATTCACCTAGAAAAGCCATGACAAATTACGGGCTGTCACTTCAAGCCTTTTGTAAATGGGTCAATCTGTCTGTTTTTCAGACAAGTCATCTTTATCACCACAATGGTAACTTTTCTAGTTATTTTCTTTACTGAAAAGCTAGAAATGAACAAAGAACTCACCCTGCCTCATGTTTTTCACATTGAAGGAAAAGTCAAGCTTTTAGCCATTGAGCAGAGGATACACCAACTTAAGTCTATCTCCTGTATTTCGTGAGGATAAATTCCCACCCCCGAGGATTTGATGCATCTGAGTAACTGGAGAGAAATGTTGGATAGACAGGACTGCTCAGAGGTTGCACTTCCAGGTGTAGCTTCAACACCCTAATCCTCCACGCATGAGAGCCCCTTGTAAATCTGCCCAGAACAGAGCTCCTAGCAAAGACCTGCAGCCACCTTTCTCAGTTCCTAGTTTTGCTCTTTCATACCATCACTCCCCAGTTATACAGCTGGGTCACTTTTCACACCTGGTCAGAAAATAAAGAACATTGCTCCTAACTGAGCAGGGGCCATATATACTTGCCAGAGGAACTTTTCATCCTCTGCAAATTATCAGAAATTTACAGTATTTCTGTTGCAAATTCAATCCATGTTATGTTAACTGCTTACTTCTACAGACTCCTACTACTTGAGCAGAATGAGGCAAAAGGTATAGTGACTGCTCTCCTGAACTCCTCCTTTCTCCTTGAAGGTCTATTACAGTCCTACTATAACTGATGGGAAACTTTATCCCACACAAGTGGTCACCAAAATAGCTGCATATTTTTAAACCACAATTCCTTTGAAGTACTGCCTACGAAAATACTCCAAGACGAATGTTTCTCAGTACCTTGGGGTTTCAGGTCAGGTCACTTTGTGGGACTGGAGCAGTTGGCAAGGTCTCATGAGTGATTTGTAATTATTTATGAAAAGCTAAATTAGACAGGGATATAAATCTTGGTAAGATAAGCATGGTAGCCATGCCATGATACAAAGAGGGCAAAACACATGCTGCTTCTCAACTTTTGACATGATTAAAAAATTGAGAAAGAAAACAGAGAAAGAAAAGGGGGTATTTAGTTAATATTCTAAAAAAATATTACTATGAAAATAATAACCTGCTATGTTTGAGGATTCAACAAATGCATCTCAAAATGTATCACAAATTATTAATGCATTTATCTCTTTTCCCTTGCCTTTTTAGGGTTTTTGTTTGTTTGGGTGTTTTTTAATGTAAACAAGATTAGTACTTAGGAAAACAGAGATGGCTCAGATTTGCCACAGGACTAGTATAGTGCCAGCAGTTAATGATTTGTGTTTCACTGGCATCTCTGTTGTGATACAAGCTGTCGGCAGGTGCATGTATACACACAAATACAGAAAAAAATCATATCTTTTCCAAAGATGTCACTGGATGATGTCCTATAAAGGCAAACAAATCAGAATTGGCATAGAAGGAAAAGGATATTAACAACCTTTTATTTGCCCATATGTGCACTTATCTAACTCGAGTACTCTTTATCACTTACTCCATGGCCGTTTTCTCAAGGATTCATAAAAAGAACAGGCCTAAAGGTAAGACATGAAGCAGAAGTGGACAAGCTGGGATAGCAAAAGGCATTCTTTTCACAAGTCAAGGAGCAGACAAGCAGGCAATGTACAACATAAGGGAAGTGGACAACACAGATTAAGACAAGCATTTGCCAAGCTGAGACAAAAACACAGTGAAAAGCCTAGCTACTACATCCTGAAAGACAACACAGTCATTGGTCACAGCCAGCTCAGCTTCATGAGAGGAAAGTCCTGCTTATCAAACCTCATTTCCTTTTATGACAAGGTAACCCACTTAGGTGATCAGGGGAAGTCAGCTGATGTAACATTTTTGGATTTCAGTAAAGCTTTCAATACTGCCTCTCGCAGGGTCCTTCTGGACAAAATGTCCAGCACACAGCTGGATAAACCTGTCATGTGGTGTTTGAGTAATTGGCTTGTAAGTTGAGCACAGAGGATAATAGTGACTGGGGTGACATCAGACTGGTGACCTGTCACTAATGGGGTTCTACAGGGCTCCATCTTGGGCCCTGTGCTCTTCAGCATCTTCATAAATGACTTGGACGCAGGACTGGAGGGGATACTAAGCAAGTCTGCAGATGACACAAAACTGGGAGGAGCTGGTGACTCCCTCAAAAACAGGGAGGCCCTGCAGAGAGACGTTGACAAATTAGAGGACTGGGGAATCACCAAATCATAGAAAGTTCAACAAGGGAAAGTGCCAGATTCTGCACCTGGGATGGAGCAACCATGGATGTTTGTATGTACTGAGGAATAAG
Organism: Serilophus lunatus; assembly: GCA_013399895.1. Classification (NCBI taxonomy): domain Eukaryota; kingdom Metazoa; phylum Chordata; class Aves; order Passeriformes; family Eurylaimidae; genus Serilophus; species Serilophus lunatus. The sequence goes on along the minus strand of VXBA01000893.1, from coordinate 331,666 downwards.
AAGCTGGAAAGCAGAGCCATAGAAAGGGATCTGGGGATCCCGGTCGATGAGTCAGTAGTGCCCAGGCAGCCAGGAGGGCCAACTGTGTCCTGGGGGAGCATCAGGGAAAGCATCACCAGCCAGTCGAGGGAGGGGATTGTCCTGCTCTGCTCTGCAGTGGTATGGTCTCACTTTGAATATTGCGGCAGTTTTGGGCACCACAATGTAAGAAAGGCATTAAGTTATTAGAGAGTCTCTCCAAAGGAGGGCAGCAAAGATGAAGGGCCTTGAGGGGAAGTCTTATAAGCAGCATCTGAGGGTACTTGGTCTGTTCAGTATGGAGAAGAGGAGGCTGAGGGGAGACGTCATTGCAGTCTACAACTTCCTTATGAGGGGAACTGGAGAGGTAGACATCGATCTCTTCTCTGTGGTGACCAGTGATAGAACCCAAGGGAACAGTCTGAGGTCATATCAGGGGAGGTTTAGGCTAGATATTAGAAAAAGATTCTTCACCCAGAAGGTGGTTGGGCACTGGAACAGGCTCCCCAGGAAAGTTGTCACAGCACCAAACCTGACAGAGTTCAAAAATCATTCATATGACACTCTAGGGCGCATGGTGTGACTCGTGGGGATGGTCCTGTGCAGAGCTAGGAGATGGTCTCAACGATCCTCATGGGTGCCTTCCAACTTGGCAGACTCCGAGATTTTGTGATACATGCGGTAGCTCTTTTTCTCAACTGAAAAGCAAAAGCATCAACTGTCCTGGTTGAATCCAGCCCATTTTCTTTATCAGGGCCAGCCACTAGATGGTGACCCTGTCCCAAGTCTTACCTTCCCCTGACAAGCCAGCAGTGGTACAGCCACAGGCTGACACTACAAATCCTAGTTGCTTGCTCAACTGCACCATGAGAACCAGATGCTTTCGCACAAGCGCGCTGGTTGTCATCCATAAACAGCACTTTAAGTGGAGGCACACCCTTTAGAGACCAGGATTTGCTCCAAACCCATTTCCCTTGTGACCAATTACCATGAACGGCTCAGGAGAGTAACAGCTGCTACACTTCTCATTATTCTTTCAAGGATTTATTTTATTGGTGTGCAATATGAGTATTCTAAACCAAGAGCTTTGACTGAGATGAATGCTCACTGCCTTGAAGTAAGTGAAGCATGTGGAGGACTCATGTTGTTTACTAATGGAGACACAGGGGACACATTATTTTCCCAGTGAATTCTCCGATATCCAAATAGTAGCAAAATAAAATATGTATGGGGAGCACCAATGTGACTGGGAGGTTGAAGAAAGGCTCCTTCCATCCTGAGGCCACTGACTATGCCAGAAACTGGATAACATTTAGAAATGCTGCTTGACCACCAGACAGGGGACATGCCAAAGAGGATGGTTAACATTTTATTCATCAAAAAACTATACAAGGGCTTACTTCCAAGCATAATTTACTGAGACCATTTTACCAGCTTTACTAGCAGGCCTCTTATTCAGTGTTCCTCACAAAAACTCCTTACTGTCCTGGTACATGCTGGAGGGCTCATATCACGCAGGGCTAAGGCAGCTAGTATGTTTTAGACTCCCGAGTATACCTAGCAATTGCTGAGATACTAGAGTCATGTATGAGGGTGTCTCCTAATGCAGTCAAGGCAGGATGTTTTTACACACAGCACTAATGCTGATGGTGCTGCTAATATAGAATGGCTGTCTACTTTGTTCACTCTTTCTCACAGGATGCATTCCTTTACCCACTCCCCTGGCTGGTCTTTTAGCAATAACTATCAACACTCTTGGCTGCCCTAAAAACAGAAGACCATAACTAAAAGTCGACTGTGGCCTTTGCACTGGAAGTATGACTCAACTACATTAAGTGTCTTGGGAGGTTCTATTAAATTCCCTAGTGGGTGTAGGCTTGTATGAGCAGCAAGTGGCTGGTGCCTGCTTTAGTAGAGGGACAAGAAAACATCCCTTCACTCATTCCTCCATTTCCACAACAAAGCAGAATGGAAAGGGAAATACTGATGACAGCAGTGGATTGAAGAAGGGAAAAAAACAGAAGCCTCCAGTCTGTTGGATGATCTATTTGTAGTGAAAGTCACCTCCTCCTCCATAACCAAAAGAGAATTCTTTTACAAATTAGAGTATTGAATTTGAGGGCTTCTTGCAAAGCACAAGGCTGAAAAAATACAATAGAGGAGTTTTCTCTTGCCTAATTCCATCATGACCTTTAGCCAAAGCCACAAAGACAAACCTATTCTGCTTTGTCTTGGAAGAAGTCAAATCCAGCTGTGTTGGTAGCAGAGAACTTCATCAAGAAAGCAAAAAAAAGGTAGTGAAGTTCACTGCTGGTTGCCTTCCCCTCATATCCCTGACCAACAAACTAGTTCCCATTACTGGCAGTCCAAATCTTGATTTCTTGTCTTTTCAAAGTGCTCTTATGAACACTGACTGAGAAAGGGCACCTTCTTGACACCAATCACCTTCACCAGTCAGCTGCCATATAAATATCACATTGTAAAGGATTTGTGTTTACTTCAGCAAGTGTTTTGGTGACTAACAATAGGAGTCTAAATAAAAACAGAAAAGCAAGACTCCCAGATAACTTTCCTTTCTATGTTCTAACCAGAACTATGACATTTACTTTTGGCCTTATTTTTACAGATCCAAAAAACTTTCCCTGTGTGTGGCATGGCAAGCCTGTTTGAAGGCCTCCAAAAAAAAAAAGCGGAAAGCAATTAAACGTCTTCACCCAGGCCTATGCTCTATATAAAACAACTGATTGTAATTGCACTTGCTAAATATTAACCACATTTCCCATCCCTGCAGATTTTCTTGCCACTGAGAGTCTGTTTGCATGACATGCTGTGCTGCTTGATTTTCAACACTGCAAAATAAGGAATGATACAACTCTTTCATACAAGACTGTGATTGCATCAGATGTTCCATCACTTCAAAAGGTATAAACTGGTCTAGAAGGGCTTTACTTGGGAGAATGTTAGTCCTCTAAACAAGACCATAAATTAGAGACACAAGCTTGCATAAAACAAGTAGAACTTGGTTTGTGCTTGGATTTGACCTGTAGCTTATTAAGTGCATACAACTTTTCTGATGGCAACAGTATCAAGTTTTTTCTCCCTTCCCCATATGCATCTGACCATATGGAAGTCCAAGCTTCCTTTGAAATACATTAGAATCAGAGAAAAACAAAAGATTCCTGTTAGATGAGAACCTGCAAATTCCCTTCTAGGTATTTCATTCAGGCTCCTCTGTGCAATTTGGTTGAAGACTTTTCAGCTGCCCAGCATCGCCCCTGCAACTAACGCCTGATGTTAGCTCCCTTGCTTCCCCACCATATGCAGATGGTCTGTTGGAAAGACAGAGGAGAGACTACATGAAGGAGAAAGAAAGGAGGCATCTAAAACACATTTATATCCATTCACAAATAGAATCTCTTTGATCCACGTGTAGATGTTAGTTCATGGAGAAACTAGCTTCAGGAAATACCTCATGAAAAACACAGAGAAGCTAAAGAAAGAAAAGAAGAAAAAACCCAGTCTCTGTTGTTACTAGCTCTTATGCCTACTAAATTCAGGGAAGCCAGGTAGACCTAAGAGATTAGCTAGAACAGGCACAGAGTGAGTTGAGTCACAGGAGTTATGTGCATTGTTAGGTTAGTTTCACAGCTTGCAACAACAAAACATTCTATGTTTGATACAGATCTAAGCAGAAACACTGCAGACTATGTAATGAGCATGCCTACAGCTTTGAGAACCCTCTGGTAAAATAAAAAGAGAAACCAACGTAATTTCTGCCAATTAGACATTTCTCTGTCTCCTTTTTGGTATGTTTATTTTTCTAACTTTCTACCTAAGTATTTTTTAACTGGACACTGGAAAGTGAATTCAGGCTACAGGTAAAAGGCAGTAGGCAAATATCAGAGTAAAAGAAGGAAAAACGATACAAGTGGAGGGAGGGAAAGGGAGTGCCTCGTGGTCAGAACGCAGAAGAGGCATCTCACATCTCTCTCCAAGGAGTGTTTTCAGCAAAGTGCATTTTGACTCATTTTGTGCCTTTGACAACTGCCAAAGACAGAAATGCTTTCAGCCAAGGTTAGCAGTGTTGGAAAGATGGTTGTCAAAACCAACACACAAAAGCACTTTCAAAGCCAGTTTACAACAGTGGATAAAAATAACAAGTATATGACTCAAAGCAATGCTCAGCTCAAAATATCTTTTCCATTTCATTTTGGTCAACATAAGATCAGTGCAATACAATAAGATTTAGTTTAGTCCTCTCTTCCAGATCTAGTACTTCTTGACACAGTACATACAGGACAAGGGGAAGGCACACTGAGGCAGGCGAGTCTCTGGTTTCTCATAGCTCTTTGGAATTGTGCAGTGGAGCCATAGGTCTAAGCTTTCCACTCAGAGAATATGGCAGAGCTGATGTGAGACCAATTAGGGGCAAATGGAAACCATATGCGAATTTAATGAAACAAGAAGCTGGTGCACATAACTTACTGCTGCAGGAGCATTTACTGCCTGAAAGGAATGTGCATCTGGCATTGATCGTTTCCCAACCCATCAAGTGAGCAGTAACATGGAAAGCAAATTGGAGCATACGATGAGAGATGAATTACCTAAAGAGTACAGCTAGGGGAGCAGCCTCTGTAAGGAGAAAATATGCCCTTTCCCTGTGATTTAGTGATACAGTTGCAAGTAAGGCTGATCTTCCATTTCCACAGATGATGACGATAAACTACAAGAACGAGTGCTGAAGTGATTAAAACAGATGGAGTGGTATTTTGAAGAACCTACTGCAATCACAGAAATCCCATTCTGATTCTCAGGGGGCAGACTTTTACTCTCTTGAGTTGCTGGGCACTGCTTAAAGAACAAAGTACTGTTCATCTTAAACAAAGGCAATATGGAGTCCTCAAATGACATTCCTTTCAGGTGTACATCAAAATGGGTACACTACAAAAAGACTTCAGGTTGAAGAGGCAGTGTAGACACACCCTTTTGATCCCTTTTTTTTTTTTTTTACTTCTTGTTTCTTTTTGACTGCTAATTTCCCAGGAAGCTTCAGTTCTGCTGAAAAAGAAAAGCCCTTAGCCTGCAAAGTTGTAGATAAGTTGTCCAGCTGGGATATGGCTAATTCTTCTGTAGGCTGTTGTGTTGCAGCTTGATATCTAGTTTTCAGAACAAATCCACTATCTTCACCAAGCAGCCAAGAGACTGTTTGGATATATCACAAGAAGAGGAAAGGGAAGGTGCTCTGATCCAGCATTTGACCAGTGAATGTCCAGGGCTTAAACCTGGTAGATGCTACTTCATGTTTCAAGTCATAGCAAGACATCTGCAAAACCAGACACATAGTACTGGCATGTCGTTGCTCCTTAGGGCTAGAATTCACCGGGGTATATCCAGCATCACAAATTCATCACTGTATTTTTTAAGGATACAACAGAAAAATCCTTTAGCCACATCTGCCTATTTATTAGTCTTAATTAGTGTTTATTAGCAATCCCTGAATGCTGGGTGCCAGATCCAAACAGTCCAAGAGGAGGAAGAGGAAGGACAGTCCTGCTAAAGAGAACATCTGAAGGCAGTTTTTATCTGCACATTAGAAATAGGGCAGCTCTGACAGCCCATTTAAACCTTTCAAAACAGGGATTATCAAAAGCCACAGGCCTGGACACTCCCTGCTTCATCAACTTACTTCAGAGGACTCTCCTTGCTTCAGCACCTTGCCCAACTGGGACAAGTGCCAGCATTCTGTGAGGAGGCTACACTCCACTGATCACATGGTTTATGCTCAATTTTGCACGTAGGAGCTAGAGAGGAAGAACTGTTTGTGAACATGTATAGATTTCAAGGGTACTGGGTGGGCCTGCAAATTCCTTCCTGCATTAGAAAACTTGCACTAAACTGACAGGCTAAGCAGCTGTCCATGCCAGAGGGGTATACATGTGTAACCAGGTCAGGCCTATGTGTGCTGCTCTGCTGTTCCTATTTGCACTGGAGCTGGCAGGATCTAGTATTAGGCCTGACAAATCCTGGAATTAAATCTGCATTCAAACAATTTCTCCTATGAGAAGACAGTATCTTTGCCCACCATTCTCAAGGCATTAACAATTTTTCTGAAGCTGACAGCACCTGCAGACTGTTCACATACACTGGATATGTCCGTGATGCAATTCTGATTTGTCTAATGCTTAAGGAATTTACTAAATACCCATTTAATATCTGTTCTGCAATCATAGTAATGAATACTATGTAGCTGAGCTTTGCTACATGAAGAATTTTGCGCTAGAGTTTGAGCACCATGTGGAGACTTAGGTGTAGCATTTGGATCCAAATCCAGTGCTCATTTAATCAAGTAGAAAGCCTCCTCGAGTCCTGAATGAGCCTCATGTATCCCAACTCCCAGCAGAGTATAGATCAAGGTCAAGACAATATCAGGGCAATTTGACTAACTTGCCCGCCTATCCAGAATTTTCCAGAATCCTATGTAACGCCCTGCCATAACTGTATTTCAAAGCACCATCCATATTTTTTGATCTTTAAAGCCTGAAGAACTCAGTGTTGACTTGTACACAAATAACGCACATTATACTTCCTCTGGCTCTGAAGACACAGGATTTTCCCTGTGCAATGACACAGAGCTTTGCCAGCAGAAAGGGTAGGTAGACACTGGCCAGTAACCTTTCTTCTTCAAACAATTTGTTCAAACCCCATCACCCTCTTACTGACAGATGGAACAAAGTTGTTCCATGAAAATTGCAGTGGAGAAAGAAACTGTCTCACTGTTACCCACTGATATTCCTTCATATATACCTTTATCAAAATTTCATGCCAACAGACCATGATCAGAATCGATTTTGAGAAGTTGAGTGTCATTACGTGGATGCTTATAGATATCCTTCCTTCTCCCAATGAAATATTCAGGAGATATGACCCTTAGCTAGACTTGTGTAAGCACACTGAATAGTTAACAGTGCCTGTCTACCACCAAGTGTTGACTTTTTTTTTTTCACAACAAATATTTATACAAATTCAAGACTAACCCATGTTGTTTTATTCCTAGTCAGTATTGATAATTAGTGGGTTTTAAATGGAAATTCTCAAGTCTGACTATATGAATCTGTTGGAGATGTATTGAAAGTGAACATACCAGTCACTTAGCTCACCTATGCCACTCGCTTTTGAGAGCTTCTGAAAGTATTTTTACTGAAAATTTTCATAAATTCTGGTAGAGGTAAGCTTGCATTCTGCTATCACTTCTTAGGTCTTCTTGTAACTTTTTAGGAAAAAACTCTAAAGGTCACCTAAAGATATGGTTAGTAATCATTTCACAGCTGCCCTGGCACAGTGATGACTATTTCTGAATGCTCTAAGGCCCATTAACTGTTTGGGAGGCAGAAGTTCTCTGGATACTGCACTGCTGAATGTTTACAGATACAGGCAATCATTCCCATATCCATACACCAGGCCTGACTGCTTCCTGCCTGTCTAGGTCTCCTGAGATATTGCTGCAACAGGACTACTTTGGCAAAGTAATGAACCACCCTCCCAAGGGCCAGCTTCTCAGGGCTCCAGTTAAGCTCACACCTGGAACACAGGTGTAAGCTTGTTTAAACATTGACAGGGAGGGAACTAACAGAAATGCAAGGGGAAATACCTCGTCTCGGTCCACTGGCAGCAACACAGCCACAAAGCACACTTGTTTGTTCATTAATGTAGCAAACCCAAGGAGAACTGCCCACTGACAAGGATTGGAGCGAGCAAAGGCTATCTACATTTGTGTATTAAAGGGAATTCTCATCATTCAGAAAAAGCTAACTCTAAACCCCGAAGGACTAGTGAACTGGAATCTTTCCCAGCTTGAGAGGTAGCATGTAACATGATCAAAATCAGCACTTCTAGAAAGGGAGGCTGTTACTGTTAAAGCATTGGGGATGTTTCTGGAAAGACGTTTTTCCTGTCAGAAAATGTGGTCTTACTTCAGTCACAAATTTCTAAGGAAAGCAAAATTGTTTTTCAGTTTTCCTCTCAGAAAGACTGAGATTTATTTTGGTCCTGAATCAGCAACTCTCTTCAACTGCACTTGAAGTCTTAGTGTTGATATGAAATCTTCACTCAAAATGGACATTTTGAATTGACCCTTCACAACATTAGATTCAGGCGGATCTGAACCACTTTTCCCAGAAAATTCCATGCTGAAAACTCTGATATTTTAATTTTCTCTCCTATTTCAGATGGAATAAATTGCCACCATTTCAAAATTCTCTATGGTACAGAAATTCTGACCATCTCCAGCAAGATTTTAGACTTCTCTTTCATTATATAAATCAGAGGTGACAACATCAATCTCTAATGACAGAAGCAAGAATAAATTCCATTTTTCTCCTCATTTTTCAGAAGCAGCAAGTAAATTCATAGCAATGAGAGCTGCATGTGCTGAGAACTGGCATAATTTCAAATTATCCCCTATGATCTAAAATCAGCATTCAGCATCAAAGATCAGTCCTTTAACTCACTGTGCCGATAAAAGTCTGTCAACACTGCAGATTGTAAATGAATGTAGAAGTACTAGAGCTACTTTTTAAAAGCAGCTTAGAATACCACAAACACTAATTCAACCTGTTGCTCGAGTAAAACATTGGCCTGCTGAGTGCTTGTACTTTGAGACTGCAGGCAAGTCAGAAATTCAATTCTGTGACAAATGCCTTCCTACTCTCTTTCCTTGTTCTAGCTGTTCCCAACATTTTGAAGCAGTATTCTTTGCTTGCAGGCTGCTTCCTGAAGTTGTTTCCTTCAACTGCCTGCTGAACCCAGTGGGAATCTTTCCACTGATTTTAACTGGATTGGGATCAGGCCCTAAATAAGTAGCGGAGGAATCCCTAGACTTACAAACTGAACAGCTGTCTCTGGCTTTCCAAAAGAAAAGTTATTCCTGCAGCTGTTTTCCCCTAAGTGCCATCGCTCCAAACTGTAACAGGACTGGAGGGAGGGGGGGAAGGTGGAATCTTAATAACCCATTAAAAAGGAGTATGGGCCATTGCGCAGCAGCTCTTTCAGTTCTACTCATGCAGGGTCACTGCTGCCAGGCTCAGAGAGCCCTAAGGGCACGGGAAAAGTCGTCTTCTTGTTTTCACATCTCCTTCATGGAATGGATAACGAGGGGGAGGGAGGAATCAGCTTTTGGGTTAATTAGCACCATGAATAGTCAGCTGCATTGTCATTAAAAGTTCAAAAAGTCATCAGGGTCGTCATTGAACTGCAAGATGTACACACACGCACACGAGGCACACGTCTGAGCCTGGGGTTTTAGCAGCTTGCTGGGCTCTGATTTTCCCCTACCCCAAGGGGTACACTTTGAGTCAAGAACACTGAACTGTTGTAGCTCTGAGGAGAACACAAGCATAAAGGCACTCCCTCTGAATAGCAGTTGTTCATCCCTTGAAACTACTTAATTTCACACTTAATATACCAGCTAAGAATACCTAAATAGTTACACATCTTTTTTTCCCCCCTGGGAAAAAACAGAGGTGTGGCTTACCAACGTATAGTTTTATGTTTGCTTCTAATATTTAGTGGGATAAGCAGAACCCCATTTAACAAAAACCAGACTCATGGTGCACACTGTTCCTTCCACAAGCAAAGAAGCCAATGAAGAGCAAGTGCAAATTAGCAATCTCAGAAGTGAGCATGTATGAATAATAATGAAAAGATAAAACCTCTAAGACGTCAAGGACTGCTATTAATAAGATTTGGAGCAGTGCTAGCCTCAGAGAGTCACAAGCTGGCTTAAAAACAAAACCAACAAATTATTCAACTATGCATAACAGCCACAGATTACATTCTTGTTGCCACAGATTGCAGTAACATTTTCTGGTACGGGATTGTAGAGAAAACGCACCATGACAAGTAAGGATTTCCCTGCCACTTTCCAAATAGGGCAGGGAAGAAATACAATCTTGAATAACTGAAACATTACTGCTTTTGCAGAAAGCAGACTGGCATTGCCTGCTTCTGTCAGCTTTAGCTTTGCTGCCTATACACTCTGAAACCAAAATGGATCTGAAACTGCTACCACTATAGTGAAATCTCACCAAAACATAGTTGTCTTTTTCTGGGTAAAAGGATTAAAGGTGCTGCTTTCTCTTGCTACTAAATTGACAAACATGGAGCTAGCTCATGACTTCTAAAGTTCCATTCAGTGCTTGGTCTTTGCCAAGGGAAATTACTCTGGGAATAAAGAAAAAAGATAATTTTTTTTTATTTTCATCATTATGGCTCTGTTGATCCCAGGGTACACTGGTTGTCCACATCGCTGAATTTCAGTATGTTTATGACAATACAGCATGTTACAGTAACTCTAGCAGAGATGTTCACGTGAGGAAAAAGGTAGAATAAAGAGATAAAGAGAATAAAGAGACATAGTCCAAAATTCAGTGGGGAAACAATGTAAATCAGCATTTTGGTTCTAAGTGCCCCAATTAAGAGGGTTGCTCCAAGCTCTGATGGATTTCATCAGAGAAGGAAGGCAAGAGGGCTAAGCAACTCTTCTTAAAAGATCCCTCTGAATTCTTTCCCTCCCATTCAGGACCCGGGTATTCTTTTGAACAAAAACTTCGTTTCCCACATTTTTCAATGGTGCAACCTGGTGATGCTGCTTCAAAGCACCACCACAATATTTCAGTAACTACTTTGGTCTTTCCTTGTTGGTCCACATATATACTGAAGAATATGTGCTGGAAGGAACCCTGACATGTGCTGACCTTCTGACGATCTGATGAACAAATATAGAAACAAAAAAGTGCACAAAGAAGTGAGCCCCTGGGTGTGCCAAAACAACTACCACCCTAGAATCCCGTTCTGTTCGCTCTGCTGTCCTTCTGTCAAAAGAACAGCCTAGTCAGGATGTGTGTATGCAATGTCAAATTCAGAAGAGGAGAGCTTTGAACAGCACAAAGGACAAAGTTTACGTCAATGGCCCAAGCTGCCATACTGCAAAACAGACAAACAGGAAAGCAGTTTCTGAGGCAGGAGGGAAAGAAAGACCCTGTGCTTTCCTTTACCCTGCTCTTCCAACAGCCATTAGTACTAGAGGAAATCGGTATGAGAGAAGGGCATTCAGAAACAAACACGAGGTCTTGCGCTGACAGGAAGGAACCTATTGGCTTGAAAACTTTCCGGTACTAGTGAAAGCTTTGTTTGCCATATAGCCAAATACACCAGACAGGTGCTGTCTGCTTCTCTCAAACTACATAATTTCTTCAATCAGTTGAAACATGGCATTAGAATAAAGGCCATTAAGGACCTGCTTCCCACTTTGCTTGCTGCTTTTTTCAAAAGTTTCAGTCTGCTTGGAAGGACAAATCTCCGTGGAGCCCAGCAGGCTCCTGTTGAGTTGCACAACACAGAGTGATCTGGGGCTCTGAAACACAACTATTTATTAGTCCTAGCCTTATAGTGCTGTAATTATTTGGCATTAGGAGAATCCTCAGAACAAAATATGACTAAATACATGATTCTCATCCTGTTGGCCACTCAGTCAAACAGAAAAAGAGAAAAAAGAATAGTCTGGGAAACTCAAGAGATAGCTATAATTTAGAACTCATGTGGGAGGTAGATTAGATATTCATCCTGATAAGAAAAATAGACTCAGAGTTGAAGTAACAAATGCCTTTAGTTTTGGAAAGAACTTAAAACTGCAGGGTTTGAATTATTCTCTAATTACAAGGAATGTTGACTAGAGCCTCAGAAGAGGGAAAGTCGGAGTATCCTCCATCAGGTCTCTGGGATCAGCATCAGAACTCCTGTCTAACTGCATGATGCATAAGACTCATTTTCACAGGTTCTGCTGCAGAGTACCTGTTCCAAAGTAAAGGTGTTAAAACCAACATACTGATAAGGGTCACTGGCTATTTGCCACCAAAACTGGTCAAGCTTCTCTCTGAATGGATATTCCACTAAAACCTTCCTGTGATAATTTGGGGTCTCTCAAAGTACCACCTAGGAGTTCTGTCTGTTACTGTAGAATCCTCTATATCTGAGCTTCTCTGCAAAGCTGCAAACTGCTACACAGTGGGGGAAGCTGCTTAAGTCTATTGAAAATACACTGTCTGTAGAGAAGATGCAAACAGAATTATTGAAGCCTCCTTTTTATCTTGATCCTCTAAGGAAATAAGCAACTAAATCCTTAATCCTCACCCATTTGGGGATGATAAAAAAAAGAAGAAACAGGTACTGATCTTCATATTTAGAGAAGTAAAACAAAGGGCTTAGGAACTCATCCTGCCCTCACCCCAGCACAATCATTTGCAATACTAAAATTCTTGCACAGGAACTGTAGCTCTTTTCTTCCCACGCTTCTCTACATTTGTGATTTTTGCCCTGCAGGATGCTAAGAGAGGGCTGGGTATTTTGTGGCTATTGAAGTACTGTACATGATGGCTACTTAAGTGCCCCAGGGATCACTTTGCTGTTTACTTCCTCTTGGACTGATCCACTTCATCAAAGCATTTAAGATATTCATTATTGCTAGTGCTACGCTTTTGCATGCAGTGTGGTCTCTCAATTAATGTCTCCTGTTCCTTCTTTTCTCCACCCTACATTCTCCCGAATACTGGAAGTTTTTCAGCTTTTAGCTCTGTGCTATATGTAGCTTATTATTTAGTGGAGGAAATCATTTACTGAGAAACAGACCTGTGTATCCTATTCCAGAAGTATGATAAACAAGGAGGATGTTTCATTCCTAAAGGAATTTAAAGCAGGTGACCCAACAACCTCACGCTTCACAAGAGCTAGTCTAAAACCTCTTTCATACTGTCACCTCAGTTCCCCTTAATCTGCAATGTGTGTTTCTCTGGACCTATGAAAGTCAGGCTGGATATTTATAGCAGTGTCCGAAGAGGCAGGAAGTAGGGAACTGGGGTGGGTGCTTGGAAAGTGTATAAAGGACTTGGAACATGAGGACCAGCCTGGAACTCCATCTCCCAAAGAAACATAGAGCTGAAGAAGTGTCTGGGGAATAGCTGGCTTTCTACAGATATACTCTGGCTCACTCCTCCTCTACCTGTTCCCTCTCCAACACCAGCCATTTCCTGTCTTTCAAAGTTAAGCGGAAGTTTTCCATTCTGTGGTTTTCCTGTCTTGCTACAAGCAAGCACATTTTTCCCCTTATATTTTAACTCTTTGGAGACCAACAACAAAACCTGCTCACTAGAGGGAGAGCTTCCTATTTACAGCTGATCCATGAAATTTGAGGGGGATGATTAAATGTCAGAGGAGCAAGATCTTTGCTTGTTCATGTATTCACTGAGCAAGAAAGACTGAACTTGTTGTCTGAACAAATGCTCCAGTGCTCTTCTATAGAAAATTAGCAGACTAACATATAATGTCAGCAGGCCTCCCTGCAGACTGCACTGCAGTAACACCAAATACTGAGGGAAACGTGGAGAAAAGGAAACAGATGTTGAAGTCCCCATACTGTAATTACAATGCAGCATGAAGGAGTTAAAATTCAAGTCCTTCATTCTAGGCCAGCAGGAGTTTGGGTCATTTTGAATATGGCCCTGTGGAATAGAAGTACTCCTGTTTCCTATGTGCTGTTGTGCAATTTATTTATTTTTTTTAATGAATCAGTAGAGAGCAAGAATAATTGCTACCTTCATACTGTTATAACCTGCTGTAGCCATTACTACCTGTACAAGCACTGTGCAATTTTGGTGCCATTTACAGCTGCTTTGCTAAAATACTAGTGATCATGCAGGCCAGCAGAAAGCTGTGCCTCTTCGTGTCAAAGTCAAGGAATTCAGAAGGGAGAAATCGATGAAGTCTCTTTTTTTCTCCTTGGACCCTTTAACATACCTTTTTTCACCGCTCTAGTAAACCAGTTCTAAACTCTTAAGAATGAGCAAGCTTACAGTGTTCTGACTTTAAAAACAGATGGGTATCTAAGATTGTAGATTTTTCATTATAGTGTGTTTTTTTCCCAGAATCTATAACAATATACTGAACAATTATGGTTCTGTCATTTGCATGCTTTTATCTCCTGATTGCAGTGGAGCAGGTTACTACATCATTTATATCAGAAGTGCCTTCAGACAGCATGTTACATCTGGCTTAATTTCATTTGCTTCTCTTGCTGCACAATCTGAATCACCTTCTAGCTACGCAGTATTTTCCTTACAACTCATCCAGCAAAAATAAAAGAGGACCAAGTCCTGCATACACACCCATGCAACTTGCATTTCTTGAAGGGCTGTTTGAAGGAACTTGGCATTCATCTGAATGGAGGAAGGCAATAGATTGGCTGGAGTCCAGATAGAGGAAAGTGCATGTGCCCTGTTCACACAACCAGGTTTTTTCAAAGCCTGAGCCTTGATTGCCAGTCAGAAATGAACATGCTACAGGCTGTTGGAGATCAATGAGTATACCATCAGATTAATTTGTGTAGGTTCTCCTACTTACACATTCCTGGAAGACCAAGTGCACATTCACTCTCCTGGATGGTTAAGGTGCACCTCAGGCATGCCCCACCTAGTTCACATAGTTCTAGATGCGATGACCTATTATGTGTCACAGCTAGTGACTCTTCTTATCTTGAACAGCCTGTATCTAGTTCTTTATCAATGCTTCCATACTGCATCTCTAACTTCTCCAGTACTCCTTCTCTCTTCCCTTACTCTGAGACTAGTCTCTGAAGGGCCTTTGCCACTCCCACAGCTCCTAAACACCTTCTCCCATTACAACTTTCCCATTGAGCCTATTGCTGTGGTCATTCTCTTCCCCCACCTGTAACAAAGACAGTTTTCCAACCCGAGCCTCCCAACACAGATCTCTAGTTCCCCACTATCACAACTCAAGGTCATATTCCTAAGCTGACAACAGGCTCCCTGACATTCTCTCCAGTCACTGCTCTCTGCTGGTTCCTGGTGTATTTCAGTCCCAGGAGGGACCAACCTCAAAGCATCTCCTTCCTTCCTAAAATGAAAACAAGATTCTGCATCTCACACAAACCATAGCTGATATTTGATGAGGTTTACTGTTATTTTTTGCATATGCATCTCTCTGCTACTTAACTTGAGTTTTATTGCCTGTGTACTGTTTCTAAGGTCTGAAATTGCCCTTTGGAGAGGTCTTTTATAAACACTAGCAGGAATTTGGACTACTCAAGTCAACATTAATTTTTCCAGCACGCAACTCAAGAGACTTCTACCTTATTACCAGAAGACTCCCAGAACCTTTTCTAGCTGGCAGAAATTTTGAATAAATAAAACAATCAAGGTTATGTAAAACTACTTGCATTTTTATGTTATTAGACATTGTCAGTTAATGCACTATGTCTTCACTCTGCTTACCCAGAAGAACTACTGCACATTACAGTAGGTTAACTTTGGTTTCAATAATAGTTTTTAAACTCTCTAGTGTTTGTAACATTACTCTTAGAAACCTGAAACAGCCAAGTCAAATCCAACTTCGACAAAAGATGGTGAAATACTGGCAAGACAAGTAGCAATGCACCTACTTTATTCAAGTTACAAGGCTGTTCAGTATTTCCTCTCTGGGTCAGATTTTAGATCATGTATAAGAGGATGTAAGTCCATTTAACCCAGCTTGGTCTCATTTACCTCAGGTCAAACATCAGCCTAATGCTTTCAAATAGTAGAAATTGGAAAACCACCAGTTAATATTCTTTTCTCAAGCTATTCCAAATCAAATTCTGTTTAGACCTAGTTTTGAATAAGGACCTAGTCTACTATGGGCAAATAACATTGGTAGCAGAACCACTGGTGGGCAGAGCAGCGATAAAAGCCGCAGCAACGTGCATCCCTCCCAAGTACCCAGAGAGTATTTCTACACATTGTTACCAAAAAGGTTGACCTTCAGGTCTGCAATGTGCAAGGAGCGTTCCCTGCCACAAAGCTGTGGAAAAGCTGAAACAGTCTTGCAACATTTCCAAATGTAGTCAGCTCCTCTGATCAACTTTGTGTCGGAGAAGTCTATGTAAGGTGCAGTTATCTTGTAGAGCAGGAAGAGGCAAAGTTACGCCAGTAAAATTTGAAGTGTCGCATGTGTAGGTTCTTCAGAGGTTTAGATGAGCCACAGCTGGCCCTTAATGAACTCTGCATTTGCTTAATTAATTGGTGTTTAAAGGCACAATTTTCCTCTCATCTTCTATGCTGCTTCATTTCACTGGTATAATTTGCTTCCAATTTATACCCTCACGTGAAAGACAGAACCTGACAGAACCCTGAAAGCCTACAGCAATAAGCACCACATTAGAGCAAAAGCCTCTTCATCCTGAGCTGAAAAAAAAAAAAATGTAATAATTAAGAGGAAACTCAAACACAGGAACTGCAGACAATATTAGGACCAAAAATAAGTTCCTTAGCTTAGTCTGGTTTAGAGTTGGCAAACACAGCATGCCTGGTCTTCTCTGCTAGTTCAAACCAAGCTGTCCTCTCAAAGGACAGGTTTACTAGCTTTTACAAACTTCCAGAAAGCATCTGGTGAAGTTTAATTTAATTACAAGACCTCTGGCCCAGACCAAACAGGTTCCTTTCTTCAGTGACGCATGCTTGGTTGGGCTACATAAGAGCACCACATGGTATTGGAACTGTGAGGAAAAAGAAACATGAACTTAGAGAACACTGTTACATCATAAAAATAAGTTTTCGTCTCAAAAGTTTTAACATCCAATTAAGGGCAAGGTCATTCACTGAGTGCTCCTACTAAAAATTCTCGGTCCCACCCACCACGGCTGGAAATGCACTCGAGCACAGAGATCCATTTCATCACATGCAAACCCACTTGCCTTATCTAAGAAATTCTGAACGCACAGGACTAACTGTATTTAGTATCTTGGAAAATGTGAAGTCTATGGACGAAGTTGAGAATTAATTTGTCACCTTGTGCCACTTCTCATATGGTCAATCAATCAAATCTGCTCATCCTGAAAAAACAGAAATGAACAAAGCAGTTCCTTCCCAAACCCAGGCAAAACCTTTTTCTAAACTAAAAAATACTAGTACTGCATATGGCTGTACATAACTATGTTTCCATCAGCCCACATCTTTCCAGATATATTAGAAGAGCGATTGGCAGGTGGAGAGTTCTAAAGAACATGTGGGAAATCAATGAAAATTAGAAGGAAAGAAATGTCCACATAAAAGAAGCAGCTCCAAGGCTTTAGGTTAGAACATCTGGTTCTCTGCTGGCTCAGAGGTCTTGCTGGAGATACTTCCTGCAGGAAATCTGTAGTAAGCTTATGCAATAGTAAAATAAAATAACATTCTGCACTACATCTTCCAAACAGCAATTCCCAGCACTTTCATTTTTTAAAACATACATCTGGAGATGTGACTAACTTCAGATCCTACAAGGTAATCTCCCTCCTCTCATATGGACTTAAATTGCAAATATTCAAACAAAAAAACAAATAACAACAAAAAAACCCACTTCTACTTAATAGGACAATTCAGTTGAGAATGGCCCTCTTTCTGACAGCAGACATGACCAGGTACAAGGAACACATTCTTTCACTATAGTTTTTACCATGGACATGGTAAAATGGAATTTTATTTTTTATGGAATCTCATAAAAGTTAAACAAATCTCCTCAATTTCTTCCCACAAAAAATGAAATTTGCAGTACTTTAATTTTTTTATTTTTTTTAAGCTTTACAGGACACTTCTCAGATTTCCTGCTTCTAAAATGCCTCAAAGGGAAGTCCAATCTAAAAATAAAACCTCATCATTACTTCCTTAAGAAAAGTCTGATTCCAAAGTGGATACGACACTTCTGCAACCTTTACCATGACATGTAACCTAAAATATTTGTCTTATATTCAGCTCAACCCAAAAGATTGATATAATTAATTGAAGCTAGTTTATTTCAATTTTTGAATTAATTTGGAAGACCTTACCTGTCTGCCTTAAAAACTAAGACAGCACATGTGAACTCACTACAGAGTCTATGTCAAAGTAAAGAACACAAGTTCAAAATCACACATATGATCATGTTGTTCTGCATATCACCTTTAACTTACTAGTGAGAAGGTAGAATGATCAATTCTAGAAAATCAGTGAAAGGGCAGGTTTTCAATTAAGTGCTTAGACTTTGGCCCAAAGAAATTCAAAAGCTTACTCCTTCTCTGCTGTTTCCTCCTTCCTCTTCTATCACATTCTCAGTTCAAGGGATGAGAGCCACTGCAGGTCTTGTGAACTCAGTGCTACAGGCATAGGAGGATGGAGTGAAGAATGCCTTCCATAGCACCAAGGGACTCCAAAGAGCTTACCTTCACCTCCCCAAAGCTTGCTAACTTCCACTCATCAAGACTCAGGTTCTAGAGAACAGAGAGGAGCACTACCCCCTGGTATTCTTGCTGAAACAGGTATTTCTTCCCCCAACACAAACCATACAAGGAATGTTATTCTGAGCTCCTTTGAACTTTGGTAAGAGACAGCTAATAGTGGCACAGCTCTTTTCTAAAGTATATGCATAAGATGAAAGTAAGATAGCTGTGGAGTGGACAAAGTACTTTAATGCTTACAGACTCGTTTGTCAAATCCAGTCTGCAATTTCACGTGTTTTCTCCACTTGTATTTTTTTGAAAGGGGACATGGGGCAGAAGGGGCCAGGCGGGAGGTGTTTTCCAAACCTATGAATTCAACATTCAGCAGACAAACTCAAAAGTTCCTGCTGCTCCTGCAAAAAAAAAAAAAAAAAAAGGACAAACAAGTCCCTTTCATGTCAGCTATGTCCAGCTGGAAATGTCACAGCTTTGTCACAAAGGAACAAAGCATGCCTGGTGTCTGTTCTTTAAAAAGATCCCTTCATTCAAACAAAAGAAAAATATTCACATCTGGAAGGGGTCGTGGGCTGAGGGCAGGAGTGAAGGAAGCAAAGTTCAGATGGCAAGTTGTAGCAGTTGCAGTTTGTCTAATTATTGTACTGCCTGTTCTGGCACTTATTGATTCACTAAAAAAAAGAAAGCCAAGAGTTAAAACAGCAATGCTATTATTGATTGGCCTCAGAGGGCCAGATAAGACACACCTCTTCACTTCTGTTCCATTCATCATGCTGGAATACTCAGGCTGAATTAAAAGACCCCTTATGACCAGTCTGGCAGTAGTGCTTCTTTTTTTTTTTATTATTAAAAAAATGTTATATATGAAGTCCAAGCTTCCTTTAGAAGACCATAAACTTAACTTTCAAAGGATGTACGTATTGAAATCCTGCCCTTTCCAATGGGTTTATTTGACCATCTGTTTCTGTAAAGATTAAAAGACTCTAATGACTGCAGGGCTTGGAGGCTCCATCAGAATTGAGCCACAGGAAGATGAAAAATTAAAGAAGAGGATAAACTTGACAGTAGAACTGGCTAGGCATGCAGTGCCAACTGTAAAAGTTTGCATTACAGTCTTAAACTTCTGCAAGATTCAATGGTTCTGAGGATGAAAAGCCTCTCCAAGTCTGCCACCTAGCTAGTTAATTTCTTGTATTGTTTTAGGAGCTATTTTAAAAGCCTCTTTTGCTCCAGCCCTTACTGCGCTGACTCCTCCCTTCAGAGCTGGTATTTTGTCAGGAGTTTCAAGAGCGATAAAAACTTGCTGCCAAGTCCCTTTCTTCTCCACAATGTGTTTTATAACCCAGCGTGTAGTTTAGTCTGTCTAAACACTGCACTAGTACACTGCCATCAGTTTCCATGGAGATGATTAACTCGCTTCTGGGAGAAAGCTTTAGTGTGCTTTTTGCCCTTTCCGCATACGAAGAATATGACAGCATTTACTAAAACCAGCCTGCAGAAGCATCACATTTTCCAGACAGTTCTAGCAAATGTAAGGATTTACTTTTCCTTCAACCCCTCACCGAGCTGCAGTCTTAACCTAACTTGCATTCAAGTCATCTACTGGAATGTGTTGCTCTTTCCCCTCATGTTTCTCCTCCTTGGCACTGCTGTGATGTCTGAAGGCATCACAGCCCCACAGACATCAATGTTTTGAACTGCTATGTCTTAGAGCAAAGCTAAAGCTTGAGATATAATTAAGAGTCCAAAAGAGACAAAAATTAAAGAGATGACTCTGAACTCAAGCAGAAATTAGAGTAGAAAACAGAAAGACTTTGTGCCCTAAAGTTTAGGTAAACTGTTGCATGAACCTTCATAGTTTACTATACTCCTACTCCCTTACACATCTAGTAAAAATACACCATCAGTGTGTATACATTATAAAAATTTATTTAGCACTATTTTAAGAAGTTGAATTAAACTGAAAACTACTCTCAGTCTAGTATAACATGATCTAATCAGAGCAAGAAAGTCGACCTTCTCCCAAAATACAGCTAATTAAGGCCACGTGCTGCCATCAGGTTTAGTTGTGCAAAAATGGTTTCCCAGACTCACAGAAAGGACAATCTTTCTGGCAGTTGCACTTAGGTGGCACACTTGTTGATCCCAACTATGACAATGGCAACAGAACTTTGAATACTGCAGTTTACTGGAAGAATCCCCCAGTATAGAGCTATTGTATAAATGTTTTCCAGGCTATCATCACTCAAGCAAACTGTAACCTTCCCAGCACTTTTAACATGTAATGAGTTTTTTGGCATTCAAGAGCAGACACACTATGTAAACTAGACATGAATAACCAGGCATAACTGCAGTTTCTGTAGAAGAGCTAAAGGCAAGAGTCAGCCAGGCTTACTGGCAAAAGATCAAACTTGAAAGAGCCACTGTCAGGTTTCATAGCAATGGGTGTTCTGCTGCAGTGAGAATTATTTCCTATTTGACTTTCATAGCAGTTCCTAGGAGGATTTCTTTGCAGATTCCACTTGGAGTCAGTACCATGGGGGTACCAGCAGTGCAAAGTTCCTCAACACCTTTTATGCTGTGCTAAAACAACCTACAGAGAAGGTGGAAGACCTCACTTGTGCCATCCACTCACAATTGCTGAAGTGACAGTCTGGTTTTACCATTACGTGGACACGTGTCCAGTATTAACTCAAAGGACATCACTAATTGATTTCATATACTTTGATACAGAACACTTACCGAGCAGCAACCGAATTTTGTTAACCATCCTTGACTATAAACACACCAAAAACCTTGAAACCAAAGTCTCTATTACCGTCACCTCAGAAATTTTTGGTGGTGTGCTTATCTTTTACCTAAAGTTAAAGTAGTGAAGACCCCTGAGGAGGATCCTAAAATCCATAGCAGAGAACATCAGTCAGGATCTAGTAAAAGCGTTTTAACTTTCCCGAAAGCATGAACATTTGCATACCTCCCAAAAACTGCAAAGATCACAGCTGTAGCATGCAGAAAGTGTGGAGACGCTTGTTACCTGCTTCTCCAGCCCTTCCCCACCTTACAGGCGCAGCACCACAAGCCCGTGTGAGCCGCACCTCCAACATCAGCCGCCACGGGCTGTTTCCTGGCTTAGGAGAACCCATCCTAATCCTGCCTCTTACTTTTTGTCACCAACTTGTGGAGGAAATGTTGGCAGTCCGCACCTGCAATTGTGTTTTTGCCCTGCTGTAGGAAACATGCCACTTTAACAACTACTGATTTCCTCAAAGTACTTCTGGGAGAGGCTGCTACGGCTGCCGTGGGACAGGGCTTGGGAAGGCTGGGCGGGGGTCCGCCACCCCACGCCTCTCCTCTTACCCACCCCAGGCGTCTGCGGCAACCACGGAGCCAAACCTGATCTTGGAAAGTCGGGTCACCCCTCCACAGTTTAACCCGCCGCACCTCTGCCTTCACTGAGTGACTCGGGCGGCTTCCTTGCGGTGACAGCCCGACTGCCGCCCGCATCCCTTCGGTGTCCCGGGAACTTTCCAGCCGCCCCCGCAGCGGGAGCCCTCCCGGCCCGGGCGGCTGTGGGGCGAGGGGTGGCCGCCGGCGCGGCACTTACCGATGTCGGAATTGCAGAAAGCGTCCTGCGGGTGGATGGGGACGCAAGTGCAAGCCTCCACCACCAAGTCCCGCAGGCTCCAGCTGCAGAGGAACACGACGAGGAAGCTCAGCCACGCCGTCATGTCGCCCCCGAGGTGCCTCCTCACTTCTGCGGAGCGGGAGGCGGCCGCTGTTGCGTTCGCCTGACTTTACTCTCCCTGCCTAAACAGCCCGTGCGCTGCGACCGCCCGTCCGCCCGCACTGTCTCTCTTTCTCAATCTCCCTCTCAGTCTCCCTGTCTCGCTGGCCTCGGCAGGACGGTGCGAGCCAGGGGCACGGCGGGTCGCGGTGGCGATGCGGTGCCGGGCGGTGTGCGCGGAGTTATAGCCCGGATCGCGCCCGCTCGGGCTCCGGGGGCGCCGCCGCGCGGGGCCCGCCGGGAAGTGTAGTGCCCGGGAGGGGGCGGGACCCCGCGGGACATGCCGGGAAGTGCAGTCCCGCTCCGCCACCAGCCCCGTCCCTCCCGGATCCTCCTTCCCGGTCCCGCGGGGACGGGGAGGCTCCAGCGGCCGTGTCCCGGCGCAGCCTCAGCATCCAACCCCGGCCTGCTCCAGGCGAGCGGCCCGCGGGCTCTGGCGCTGCTCTCCCCCAGCACTCGGAGCCGCCGGGCCGGGCTGACAGGGCCGCGGCCCCCTCACAGCGCACACCCCACAGCTCACCCCCAGCTCCGCTCCCTCCTGGTATTATTTCAAGATAAAAGTTGAGCGGCTCCGCTGTGTGACTCCACAACAGAGCCGGGAACTGTGGGTTTCGCAGAGACACGGAATCAATCTGCTTTTCTTGAGAATTCTCCCAGCCCACTTAGCCCTGATTGGAGAAATAACTACACAAAGTTAATTGGGGCCCTGACACGAGAGGGGGAGGAAAAAAGGTCTCGAGGTCATACAATGAGTACAGAATTTATTAAAGACAAGCGAACGTGCAAGTGGAACACAAGCAACAAAAGCCACTGTCCTTGGCAGGATGGCTGCCGGGAGCAGCCTACACAGTGCTTTCACAGTACAATTGCTTCCCTAATGATTCCAGCAAGAACCGTATTCAGAGACACCTGTGTTTGATTAGAACAATTAAAAAAAAACAAACCAAAACACAAACCAACAGGAATTTCATTTTCCTCAGGAGAAAATGTCCAGCCTCGTAAAGAATCCTAACTGAGCTGTAATGGCTTTATCCACCGAGGTAAATTCAACAGGGATTGGGAAACGTTTTACCAAGGAACAGAAGTTCCTTAAATTTTACATGCGGTTTACAAAGAGTGATAAGCAAGTTTGTTCCAGTTCAGCTGCACACGGTGAGGCCCAGGGCAGGAAACAGTTGAGGAGGCATTACACCCAAGATGGACATGGAGCTTTACTACAGGCCTATTGTAAATGAGGTTATCAAAATTAAAGCATCTAATTCTTTATGCTTGGAACTGTTAGAACACAGAAGATAATTATTCTAATTGCTTGCTACTGCTATGGGAAAAATTAATCCTGTTTCACAGGTAAAGAACACCACAATAAAGTGTTAATGCTGCTAAGGCCACAGAAGATACTGCCACCAGAGCACCGTAGGTGGTCGCACCTCATGCCCTTTGTCTCAGATGGCCAGTGATTCATTAAGAACTGAAATAAAACCCTGGTTAGAGCTGGAGTTCCACTCCTGCTC
Organism: Serilophus lunatus; assembly: GCA_013399895.1. Classification (NCBI taxonomy): domain Eukaryota; kingdom Metazoa; phylum Chordata; class Aves; order Passeriformes; family Eurylaimidae; genus Serilophus; species Serilophus lunatus. Next base: position 308,064 of record VXBA01000893.1, on the reverse strand, counting down.
AACGGTCCATCGGCACTCAGAAAATTAGTCCCTGCCAGGGGGAACACAGACACGGCAAGTAGGAAAACAGAGGCACAGAAAGGCAAATTACTTGCCCCGTCACCAGCAGGTCAGTGGTAGAGCAGGAGAAAGGAGCAGCTCTCACAGGCATCAACAGGCAGCAGCCAAAAATGCTGCATCAAAATGGAAGGAGCTCTTACTGTATAGCCAGGAACTAAAGCTGTGACCTTCCAGAACTCAAACTGGACATCTTTGGTAAAGAGACACCGGGCAACTTCACAGGAAAAGCAGGATGTTTTTCTACAAGATTTCCTGAAAAGTTCTTGTGGCTTTTGTGATAGGAGGATCAGATCTATTGTCAGAGCTGAAACCTAGCACTGTGACAAGCAACAGAGAGCATTGCCCTGAAGGCCTGCTCCAAGGTCTGCTTTTATTCTCTACAGGCAAATGAAAAGAAAGAGAAAATAGAAAATTCTAAGTTCCACAAGTACTATGAGTAGACAAAGGTGCTGGGCATGGCTGGTTACTTGGGGTTTAATAAATGGTTTATGAACATAGTACAACCGTAGCATATTTTCTTTATTCCCTGTGTAAAAAAATTATTAATAAAGATATAAAAGTTGATGGCTGAGCAATTGTTCAATCTTAAAATACTTCTGTGTCTTCATCCCTTTTGGTTATTTTGCCCCTTCATGGTAATAACTAAAGTTTTCAAAACCCTATCACAGGCAGTAAACCCAAAATATTGCCCTAGCCTGATAATGACACGTTTGGAACTTGATTTAGACTCCACCACTCTTATCTAATCTCCAAAAGATTTGAGCTTCCAGCAGCAATAAATCCACAAATTTGGACATGGAAGGTAGTCGATTAGAAGAAGAACACTGAAACTTTAAATTTGGACAGTATCTTTGACAAACTGTGGCAACAATTATTCTGTGTAAGGCTACATGGAGTATGTTACTTTAACACCTTATTTTCTAGTAGTTAATAGGGGTCATTGAAGGGATAGTAGGGGTGTCCAGCGTCTCTGGGTACAAGTTTTCCATCCACCTGTGAAGTAAACAAGACAGACTGAAATCAGAAGGATAAAAATCCATTCTTAGTCTCTGTTTCAAGTTCCCCATAGTTCAGATTTCTAAACCTTTGTATCCCAAACATCTGGGAGTATATTTTTCAGCTTAAACAAGAGCTGTACCCTCTACTCCTGAGTCCTCTTAGCCTTTCTTGAAAGAGAAGATAGATTTCTGTAGCCTAGAGCAAGAGCCTTTCAAGCTGCAGAGACCTGAAGTATTAGATTAAGCATAGTTGAAAGCCTTTTGCCTTGTAGCTCTTCTTAAGTGTTGTAACATGCACACTTCAAAACACTTTACTGGAACTGGAGCCTTTGTCCATGTTTCCATGATAGAAACTTGCTGGGCTGCCACTTTTACAGATGTTTAAGATGAAACAATGAATGACTCGTTCAGAGCCATATACTGAGGCATTAGTAGTGTCACTGAACTCCTTCACAGCACTTTCTGTTTAAGAACATTTCCACAGAAGACCAGCTTTTCCAGCTGTAAAATGGGAACGCTGGAACAGACATTCCCAGACAACCAGAGGCTCAGGCTGGCCCAGAAGCGGATGTGGCCATGTCTCAGTGCCTACATCCCACCTCAAGGCATCATTCAGATGCACAAGTTGCATTTCCAGTCGCACCAAGTCCATTGCAACACCCCCAACGTCCAAGGAGCTGAGGCAAAACCTCATCTGTATCATTTGGGGAAGTCTGGGTGCAGCACTGGCACAGACATACACACACCTCCCGGGGTGACAGGCAAGAATCATTCAACTAAGACCTACATTAAGCAATCAATGATTAAATAGAAGTTCTGTTACATAAATCATTGATTTTTACACAAACAAATGTGATTTTTACACATAGAAACATAATGTTAAAGATCACTCAAAATGTTTTAGGGACAGAGGGGATCACAGGGACTTTCAAAGCAAGCATCTACTAGGAGTGCCTCCATTAGCTTTCAACGAAAAAACCGCATTTCTAAGCAACAACTGGAATTCCTGCTAATGAACTGTTTAAACGAAATTAGTCACCTGGGGGCACTGCAGAGCACAGAACTAAGATGTTAAGGTTCAACATTTGACAAACGCTCAGATTAAAGCAAAATAAAGCAGAAATAAAGCTGTCAATGGAAGGCAATCCTTAAAACTATGGACAGAAGTGCCACAGTAGTTTCAGGTTTCTCTTGAGAGCCAACAGCTTTCTCATGTTCCTAGAGTTCAGATTCCCCTTTCTTCCCCCTGCATATTTCTCCACAGAACAGGTAAGCATTCTTGTTCACAGCATGCCAAGACAGCAGCTGCCAGAACAACGTTTCACATCATGGATTCCAGTCTACCCCAGAAATCTGAGAGCAGGAGGGGGGATAAAATCAGCAGTGAACACACTGCAGGTGAACAGTAGCTAACTATCAAAAAAAGACCATGATATGTACACGACCATCACACCTCTCCTGGCTTGACAGTCATTTAAGTGTCATGTAAGTATATTCCTTGGTTGATTATGTGTCTCCAAAAGCTTGGATTTCAGTCTGGTGCAAAGTCATTTCCAACTTTTAACCAGATAATGAACTGTTAAAAGTACAAAGCAACTTAAATTGTCTACATGCAACGTAATAGCCTCTCCTCAGGCTTTAAACAAAACAGAATGAGGAAAAGAAGCACAACTACAAGAAGTTGTGGTTATAGATCAATGAAATAAAGGAAGGAATAACTGTCTCATTAGTTACAACAGGAGCTCTGATGTCACTGCCATATCACACTTTGAAATCCAGACACTGTTAAGTCAGATTCATAGGGGAGATAGGCATGAAAGGTTAGACAGGCATTTTAATTCATGATGAAAATTATTTCCAATAAGCCCAGGAGGGATGGGCAGGAGACAAAAGGTTCCACTAGACATTTAATTCTCCTCATCCTGCTTCTTCCTGTCTTGTTATCTGACAATATGGCAACATCTTTGAAGCCCAGCTGCATCACATTCACCCTTTCTCAAGCTGGAGAACCACTTTGAACTGCATTTCATCTCTCCTTTGTGAACCTCTGTGATGCAACCAGGTCTCCCAGGTAACAACAGCACATGAATCATCCCTGGCTTGCCCAAGCCAGGCTACATTCTAATGGATTTTGCAGTTTCGTTAACAAAACTACTTGGTTTGTAGCATGAGCCTCAAAACATTTTGAAAGAAACATACTGTCACAACAGCAGGTGTGATTGTCACTGCCACATTCACACAGAGCAGCAGCTAAGCTTGTCCTTTGGTGTAGGGACTCTTGATCCATAAACACAGAGATAGTTTTGGCTGCGAGGATGTGGGGGTTTATATTTATGCACACATTCCGTTAAAAGTGTGGCCTTGAGGCTCCTGTAAGCCCCAGCATGACAAACAGCTGAAAGCTGTAGCAAGTATTTAACCTTGATATGAGACAGTCGCTCACCACACATTCACAGCTTCTCTTTTTTAACTCAGACTAGTCACTGATAATCCTCTCAAGTATCCCAAAAAACCCACAATGATAAATCCTGGAGAAAGCTTTCCCCAGGGAATCCCTATAGCCAGTAGCCACTGACTACTGAAGAATAACTTGCAGGCAGGCAAACTGCTGAAGAGGCAGGGCAGTGCTTACCGTAATCATCGGCACAATGTAACGCCAGTTTTTATTCAGGCTTCCAATGTGGCTCATCTCCTCTTCTGTGAGGCTGAAATCAAACACCTGGGAACAAAAGCAAGAGGCTTTATTCAATAACCATAGGTTGCCATCAGTTTGTCTTCCACTTGTAAGTATGAAATTGCAATTAAACTCGTTTTATAACGAACACCACATGAAGGCCTAAAGTCTGAGGTGTTCACAAACCTGCCAACTCTAAGCCTACACTGGTACTGCATAGTGCTCTTCCACAAAGATAAGAGCAGCAGGACTGTTCCTCTAAGTAAGCAATGCCTATTTAATCAATATTGTGTTCCCATGTAGATCTAAACCTTGAGTAACAGAATTCAAAGGAATTTCTTGAGACTTCTAGCTGCATCCCACACAGCAGAGTTTGGTCTAATGAAAGCAACAGCTATGGGAACAGCTCCTAAATTAGAAGCAAGTATGTAACCAACAATTTTTTATGATTAAAGGCTGGAAAAAGATTCCAAGAGGTGATTCAGAGACATCCCTTGAGACTACATAAAGTCAAGAGTTTTCAAATAATTTCTGAAGTGAACTGTCTCTTATTTCAGAGTAGAACTGAACCACACCTACTCCTTCAGCATCACTAGAACGGCAGTTTGCTGCAGAAATAGCCACCAACTCTCACTTGCAGGATAGAGAAACTATTACTCATAAATAAGAACCACTGAAAATCATTAGAAGACTCTTGTTCAATAAATTTGTATTTAAAAAATATTTAAAAGATTTTTCACTTGGAGTTCTACAAAGTACATTCTTTACCTTCTGATAACAAGACTGTGCATGTGCACATCTGTACATACACACTGAGTTGCTTAAAACACCTTTTTTTTTTCAAAAAAAAAAAATCTTTACCCTCCCTTTTAAGTGTGTGCATCTGTTGATGAACAAGCATGAACCAAGTGTCTCAGCACGTTCCTCTGCAAGTCTTGGGATAGTAGGTGACTCACCTGAAAGGGCACTGATGGAACTCTTTCCCCCATTCCAGCTTACCTGGATGTTCTGCTGAATGCGAGCAGGAGTGACACTCTTGGGAATGGCAACCACTTTACGCTGCACTTGCCATCTGTTAAGGGGAGGGGAGATGTTTTGTCTGTGTGTGCAGTTCAAAAGCTTTAAGTATTTACTTGGGTGAGTAATAATCTGTGGCAGCAGAGATGCCACTTCTGTTTATATGTGAAATAAAAATCCCCAGAGAAGGAGTGACACCGCACTGTATTGCACTGAGACCTGGTATGTCCAAGCTCAAGCAAGGCAGTAGCCACTGGACTAATCAATGAGGGGAAGATGTTCATGCTTTTGAACAAGCAAACAAGTTTCAACTGTTTTAAGCTAAAATCCTAAGAAACGGTCAGAAAAATGTACTTAGGTATTTTATGCAAGTACTAACATGACAATCACTGAGAAACTAGAAGAGAATCCAGATCCTAAAGTGCCTGTCTAGTAGTTTAAGCACAAAATCTTGGACATGGTTCAGCTGACAAGGTAACTTGCTACTGCCCAAGACTGTGGTAGTGATATTAATAGATACAAAGCCAGTCAAAAAATCAGGATAGAAATTCAATTTTACAAGATGCTGGTCACAATCTGGGTAAAAATCTCCTTGTTTCCCAGTACAGTAGCTGGCTTTTGCTATATAAAAAGAAAACAAACAGTTCTTCAGGGCAAAGGAGGAAGGTATTTTCCTCAGCCCCTCCTCCCGGGAGCTCACCTGAATGCAGCAGCAAGTGCTACAGTGTTCAACTAATTGGCCACATTCAAATTCAGTGGGCAGCACTCACAGGGGGGTACACTGCTGCCTTAATTGCCCGACAACAATTTCCCAGCAGAAAAAGTAGTGAACTATCCCAGATACGGATCCAGGTCCTGAAAGAACCCCCCTCTGATCTATTCCATCCCCCTGCTCTCAGGCAGGTCCAACTCGACCAGCTCTGTAAAACAAGCACCAAATGGGGTTTGCTTTTGGCACTCCCTGTGATGTCAACCCACACCAGTGGAGAACAACACGCACTTTAGGTAAACTCCTTCTACCTTGTGTGTTTTGCTTTGTTTAAGGCTGGGACCCAAACACCACTCCTCTCACATTTGTTCTGTACCTGAGGATGATCTGTGCAGGTGACTTGCTGTATTTTTCTGCAATTTTTTTGATCCCAGGCTCTTCCAGAAGCACAGGCTCATCGGGGTGTTTCCACATACGATCTGGAGACCCAAGGGGACTGTAGGCAGTGACAGCCAGTCCTCGTTTCTGGCAGTGAGCGATCAGCTCGTTCTGAGCTAGGTAAGGATGGCATTCCACCTATTAAGTGACCCACAATGAGTGGCTAGAGAACAGGTAGCAACACAAAACTCGAAACAAACAGAAAGTCAAGTGCAGAAGAAGCAAACACATCACAGGAGTGTGTTCCAGATCCTGGAAAACCTTATGAGGATAAGGCTTAAGATAACCTTAATAACTCAAGTTACTACCAGGATAATGAAGAAGTGACTTGCAGGCTAAGCTTGCAGGAAACAGAGAACAGATTGCCTAAGCTTAGTGCTGGATTTTCCCTGGGTACCAAAGAGATCATCCAACAAGCAAGGAAAGCCTCTACAGAAAGAATTCAGGCTATCCCCTCACAATCTTCCCTACTTATGGACTAAATTCTTCCTCACAAGGAAGACAAACTCTTCCACAGACCTCTTCAACTAAGCAGGCATAAATTGCCACAGATAATAGGTGCAGGCCTCCTTCCCAGCAAATTCATCTGCCTGGTAAGACCACCTCTGTGTGCCTGCACCTGCAGAACTGGTTACGTTCTTCCCTGTACATAGGGAGCTGCAACTCTAATACTAAACACACAGCATTGGTTTGCAAATTCTCCACTCTTCTGGACAAATAGGAAAGGTTTTTTTTTTCTTCATTCATCTTACCTGGAGCACAGCTGGTTTGACAGTAGCCACACTCAGGACATCATCAATCTGACGACTGTTGAAGTTTGACAGCCCAATGGCTTTCACAAGACCTTTCTCCACCAGTTTCTCCATAGCCTTCCAGGTGTCCTTGTAGTGGGTGTAATCATAACGCATGGTGTTATCAGGATTCTTAGGGAAAATATTGTCCCCTCGCCTACAGCACCAAAGGTAAAGTGTAAATACATGTATCACATTATTTCTTTTAATGAAGAACTAACATAACATAAACCTTCCTCAAAGTATTCTTAGAAGCTTATACATAGTCTGGAGGGCAGAGTAGAAACTGAGCAAATTTATCTGTTAGATTCGACCATGTGACTTAACCTATAAGCAGTTATTACACAGACAGTCCTATGTAATGTTGTTACACAGCCCTTTGAAGCACTTACCTATACAGCAGTGACTACACAGAACTGATAAGCCAATGTACACACAGCAGCAGCTCTTTGCACACTTAGATCCTAATAAAACAGCTGATTTAGGGAGCAGCAACTCAGAGAGCAGCTTTGGTTTTTTTATTTCCAAGAGAGGACTGGTATTATTCAATCTATTTAGAGCTGCTACCAAAGGGATCTTGGTTTAAGAGGTGTCTAGGAGAAAGTATTCTCCCAGAAGTCTTAATATGTACATGTTGCCTATAGGTTGGGTGTTTTTCCTTCCAGTAAGTCATACCAACACATTCAAAATATTATTAATAATATATAAACATATATCATTATTTGTGTTATGTGTCATTACCAAAGCAATATTAAATGTGTTTTTTCCCAATCAAATGAAAAGCAAACCTGTTTCACAACAGGGGGAATTTTTAACAGCTCTTCCTCCAGGCCAGCTCTAGTGGAAAACATTTCCTCATTCTGTCATGCTGAGGAACATATTCATACTTTCAGCTTCTTTCATCTTAGTGTTTCACTTTGTAAAATTCAGTTCCAATGACCAGAAGGAGAAAAAACATTCTCAAATCTGCAGAACAGACAGAGGTCCTTCAAACTGACAGGGTTTCCCTGTTGAGTGAAGACTCCATGCAAGCATCTGGTCAGGATGCTTCCACATCTACAAGGAAATAAAGTATGGAACTCTGCTTCTCATGGGATTGTAGGAAAAGTGCATTTAGCACTTAACTGGAAAATTTTCTCATCTCATATTTCCTCAAATTGCAGAATTACTGCAATTAGTGTCAGAAGAAGCCATTTCACTTCTTCCTCATACAGATACCACCATGATACAGCATGTGCTTGGCCATTCCAGTAGTTAATAACTACTAGTGAAAAGTGTTGTCTTCTTTACAAAGCACTTTTCTTCTTATAGATTATTATATGGCACAGAGCAGTTTTGGTATTTCCCCAATGCCTAGATGAAGACACTACTTTAAACTTCTGATATATTTTACCTCACAGGTGGTGTAAGATGTCAAGCTTCAGTATAGAAACTTGTCCCATAAACCTCTATTACTTTTCCCAGTTACCCAACCTTGGCACCCATGCCAACCTGTCACCAGTTTAGTGACCCTAATTTCATTACCTAGTTGTTCTCATTATTAAAAAATTTATGTAGTTGCCTGAAGATTTTAAATGAAGACTTGATTCTCATTTTCCAGCCTCACCATTGATAAATTGTGAGAGCAATTCTCCCTTTTTTATTTACAATACTTCTACACAAAACCAGAAGTTTTGTCTCCTCTACTGTATGTTTACAGATGTGCTGCAAATGTAACAGTAAACAATTTCTCATACAACTGAAAATCAAGGAATGAAATTTGAACAATTGTGTCTGTGAATGAATGGACAAAATATAAGTATGTGTAGAAAAGAGTGTCTAAAGGACAGTCTGTAGGACTACACACCCAAAAACCACCTTGCTGCCAGTATATACAGGAAGAAATTCACAGCTCAGAAAGAAAGTCCTCAGGATATAACATGAGCCACTTATGCAAAGCTAGGATTTCTAGATTCTGTGCCCTTTGCACATGGAACTTACTCAAAGGCATGAGGCCAGTGCATGAGGTACAGGTCCAGGTAATCCAGTTTCATATCTGCAAGTGTTTTCCTTAGTGCTGGCTCTACATCTTCGGGGTGGTGCTTGGTATTCCAGAGCTTTGATGTTACAAACAGGTCCTCCCTTTTAATAACCTTTATGAAAGGAAGAAAAGCATAATTTACTGGAGCAAGTTCAGAAAGAGAATTGCAACAACTCCCCAGCTAGTATTAAAACAAAGAGAACAATTGAAGTTGTTTTTCTCTGGTTTGTTCGGATGTTTTTTAAAGGTAACACAAGGAATCTACAAATTAAATCTTTCAAAAATATGCTGAGTGGAGAAGAGCCAGAAAAAGACACACACTGCCAAGTTCTAAAGTGTATCAAATACTGTACTGATTTATTAGAAGTTCTGAAAAACAAAACATCCTTTCCACGAAGACACTCTTCTAAACTTTCCAATCCAAGGGTTAAAGCCACTACTAAGTGTGATGTCGCCAAAACAAAGATTATTCATCTTATTCATATGTATATTCAGTACCTGAGTAGACATTTCAAAAGGCACAACCAGCCAACTTACTTTACTCATCACATGCTATAAATCAGGGGTGCTTCTTGTGGGAAAATGAACAAAAGTTTCCCCAAACCTTTGGATTTGACTTTTTAGGATGTGGAAGGAACACACTAAGAACTGAGAGCCCGGCACCCTGTACTGGAAGTGTAAGGCCCAGCAATAAAACAAATAGATGTGGTTAACTAGAAAATATAAAATGCAAAAGGGAGATCCCATTGAGCAAGCTGAAGCACAGAGTCCCATCAGAAAGGATGCTTCTCACTGTCTCGTGTCTGACAGAATTTCACTCAGCTCTATACTTTGAAGAAGCTGGCAGGATTAATTCCTTAGTTTCTCTCTTCCTACCATTCAATTATTTCTGTGTTTCACACAAGGATGTTGTGTTCAAGAAGGAAGATAATAAAATTATTTTTAAAATAATTTTAATTTAAATTTGGGGTTAAGTCATCTGGCTAATATGAATTGAATTAAAGCCTTATCCTTCCCTTAGTTTCCATATCCAGTAGGGAGGAATCCCTGGGGCAAGCTGAAAACAGCATCTCTCAAGCAAATCACATAACAAAGGGATTGCCCTAAACCCAAGGCAAGGACAGCAGGAAAGCAGGAACATGAACATTTTCTTTCCATGTGCTCTAAGGCTATATAAGTAATCCTTCTGGCCCCTCAGGCCAACAAGAGTGAGGGGATAAATTTAAGATTCCACTTCAGGTCATTCATAGGAATGCCTGTCACCTTACATTGCACTTAGGCCTTGGACTCTCAGGTGCAGGCCCTGGACTCACTGTTATCAAACCAATCACTGCTTAAAAAAAAATTCACCACGTATTTACTCACTTGTATTTTATCCATAACCAAGAAACCTACAGTCACAGAATTTGCCATGACTATCCACCATTGCAAGCTAGACTGGAAAATTAGGATCACTTTTCATATAAATCATGGCAAATATTTTACATTATTACTACTTATTCCGGGAACCCACAAATTGGGATATTTCATGAGAGGGAAAGGGGCAGACATGGAAATTAAAAAGGCATTTTCTGTAGCTTCCATCCAAACATTCCTGACAACCTTTTCATCCCACGACATCCAGGAGTGTTACAAGAGGAGACACTGCCCTCTATCATGCCTGCTCCTGATAAATAGCAAACATCACAGTATCACCAAGGCTGGAAGAGACCTTAAAGATCATCAAGTCCAACCCATAATCTAACGGCCCATCAACTCAATCATCTGGGGTAGACCAGGCAGAAAAGCCACAAACTGTCAACTTCACAGTCCCCTTTCAGGTCCCAGCTGTAAATTTTGGTACAGCACAGAGTGAGCAGGGCAGCTGGCGTGTTCTTACCTTGTTGGGTCCAACACACTCCTGGAAAGCCTCCCCGATCTCTGCCTCGTTGCCATAGGCTGCTGCACAGTCGATGTGGCGATAACCCACACCCAGGGCATGTTTCACTGCCTCTTTCACCTGTAATCACAAACAGATTGCCCAATGCAGTCACTGAAAAGGGGCACAGCACAGGGGAAAAACTAAAAAATGTTACAGATTTAGTGAGCAACACTCCCCCCCCAAAAAAATCACAGACCTCCTGCATAAAATCATGAGGCTCAAAAGTAGGATGGATACAGGGTCTTGTGTGGCACAGCCCTTAGCTGGGGAGAGATGTCATTGCTGACAGACATTCCAAGGGGAACAAGAAAACGGAGCTTGTACATGGGATCAGCATGTAAGAATGCACCAGACAGAACAAATCCCTACTCTTTGCTATAGTTGTCACATTTAGATATAAAGTGAGCTTCAAGAAGCAGTTTTCAAATAAATCTTCTCTTCAGAAGACAAATGTTCTGACCTAACTGATAAATCAGTATCAGTCAAACCTGAAACATATCTTCTCTTACCCAGTAAAGGAAAAGCCTGGTTCATAACTCCAGAAATGCCAAGGTTTGGGTTGGTTCAATCACTCACACCTAATTACTAAGATAGTGCTACTTTATGGCACATTTTTCTTTTGTGTCTCATTCTTACTGATGGTGCTCACAACCTGACATTTGGCTCACACTGCTCACAATGAAGGTGTTCCCAACAGCAACACAAATTGTTACACAAAAGTCAGAATGGCTGGGAACCAAAGCACTGTATTTCAAATCCGTATCTGCTTTTGAAAGCTCTAATGAAGCACTAACTCAAAACTTCTTCGCATGAGGCTCAGATATGGAGCAAGTCTAGGAAACACAGAATAGCATCTTTGTGAGGATTCATAAGGAGCTTTTGAATAAAGATTTCTTAAGAACTGATTGTGCAAGAACCAAGGATTACTACAGATGCCTGTGAAGTCATCACTCACTAGGCTAACAGGTATTTAGTAAGTCTGTTTCATTTAACTTCCAATGAGCAGTAAACCCACGATCTCTTTGACATCTACAGAAAGAGTGGATCCTTTCTGCACAGGGATTTCTAGATGTTGCTCTTGACTAACTTGTCTCTCAAGACTGTGGGAGACTGTAAATTACTCTTTGTACAAGGCTCAATGCAAGAGGGTCCTGATGTGTTTATGTAGATCACATCTCTCTTGCCAAGAGATTAAAAAAATGAGTCCACAAAGGCTGGATGGAGATGGATTTCTCTCAATCAAAATATCAGCATTTTCAATTTTAAAGCTGACAAAATTCGTAATACCAAGTAAAGACATGTACAGTCCTGCTTTGGGATACTACAGGAAGGAAAGAGAGAATCAAATGTGAAAAGACCTCTCTCATACTGCTGGATTTCATTTGATTTTCTTTTCAAGAAGTGCAATAAAGGCAGACACAGGATATTCTGACTGCATTCTTTGGCGTTTTGAGAGGAAAATGGAATGTAGCTCAGTTTCCCTTAGCCAGAATGACAAAGCACTTTTATTACAGCAGTGAACTCTTCCCTTCTCGAGCAGGATGGTAGTTATAGTGCTTGTTTCACCTGACAAAGGCATTCCTCAAAAACTCACTACAAAGTCAAGGCCACAGTAAGTGAAATCACTTGAGACTTCATTAAGGCTTTTAAGAATAAACATCTATCCTCCAAAAAGGTGAGAGTTCTGGGGAGGGACAGGAAAGGGAAAATAGCAGAATTCTATGTCTGTACCAATCCCTTATTTCCTATATCAGATTAAAACTTTTTTAAAATCCAAACTGGCACAAAATTTGCCATAAAAGTAGGCTCCACTCACAGAAAACCAGAGATATGGCACTCCAAATACATCCCTGCAAAGCAATCAACAGAGGCTGTATTCCTTTATAAGCATGTTTTAGTTAAGTTTCTAGCACTGAAGAACTGGAACTGGTCATTTAAATTAGGTTTGGATCTGGGAAAAAATACTGTATATTTGTGTAAACTACTCTCATCCTACTAGGACTTTCTGATGTGAACTGAAAGGTCCTGCTCCATACAAAAGGCAATCAATCAGAAGAAAATGTGCAGAAAAACCCAGGCATTTTTGGAGGTGAAAATAATAACATACAGATGCAAGCTTTAAAAACGCACTTTTTTAACAGGAAGCTTTATATTTTTGAGATTATCTTTAGACATGTACATGCATTTCATGGTGGGGGACAGAGAAAAAAGCAACAGAAGCAGTTGAGAGATTCATATGTTGAATTTAAGACCCTCCCTTAACACACACCAGCAGCAGTGCATTTTTTTGTGCCCATAACCAGGATTCTCCATATTGTCTAACAAACTTCAAGAACTAAACATTCTCCTCTGTAGCTGCAATCCTATCACAAGACACCCAGTCTAACTGGTTTTCTGAGGCACGTGTTTCCTCGTCAGCTTTCCTCAAGTTTCCTACAGAAATACAACTTCCCTAAGCCCTGTTCCTCTCTCCCTGAGAGCCAGCCTCTGCCACTGCAGGTGAGACTGCTCATCATGTGGGGATCAATCCTCCAGCTTGAAAGCATGGCCCACTTGAGAGAACAGAATAAAGCATTAAAGGATTACAAATAATCCAGCTGCATTATCAAAAAGCCATGCTACTGATATCCTTGAGGCTCCTATCTGAATGGATTTCTCTTTGAACTCATTCATGCTGCCAGTTCATAAACTTCTGTACTGTGCTCCCTTCCATTCAGCAGTCCTCCATCATGTTCCTATGGAAACTTTTAAAACAAACTTCTCTTCTAGCGTTTGATCACTGAAAACAGAAAATATCCTATTATTTTATAAAGCCTAAATGCTATAAAATCCTATACATGGATTTAGATTCAATGATTTTCCCTCAGTTCTTAATATCTAGGAAACTAAGGCTGCAATGACACTATTATACTGGACTCCTGAGATCTGGCTATGAGGTCAAAGCTTGTTTACAATAAGGAACAGCAATAATAAAGAAATCGCTCAAGCTCGGCAAGGACAATAATTACAATCTGCAAAATATTTGCCTGAAATAATTTAAAAGCCATCCATTTCCACATTTGCTCCTAAAGCAGCCTTTGCACAAAAAAGCTTTTGATAAGTAGCTCCTATTTGTGAAACAGCTAGATTAAATATAATTGATGACAATTCTTCTGCTTCTCTGGGTTTTTGGCCCTTAGTCTTTAATTCATAATAGCAATTATTATCCCTGAACTTCTAATATCCATGAACTTTTAAGGGTAAATCGTTTGGATGCTCTACCAAATTGCTGCTATGCCCCTGAATTTTCAGAAGTGCTAAGCAGAAATTTATTTAATCCATAGGAATAGCAGCAACTTCTGTAACCCTGGACATTTTCAGTGCATTTCTTAGATTTTGCCTTCAATACATTCTACAAGCAAGTCTTTGAAGACAGCAGATATTCCAGAGAAGCGACTCCCAGCGATTTCCATGGAACTCCAGAGAAGATGAGAGGATCCTGTGTGGGGTCCAGCTGCTAACAGCCCTGCTCATCATGGCAAAATCCAACCGAATCAGGTTTAATTTATGCACAAACAGGATCTGTCCCAGTTCTTTATAAAGCTGCACTTTCCCCGGAACAGTTAGTGCACAAAAACAATGAATTCATATTTTGTTTGTTTAGTTTCAAGTATCTGTTTTGGACAAAGCACATTTAACTGATTTGAGTGCAAAGAAATTCATCCATTAAGTTTGTGCATGTTAATAAACTTAATTCAGCTGTCAGTTGATGTTTTAAGTGGCAGAGCTGAACATTCACCCTTGTTCTTATTTAGTAGGTTGACTGAGCTCTCACACCAATTCATCTTTCACATTAGCACAGCTTCTATTCCCAACAGATCCACTGTCCTGACAGTTGTTTGGACAGGAAAACCCACAATAAAATGGCTCTGAATAGATTTCATTTTCACAGCTTGTTTCCCACCTTTTCCTCTAGCTGGCCTGAGAGAATTGCACATCCTGAGAAGGGTTTTTAACTTTCCCCCTCAGTCATGAGCACAATGTCATGTGACATGCCCCAAAAATCCCCAAGAAGCTCATGCAATGTAGCAACGAGACATACACAGTTACTGCATGGACATGCAATAGTGCAAATGCATAGTCCAGAAAAGCTGTGGATGCCCCATCTCTGGAAGTGTTCAAGGCCAGGCTGGATGAGACTTGGAGCAAGTCTGTCTAGTGGAAAGGTGTCCCTGCCCATGGCAGGGCACTGGAAGGAGACGATCTTTAAGGTCTCTACCAAGGAAAGCCATTCTGTGATTCTTTGAATACCAGCTAAGAATTCCACCAAGCACTGGACATGGCCTTTCACAGGAAAACATACAGTTTCTTCACCTGAGAATTTATCTTTTAACTAAGTGAAAAGACAGAGGAGGGGGAGAAGCATTACAATAGCAGGCACAGTCCCCACCCACCATGCAAACATTCCCACAGACTGTTTGCAGTAACACAGGGAATTGTTTCCAAGTGTAGTGCTTGCCAAGTCATTGCATTCAGAAGCAGAGTGAATGTCTAATGACACATGAGTCGTCTTAGTATAAAAGCAGGCTGACCCAAGCAAGTTCTTTGTTTTTCTGCTAACCATTGGCTGACTGCTGGAACAAGACTTATTGCAAGAACAACTGCAGTTCCTGCCTCCCAAAATAATGCTTTCTGCTGAGTCATCAGCCTAAGCCAGAGGGGTGTCTGGTCGAACTGGCAGCCTCAGGCCTTACTAGTGGAAGAGCCTGGCTCCATATGATAGCTACAGCATTTTCCCTGTCTCAGCCCACTCACTGGACTCTTTTTGCACCCATGTTCCAGAGCACCACCAGGGCCAGACTGGATGGGCCCCAGTCTGAAGGGATCTTGTACTGCTGCCTTTGTGCCTTAATGCCTTAGTCATGCAAATACAAACACACATTCCACTGACTTCAGTGGACTCAGGACTAGAACAACTCAAGCAAAGGATCCAGGCTTCAGACCTGGGATCTCCAAAAAAAGGTGCACAAAACACACATCCTAGTTGAGAGCACAGTATCATGATGTTCTCTACTTACTTGGCCACGGTCACTTTTCCAAGTTCCCAGACCCAAAAGAGGCATCTTTTGCCCAGTGTGGAGTGCAACGAAGTCACATGCTGCAGACATTTTTGCCTAGGGAATAAAAAGAACAAACAGTTTTGCACCAATTATGTAAGATGCAATAGTTTACCTTTTCTGCTCACAATGGGCAAGCTTTTCATCCAAAAGGAAGGGCTCAGAGTGTGTCATAACATACTCACAACATATGTTTCTGCTCAAACAGCTAAAAACAAACTGCATTCAGGATGTGCTCCAAAGCTGGAAAGCTGATTTCAGCAGAAGCTGAGGAAGTTACTTCCCAAGCTCTGCTGCATCCGAACTCATTAATGTCATTTGTTTAAAAAACAAATAAACAAAACAACAAAAAAACCCAAGAGTGGAAGAATGCAAATGTTGATTGAATATCTGACCATGTAGGAGGAATGGATGTTTCCAAAGCAGAGTGTTCACACAGCATACTATCCCAAAATAGATCTCCCTTCTCCATGTTTGTATCATTTTTCCTCGGATAATTAGGTCCCAGCTGATGGATGTGTTCACATAGAATTTATATTTTCAATTTCTTGCTTAGCTCCTCAAGCCAAATTTTTGTATCATCAACAGCAAACACCAAATAACAAACTTGTTTTTCAGGAAGATGCAATGGAGCAGCTGAGTGATCCTGACCTGAAGGCCACAGTACACCAAGGAGCTGGGGATCCATGGAACAGTCAACCTGAGTAGGTCCAAGCTCACCTTGTGCTGCACTTCATGCACAGCATGACCTTCAGGTCTATGCTGTGCAATGCACAACCCAGGGCTGCAGGATAAACCCAGCAGCAACCTGCAACAGGGAGTGTGCAGGTGAGTAGGTGTTCTTTGTGTTTGACAGTAGAAGTGATGAATAAAGCTGTCTCTTGTAAAAGAATCCCTGGTAGTTTGAGTGACCAAAACAGGGCAACCCCTCCAATGGACAGGGTCTGCACACCATGCTGTGCACAGATCAGAAGAGGTCTGCTCAGTGCTGTACCTGAAGGGATGCAAGATTATCAACACTTTTTCTTTATAGGGTTAGCTCTCAAAATCAGCATTTAAGATGATATTTTAGAGTTTGAGTGCCTTTCTTATCAGGCCAACACCTCCCGGTGCAAGACAACAACTATACCAAACTAATGGCTTGGATTTGCACCAAGTTAAGCTCAGATGCTGATGCTGAAGGCAACCACTGGTGAACCAAGCTGCAGGTGTACATCCGTTTTTTGGGTAGGAGGTCAGACAAGGCAGAATGACAATGCCAACAGTATTCTTTTCTATTCTGAGTTTGCATACCCATTTTGTAGCCAGCTACATGCAAGTGGGTGCTTTTTACCTGAAATTAGTTGCCTAAATAAAGGCATCTTCTTACATCATGTAACACAACTAAACACTACAGGCTTTTTAAATCACTTTGACCTCTAAATACAAGTCAGATGCCAACTGTAGGCTTTACACAACCATGTTACACAATCATCTTGAAGATAAGAGTTCAGCCCAGAAGACAAAGGTACGTTTAATCAACAACTAGCATCAGCACATTTTCTAAGGTCCATTTTGCTTCATGTAACACATTAACACCACCAAGAGATCAGAACTAAAAACTCTGGAGGAATGAAAATGCATCAGAATGAAAGACAGCAGACTAAATATGTTAATTCATATTTTCAACTCAGATTCTTCTCTAAAATTGGAGGCACAGGAGAACCACAGTATCTGCTAGCCATCATTATCTCATTCGCTAAAAAGCTGGACGCTTCTTCTCAGAAGGGCAGAGACAAAAACAAACATAAAAGCACATTAATTCTGGACAAGTGAGATGTGGCTCTAGCTCAACAAAACCGACTTATTGCCACGTTCACATAAAAGAATTCAAGCTCAGACTAATTCAAAGGCAGAGTAAGGCTGGGAGGACACATTAATGACCAGAGCAGTGTAAACTACACCTGTGCATCAACCCATTCAACCCCAACTCATTCTTAACACACACGCACACACATCCCATCAATACCTATAGCTATGTAAATAGATTCGTATTGGCAATACTTAAGTCCCTGGTACTGAACCGCTCCAGCCACAGATGGGCGGTAACCCCCCGCATTTGGGCTCCCCCAGCGCGCCCACCGCTCCGCACTCGCCCCGCACTCACCGCCCGCCCGCACCGCCGCTGCCGCCCGGCCCTTCCGCTTCCGCGCCGGGCCCGGGGCGGGAGCAGCGCGGGGTGGCCCCTGCCACGTTCAAATGGGAAGGTCCGGGGGTGAGGGTTCAGCGGG
>VXBA01000893.1:242037-290030 GCA_013399895.1 Serilophus lunatus | reverse complement strand
CCGTGCGGGACGGCCCCGGCCCCGCCCCCGCTCCCGGGGACTCGCCGGGCCCCCGGCCCCGGCCCGCTGCCCGGGCCCTGCCGATCCGCCCTTCCCCTCGGTGCGGCTCCCGTCGGGAAGCTCAGGCCGCCCCGACTCTCCCGTTCCCAGCCAAGGGCCGATCGATGCGGGGCGGCTGCACCGCGCGGGGGGAAAGCGATAAAAGACACCCCGGGCCGGTAAATTCGACAGGAGGCGAATGCATGAAGGTCTCTCTGACTGTGCGCTTTGTCTTGGCCTCTTGGAGCCGTTTTCATTTGTAGGAAGACCCCATCTACCGAGCTTTATTTGCAGCCCTAAATAGCAGGAATCCCGGGAGGGCGCATGGCCAGTGAACACACGTTTTGCTGCAGATTTTGTGCTAAAAGGCCCATAAAGGGGAAGAAGCGGCATTTCTCGAGGGGGCTGGGGCTCCTCCCGTTGCAGGTGCCCAGGAATGTATTTCCTTGTTTGCTCGGGATTGCAGTGAGATGCGGGCAGGCTCATTCAGCGGAGTGCTCACTGTTGGGCAGGGACAAGAGAATCGCAGAATTAACAAGGTTGGAAAAGACCATTGAGATCATCGAGTCCAACCTATTACCTAACACCACCCCATCATCTAAACCGTGGCACGACAGTCTGCCACTGGAGCAGACTTTGGCCTGTAATCGAGAGGCAACTGTGCACTTAAACACAAATGAAAAAAAAACAAACAACTAGTTTTGACTTTTACTCCAGGTTTGAACTTGAAAGTAGAAAGATTAAGTCAGAAATAAGGCAATATATCTCTCTGGCGGGGCTTTGAAGAGACTGTTACTTATTTCCAGAAAGATAATTCTGCTGCGAACTCTTTCTTCGCTGTTCTGACTTGAACTGCTCAGGAGGCTTAAAGGCACAAAGGTTGATTAATCTCCTGGGCATGCATGTGATCAGATATTTCTGTTGCACAGCCTGTTTTGACAAAATACAGGAAAGTGGAAGGAAAGTGCAAGGACAAGTTGACAAAAGTAACAGGAAATAGAAAATTTGAGAAAATGAAAGAATAAAAGGGGAAGAATCACTGCTGGGTTTGGTTTTGTGGAGACCCTACCAATAACAAATCCATTTAAAAATCCACAGTCTTCATGCAACAGAAGATGCTTGAATTATATAAATATCACATGTGAAAACCTTAACAAACCTCAGGCTCCAATAATATATTAAGAAGTAAAAAAGATAGGGAAAACTAAATCATCTTATCATCAAAAGGCAGTGATTATCCAAACATAGATTAGTAGCTTGCAAAAAAAAGATTACACAGAGAAGAGGTAATTTGACCTAGAAATACAATCTTCACTTGAGCAAAACAAGAAGAGTAAATATGTGCATTGTCTATTTAATAATATGCAATTGTTTTAATTAAAATGATTGTGCACCAGCTGCTTGGGACATGTCAGTTGTTGACTTTTCACATGACTTTCTGCATATATAATATTAGCTCGTCCCCACATGGCCAGGATTTTACTCTTACTGTGCCCCCTGATAGGAACACGTATGTAGGAAGTTCAGTATGTTCAGGATTCATGCATGGGGATGTCCTGACACACTGGGTTTAGAGGGCACTCAGGGACCACCTCTGCTGAATGCTCAAGGAACGTACCCAGTATTGCCAAATTCAGTTCACCTTACTATTCCAACTAAATTCATCTTAATCCAGAAGTCTTGGACACAAAACTATCGAGTTCTAGTCTGACAAAATGCATGGAAACCCAAAGCGTGGTGGTGTTCTGAAAAAGGACTCGTTTCTTTGTCTTTACACACAGCAGGGCATTTGTTTTTCCCATCGGGGGTCCATTCCCAAGCAAGATACATGGGAGACACGGTGACCAAATTGATGGATGTAAAATTTAGCTTGGTTCCCAGTTTGGGTAGTTTCAGTGCTCTGGCACTGCAGGGCCTGCCAGCTCCTCTTTGTTAAAAGATGAACTACTTACTGTGTCCATGTCTGTGTGCAGGGGTGCAGAAGAGGCCTGCACTGGGCTCCTGGTGCTCCATGCTAATCAGGTACAAGCTGGGCCTCTCTGGCAGCTATTTTTTGCAGCCACAGTTATACTGCTGTGTGGAGAAGCAGGCTGAGGAGAGAACTCTGTCCTTCCAGCACCTGCTTGGGTAGACATGCCCTTTCTTTCTTGGAAAACCTTTTTTATTTTTTTCCAAGTAACATCTTATATCTAAAATTGAAAAAGGCTACAGAAACCCATGTGGCCCTGACAATTTATTACTCCAAAACCTCCAAAACTTGATGTTCACGAAGACAAGCTCAAAAATTAATCAGAACTAATCTGGCCATGGACATATGAATGGGAATGCAATGCTTATGCACAAACCTGGAAGGAACTACATACCATATTGGGTATATTATGTGTCTGGAAGTACGAGGAAACGAGCACAACAAGCATCAAAGGAATCAAAAACCATGAGAAAGTCATTCCTGCTTTGTCCACTGGTAAAAAATGCCAGAGTTGCAGTAGGACCACATTGTTCTAGAGGTTTTAATTAGGACTGTTGACCATTCAGGGGTTAGTCTGTTCACAGGTTCATTGGCCTGAGGTGATAGGGAGGTACATAGACAACTCAGTTCTCATGGCAACATTGATGTTAAGAAAATAGCAAACTTCTTTCTGTGAAAGATTAAGTAAGCATCCCATAACAATAGAAACAACAGTGGATAAATTATTTGCATGAAGATGAGTGCAGGTTTTTTTCCTGAGTATACATATGCATGTTATTTGCTTTTATTACTTGAAGACCAATTCAATCTGGTCCCAAAACCAGCCATCTGTGGATGAATCACCCCGTGGGTCTGGTCACCCAGCAACACTACGCAGTGATCTTGATTCTAAACATTGAAAGTTTGTTAATCCTTTGTGACTTTCTCCTCATTACAATTTATAATCAAGTTCTAATAGGTATAAGAAACACAAATGTAAACTACAAAACAGATCAGTAAAAATCATTTGGTAAATACATTTATCACTTTTGACTAAAGCAAGCGTTTTTGTATCTGTGATACATGCTTAATGGCCTTCAGTATCCACTGTCTAATAAAGGTTTCACAGTTAAATTCAAGGTTTGGCCCTCAAAAAGTACCACACTGCTTCACTTCACTTTTGGATCGGAACGCAATGCTTATGGGGACTCACTGAGAATTCACTTAAAGCAGTTTCACTCTCTGAATGATGCAAAACTCCTTGAAAACGAGTAATTGTATCTTTCAAGAGTTCCCATCCTACCACTGAAGCTCAAAGGTTGGACCTAATTTAGTTTTCAGCTTTTTTTGCTGACTTGAGTGACTTAGGTCGGTGTTCCCATCGATGGAGAAGAATCCGTGAAAGCCCTGGGGACGAGTGTCAGGTTGAGGAGGCAGCGGGTAATGCAGGATTGTGAAATGTAATGCTGATAGAATTTTGCTTTTGCCAATGAATAGAACCCATATTGTAAGCAGTTTTAGAGTTATGCTTTGATTAAATGAATAGGATTCATATTATAATGTTTAGACATGTTAGGAGTGTAATCTAAGATATGGTGAGCTCTAATGAGCCCCTCCTGCTGAAGGCCATTAGAACAAGGACACATTGTTCACTCCCTGAAACTCTGAAGGAACACAGACACCTTTCTGCAGTAAATCTCTCCAAGATCTCCTGGGTAGGCCATAAATTGGTCCACCAGAAGATAACGCCACCTTCAGAGCCAATCAAGGAAGGCTCATGCCAATTTTTCCAGGAAAGTTGAAAAGTCCAAACTGAGGAAGAGTGTTCTACTTCAGTCTCAAGACCCTCAGAAAGCAATAAAATCCCCCAGACCCAAATTCCCGAGGGGAGGAGAAAGGGGATGTACCTATGTAAATAATTTCCCTCCTATCTCAAAGAAATTGTAATAATCCCACCGGCTTTTGTGCCAATTTTGTTATAAAAACCTGACCTGAGGACCCTTTGCGCCTCTGACTTGAAAACCAACCAAGTCACGCACCCAGCGCTGATTGCCTTTGTTTTATAATAAATTGCTTTTGAAAATTAAAATAATTGTGGGCCCGTTTCTCACAGGATGGAGATTTGTCCCCGCACCTCTGTTAACACCTTGGATCGATCAGTGTTGAAGTGTTGAAATACCAGCAACACTGTGAACGCACATTGCCGTTTATAGGTGTCACTTATGCCAATGGCCAACCCTCGATTCACGAGGTGCCACTTGATGCCTTCCCCTCGCTCCGAGGCGGTTTCTCCCTGCACTGCCGCCCACCAGCCGTGCGCAGCCGGGCGCCCCGCTGCCGGCACTGCTCTCCCGGGATGTGCCGAGTCATGCTGCCCTTGCAGGCGGCGCCCGGGGCCCGTTCGCTCGCGAGATCCGCGGGGCTATAAAGGGGGCGGCGCGGCGGGGCCGCCGCAGTTCGGGGAGCGCTGCTGCGGCTGCTGCGTGTGCGGGACCGGCCCGGGCTCTGTGAGTGCGCGGGGTGCGGTGCGCTGGGCTGGGGCACGGAGGNGTTTTGTTTTGGTTGGTTGGTTTTGGGCTTTTTGAGGGGTTTGGGTTTTTTTCGTCGCTTGCCTCCCCCTCCCCCTCGGCGCAGATGCGCCCTTCAGCAGAGCGCTCGGGGCGAGCCCTTGCTGTCCCCGGCGGAGCGCGCTGCGGGGGCTGCCGCCTGTTTCCCACGTTCGGTTTTCCCTTTTGTTCTTTTTTTTTTTTTTTTNGGCGGCCCCTTCCCGCCTCGGGCCTGGCGGTGTCTCGCTTCTAAGCGTTAAAATACAACCCCCCAGAGGTGCATTCGGCTCGGGGAGGGCGGCGTCCCCTGTCCCGGAGCGGCCGTGGCCTCTCGCGGGGGCCGCGGTCGGGGCCGCGCTCCGGGCGCAGCTCCGGAGGCTCGGCCGCGTTTTTGTGCCGGGCCGGAGGTGGCGAAGCGGGAGGGTGACGGTGTGTTTGGAAACGGCCTTTCGCTTTTTGTTCCACGCACCCTGAAGGTATGAATTGCTACTGCAGGCCTGGCCCATTCTAATTGCAGTTTGGAGGTAATTGAGGCCGTCTGCGGCTGCGAGCAACAAAGATGCTCTGGCCAGGTTCGGGTGTACTTCATTTGCAGTGTTCATTCTGCTTTACCTCCGAACGAAAGGAAATAACAGAGATTCTGTGGTCTGTTCCTCTGTGGATTAGGAAATGCTGTGGCTAAAAATCCGAACAGAACGTGTGAAAACACGTGCTGGCCCCGCACGGAAAAGCGGGAAGGTGGACAGGTCGCAGGAGATGCTCTGCGGAAAGATGATGATGGTCCTCTCACAGTGCGAGGCAACCGAAATCTCCTGCCAGTGTTTTAAAAGACTTTTCATGTCACCTAATAAGGCAGCAATAACTTGTAGTTTAGAAAGGGGAAGTAGCAAAGAGCAGTCTGATGTCTTTTATTTGACATTGAATACCTAGTGAAATTCTCCAGGGCATTTCTAGTGGAACAAATATAGGAGGACTGGCGTAGTACTGAGCAAAAGGATGACCTTGAGCTTGAGTAACAGAAAAGAATGTAATTCAGTGGCAGAATATGGGGCCATGCACTCCAGGCCAACGAACTCTTGCTTATAAGATAAAACTCACCAGTTGAGGGCATATCAAATAAATACTGTGCCATGGCTGCTCCCCTGTCCTTCGTGCAGAATTGCACTTTGAGAGCTGCACTTGCATTTGTGGTACAGTATTATCCTCACAGGCTGCTTCAGTGCATCCTACAAATACTCTCCAGTTCTGGCCACCTTCATTTGTAGGACTTGCTCCCAGTCTGCAGCAGTTGAAGACCTTGGGTGAACCCTTGGGTGAACGTCTGGATGGAGGAGCTTTGTTGCAATAGGCAGTTAGAAATCCTGAGCTTGTTGGCCCTTCTCAAAATGGAAACTGAGAGGTGGATAGTTGCTGTTTATATGCTGTCAGGCTGTGCAAAAGAAACTTTTAAAAGTAAAAACCATTGCTAAAAAGGGTAAATGTGGATTGAAAGCTGAATGTTTGACTTGCAGGCCAGTTCTCCAGGAATAATGTGGCAGGGGGGAAGAAGCCAAGAGAGAAAGTGATCTCCACCTTTTTAAGACTTAGTGCCTTGCAGGCACAACTTGGAAGAATCTTTGAATCTTTTTCCTTAGCAAGGAGACTCATGCTCACCTTTGAGTTGTTTTTGTATCTCTGAGGCAGCAAGTGCTTGTAGCAGTGTATAGAATGACTTACATGAAATATTTTTAAGACTGTTTTGTGAGGTGCAAATACTAAGTTTATAGAGTTGGCAGTTTGGAAGCTTATGCTTTGGCTGTAACTGGAATTCTAAAGCAATAATACTGCATTCCCAGACTGAGCAAAAATACTGCACAGGGCGTATTGCAGATGAGCTTTTAGGGCAGGCTGCCAGAACTAGAGTTCTCTTGTCCTTCTGTACCCTCTTACTCTTTTTCAATAGACTTAAAGGGAAAACAACCTGGCTGTACTGATTTAAGACTTGGTGAAATTTTAACTGTTAACATAGAATGTGATTTCCACATATACCACGAGTCTTTCTGGTTGCAAATAAAAAAGCTTTAACTGTTCAAAGAGTCAAAATGTAGCTATGCACAGCACTGTTCCCTGGGGATTAAAGGAAGTGTTCTTTCAGAATCAACAGGAAGATCACATTTGAAGTCTTAAATTCACTTGTAAAATTGAACAAGGGTCTTCTCATTGAAACTTCTAAAAAACAAACTTTCTGCTTATCCACCAAGTGGAATGGGAAGACTTAAGTACTGCTAAGGCTCTAATCTAGCCCTTTCCCAGGCACTGAGCCGTTAGTTGAAGATAACCATTACTGTATCATTAGAAGGCTGTGAGCCAAACACCTTGAAGGGCTGGCAATCTCTATAGTGGCTTGACTACCCAGGTGACAAAACTCGTGTCACTCTTAAGCCTTTTGTTGCAAGGACAAGTGCTGAGAGTTGTCTTTGGTGTCCAATGTAGATGGATTAGATGAATAAATGTTTACTTCCAGATGCAAATGTGCTGTTACCTAAACTCTGTTGGTATTAACTCCTGTCCAGATTAAATCAAGATGTCGTCAGGAAAGGCTTTCATTGGAAAACCAGCCCCTGACTTCACTGCCACGGCTGTAATGCCAGATGGACAATTCAAAGACATCAAACTCTCTGACTACAGAGGTAAGTTTGTGCTTCTCTAATTACACAGATATTCTGGTCATAGGCAGGAATGAAAGGTATCTAAAGACACATCTTGATTTGGTTCCAAAGTAATAGTGGCCACTTGGCAGTCGACTGGAGTATGGAACTTATGCAGTGATTCTCAGTGGTGGCTGGAATATGCTTGGGAAGTCAGCAGCAGCATGACTGGAGGTCCCAGCTGTGATAACTGATGCTAATTAGCGTGAAACTTCTCTAAACTGTAATCTTCCATCAGGCTTATTGCCTTGTATGTTGTACTGAGTCTGGTGTAACATCTCTAAACTGGAACAGCAAAATCCTCTCTTCCATCTTTGTCAATGGAAAGTAGATTCTTTCCTCTAATGAGTGAAATCCCTTTCTCTAGAGTACTGGCAACATGTTTGCCTTGCCAAAAAAGCTCCCCTTGGATTTTAGTTAAAGCCTGAAGTATTCAAGCACTAATGTTGATAGTTTTAGAAACAGATGCTGCAGGCTGCAAGGGGGTGGTCAGTAGGTATAGACTAGTCACCTGCTCAGGTAAAATGTCTCCTTGGCTTGCAGCCTTTCACACCTCTGGCATTTCTCTGTTAGTCATCAGCCGTGAGGTCTCCTAGTGTAGCACACCCAGAGGTGTACTCTGGACCTGCCTGTGGGAATAGACCCAGGAGACAGGTAACAAATTTGACAGTCTGGTTTTGGAGACTTCAGTTGGTTGGGGTTTTAAGGTTGGAGGTTTTTTGGCTTATAAAGCTAAGAGAGATTAACTGGTTATACTGCTTTTCTAGGAAAGTATGTTGTGTTCTTCTTCTACCCTCTGGACTTCACTTTTGTCTGTCCAACTGAAATCATTGCATACAGTGACAGAGCTGATGAATTCAAGAAAATCAACTGTGAAGTAATTGGAGCTTCTGTTGACTCTCACTTCTGTCACCTTGCCTGGTAAGAATCTTTTTAACCTGGTAGTGTTCTGCCTGGCCTCGGTTCTTGCAGGAACTGAATCCTGAGTATATTCAAACTTGTTTACTGAAATATCAAAGGCACTTGCAAGGTATCGGTAGTTGCCAGGTCCTTCTGAAAGGAACTGAGCACACTCTTCAGTTCTTGCGTTGCCTCAAGGCATGATACTGCAGAAAGCATCAGCTTCTTTTGTACCTTTATGCTTCATTCCAAACTGCCCATATTTTTAACATTTAAACTTCCTTCTTTTAGGATCAACACTCCTAAGAAACAAGGGGGTTTGGGTACTATGAAAATCCCCTTGGTTTCTGACACGAAACGTGCCATTGCCAAAGAATATGGAGTACTTAAGGAGGATGAAGGTATTGCATACAGGTAATACACCAGAAGGCAAACTTGCTGATAAAATCTTGTGTTGCAATACATGGAGCATGCCAGATGAACACAGAGCTTGTGTACACTTGAACACCTACAGCAAGCTGAAGCTACTGCCTGTTCTAGATGTCAGCTCTTTCAAACTCAAACAGTCCTACAAGGGGAGATGCTGCTTGGTTCTCAGTAGTGCTTAGAGTTCCTGTGCTTTTGTTAAGTTTGAAAAATGCTGCTTCCCTTTGGTTACCTGCTGCACAGTGTAGGAGTATCATGCAAACGTTTGCTTCTGCAAACATCAGTAATGCAAGACCTACATAGTCATGAAAGTGATCAAAGTACAGATTAATTAAAATCCAAACCTTCTTTTAGTTGTCTGTTCTGTAAAAGTTGCTGAGGGAGCTGAACTTCAGCTAACTTAACCTGACTTTGGTGGACTGATGACTGTTTCTGGTTGGGTTTTTGAGAATAGTGTGTGGGTTTTTTTCAATGTAAGAACACCTCTGAGTTCACTCTTTCCTTGGGTTTCTCTTCCATTTTGTTTTTTTTCACTAGTATCTTCCTTAAATAGAAAACATTTCTTTCCTGAATTGGTATTTCGACTTGCCTCCTGTCCCTCCTAGTTCTCGGTGAAAGTGATCTTTTCAGCTGCCAACACTGCAGTGCTATGCATACTCCTAAGGTGTTAGTTTTTAGGAAGAGATCTGTAATACTGGATGACACGCTTACTGTCATAATCAAACGCTGAACTTGAGGTTTTGAAACTCACTTCAGTCTAATCAGTCTTTCAAAAGCTGTATTTCACTTTAGGGCTGTTTTATGTTTGTTTTTAGGGGTCTGTTCATAATTGATGAGAAGGGGATCTTGAGGCAGATTACAATCAATGATCTCCCTGTTGGCCGTTCTGTTGATGAAACCCTCAGACTTGTCCAGGCCTTCCAGTTCACAGATAAACATGGAGAAGGTAAGAGTTCTTTATAATCTAATGTTTTCTCTAAAGAACAGTGTTATCTAGGCAGATTAAATCAAGGTTTACTGAAAGGGACTAAGTACATGTATTAGTTTGTGCATAGCAAGTAATTGTGCCTCTTGAAATGCAGCTGGTCCTGTAAAGCTTCTTGTTGAAATACATCATAGTGCTTTATCCTATTCCAGTTAATTGTATGTTGAGTACTTGCTAATGTTGAGATATTACTTGAGTCAGTTTGGTGATGGATGTCTTACCCAGCACATAGCAGCTGTGTCCCTTTCAGTTAGACACAGAAAATACTTGAGACAAAAAATGAAGAACATGAAGGATCATGATTTAAATTCTGCTCTTGGATTTGGTAGGTTGAGACCATCAGTACTAATATTGCAGGGTCTGTTAGACAAAGCATTCAAATTCCCACAAAGTCTGCTGATCTTTCTGTCAATGTGAGACCAAATGTCATGAGAGGAAAATGAATGAGGGTCTTTGTGCCCATAGTTCAGGCCCATGCTTCAGGCTGGCAGCTTTTCTGCATGAATTAAAAAAAAAAAAAAAAGGCACTGCAGATGAAAAGTTTAAACCAAGTTGTGGAAACTTAAAATTGCTATGTAGGTATTGGGTAGTCTTCATTTGGCATTAACTAATGACATGTGTTGCTGCTGGTCATACTTAATATACTTGAGAACTGGGAAATCAATAGCAAGCTTTATTAAAATAAGCTGGTTTTGTGGCTATGGTACAGCCTGAAGAGACTCTGTGGTTCTGAACACGTCAGGTGAGGAGGCATCCCAAATGCTTGATGCCAGAGCAGTCACATGTCATGCAAATGAAGCTTTTGGGGGTTTACTGTGCTTTGGAGTATTCAAAAAGTTTTAGAACTAGGACTGCAGTCACATCTAAACCAGGACAGACCAGAATATGGTGTGTAGCAACACTCAGAAGCTGAGAATACTCAGCTGAAATTGCTAGTCCTGTGTGGAGCAAGCACCAAGCATTGCATGGTTGGAAACGATGAACACTGTTGCTGCAAATTTGAGACCATGCAACCTCTGGATTATAGTGGCTTTCTGATAGCCATGTAGGGGAACTAGTGACAGTTTAACGCTTTTTCCCTCTCTGTGTTAAACTGGAGAATGGGCCCAGGGTGGATTAGAGATAAGAGGAGTACAGACTTGGCTGGATCCAAGGAGATAAGTGTACTGTGATGTTGTGAAAGCTTTTCTGGCCCGGACTGCAGGAGTTGGTGTTAGGTTGCTGTTAAGCTTCTCTGAAGTTGAGTGGGACAAGGAGAGGTGCATGTGTAAAGGGCCCCCTGTTCCATGGGCAGACACCTGGTTCCTTGGATTTTACTGCCCAGTGAACAAAGAAAAACAGGTAAAATAAACTGAACATCCTGTGACACTGAATGCACTGTCTGTGTTTTGCAAAGATGTCTACGTGTTCTGAGTTGCTATTTTGCTTTTAATGTTGTGTAAAACATGTTCTGCGGGAGCAGCTGGTAAGACTTAAACATTCTTATCATTTCAGTGTGCCCAGCTGGCTGGAAGCCTGGGAGTGACACAATCAAGCCTGATGTTCAGAAAAGTAAAGAGTATTTTGCCAAGCAGAAATAAACGTTCAGTCTGAGTGGGAGCTAGAATGCCTTACGTAAAGAGCAAGAATCAGTTACTGAACTTTGACAAAGTAATTGTATCTGAGTCAAGGGATCACATTATAGTTATAAGCAGTAACTTTTTTACTTGAAGGAAAGTTTGTCCTGTTGACAGTACCTTCTTAGAAAATACTAATGATCAGTATCTGTACATCAAGCCCTGTTGACCTTAGTGACAATGCTGTGTATGTGGTTAGCCATGTGTTATGTAGAGAGCAGTGATATCCTTTTGTAACTCTATTAAATAAACTTGTGAAAAGAGCACCCTGTCTACTGTTCTTCTGTACAGTCATCAGGAGAAAAGCAATGGAGGCTGCACTTGTGGAAGCTCTGCCTACTGAGCTGTCTGTTAGACATCTTGAGTAATAAAGGCCTTTCAGTACAGCTCCATTAGAATGGAGAGATACAAGGGCTTAATTTTCATGTCGCAGTAGTAAAGTACTCTTCACATTCCTTGTGACTTTGCTACTAGGTAGAGGAACATGGTATGATTTTATCTGTCAAAGTTAAGCCCTGGGCTGTAGTATTGCTTGAAGCATAGATGTGACTGACAAAGGTGGGGCATGTTTTCATGCCCCACGTTGACGTACTCATTTCTGCAACTGCTTTAGTAAAAACTGTTCATGGTAAATTTCTGGGAATCCAACATGCAGTTTGAATGCTGTCTGTACAGGAGTGGAAGACTGGGCTTTCTGGAAAGCAAACTTGCTTGGATATACAGCATTTATCCCTGTCTTTCCCACTACATGTCATGGGGGTGAGAATATGCCAGTTATCCATTAGACTGTAGTCATGTGATTTAGATCAAAAGAGTGGCACTATAAAATCTGGTACACAGGTGTGCTCAGCCTTGTCTTTAATGTTTGTATTCAAAGTGATTATGTAAAACTCAAAGCACATGACTGGCCTTAAGTTACACTGAAGCTGTATTTGCTGTGTAATTTCATCATTACAAAGGTGGCTTGTGATGAAGTCCTGAACTTCAGAGCTGAGGATTTGGGTAATGAGCTATTGCTGAGCAATGTGACTTAGAGCCCTGTGATCTTCATGTATCTGTAAAGATTAAACTCTTAAAGGCCAAGACCTTGCATCTATATTCAGCTCTTTAAGCAGAACAAAACTTGTTTACTACTTGAAGTGAGCAATAGCAAAGTTAAGGCCCAGGGCTGTTTATGTGACTCAGAAGTGAAAGCTGTATGCCTTGAGCTGTAAACTTGTTTTGTACAGCTGGAAAAAGCATATTGCAGAAGCCCTAATACCAAATAGTTAAATAACTACTAACATAGCTAATCAGGGTCTTGTTTATGTGCCATAAGTCTTCATGGAGAAGTGATGTTTGGTTGGGTAAACTTTTCTTAATATTTAAAATATCCAAATTCTCAACAAATGAATCCAACATCACAGGGGGTCATCCCAGTTCTATTGCCCTTCTCTGGACATGCTCCAGCACCTCTATGTCTGTCCTGTTGTGAGGGGCCCAAAACCAAGCACTGTCTTTTGCAAGTCCCAACTCCTGATAGTGTGGTAAGTAAGCCTGTTCTGTCCCCAGACAGAGGGCCTGTATGTTAATCAGCAAGTTCATCTGCTCACCACAAGATAAATGGCTTTCCTGAAATTCTTAAGTGTATTCACTGTTCATATAAAGGGGTTCTCTTGTGTTCTGGCCTGGAACATCTCTCCTAAAAGGCAGAGGGCGTCGTTTTGTGCCCATCCCAGGCCCTGGGAGGAAGATGAGGGTCTGGGGGCAGTGGAGCCCCATCTCCTGCAGCTGCCACATCCCATGGGCTGAGGTGTTCCACAGGGGCTGCTCCAGGGAGGAGAGGTCAGAGCTGCCCTGACAGGACATCTGGGTGTGGGAGCATCCTGTAAAAACACCCCTTGTCTTCATTTATTCATTTTGCTCCTGTAAGGCATTTCCTTCAGTTTTCCTAATTCCCTGTGCATGCTGGTCATGTGGGGACTCCAGCCCTGGCAGGAAGGTGGTGCCAGCCCTCAGCACAAGTGTGTCACTCCTGCTCTGAGCAATACCTAATCTCACCCAACAACTGTTAAAACGTTTGTGTTCACGTGTTAACTTTCCTGTTTTAAAAAGGGGATAATCCTGGTTGCTACTTAAGTAGCTACTAATTTAGAAAAAAAATTGTGTAACTGAGAAAAAAATTTTGGTTATAGTTAATTGTTTAGCTGCTGCCCACTTGGAGCTGCTACACTTGAGAGGCTACAAACTGTACGTAGTTAAACATCATAGTCACTGGTGAGTGATGATGCTGTGGACATTTGAAATGGCCAAAAACTAAAATAACTAAGTTAGGAACTGTATTTAATGTTTGTACCAGAGCACTAACTCTGGGAATTGATGCAATTTTTATTATTCATCAGCAGCATGCCACATTTGCAGGGAAGTTTGCCATGTTGTCATTTTAATGTTTACATTACTTACATTTCCAAGAGCATAACACACACAAAAAAATAGGCTAACACACAGAACTTCTTCAAATCAAGGACAGTCTGAAGTTTATTTCTTTGCTCAACTCCACACCTGGAGCACCTCCTCCTTCACTGACCTTGGTGTCTGCACAGCTGTTTTTCTCAGGCATTCTCACTCCTCCCTCAAGCTGCAGGTTGTTGCATGTTTTTCCCTCCTCCTTAACTGTCACTGATGGACTCAGCCTTGCCCAGCAGTGGGTCCACCTTGGCTCCCCTGGAAACAGCAGAAGCTGCCAGGAGCTTCTCATAGAAGCCACTCCTGTAGCCCCCTGCTACCAAACCTTGCCATGCAAGCCCAATACATGCACATTATGTTCTTCACATATTACCTAAAAATATTTACTACATAATTTTTGTGATAGGTGTTTAAGTTTTCAGATAACAGTATAAGAGTAATGGGATTTTTTGGTATATATAATACAAAATTGTGCTTCAAATTCTATACATTATATGTTTATCATAGAATGACGTTTGATATTTGACATACAGACATTTACTAGATTTTGTACAACTATGAGTATGTTATTTCAAAATTAACAATTGCATATTTATATTTAGATGCTTATAAGAAAAAAAATTGCTTAACGTTTAAAGAATTAGCACTTTGTTACATAACTAGTTTCTCACTGATTTTGAAAAATAAAAGGTTACTAATTTTTCCAAGTACTATTTTCCTAACAAATGCTGCAGCCTTTTTATCAGGCTTTTGGATTGTCCAACAAATCAATGCAGTTCAAAGAACAAAGGCAAGTGGTTTACATCTCACAGGCATTGCAAAATGATGCACTTTGGCAAAACAAGTTTGCAAAAGCCCCATGACTGTAACTTTTTGTAATGTACATCAGAACAACAGTCATGTAAAGATCATGTTAAAATTATGAGGTTTTATCATGTTAATAGTTTGAAAAACCCATATCCTCTGAAATTTTCAGTGAGTGTGGTGTTCAGTATTAAATGACAGTCTGTAAATATGTGTTATGATTTATATTGCAGGATAGATAAAGCACAGAGGACTTAAAAGAGAAATGTCTTGGTTCTAATTTGCAAAGGGTGAAATGAGGTAAGTGCAGAGGAGTGCTGTGAAGCTGAATGTACCAGTGGGAATGCAACACACTTGGGCAGTTAATTCTGAAAGTGTGTTCAAGAGATCTCTTTTTCCTTTCATATAAATTAATGGTGCATACAAAAAGAACACTGAACTAGGAAATCAAAGAAATAGCAGGGTTAGGGTTTTTAATAATAAATATATATTAGCTTCTATTTTTAATACTATAAAAGAAAAAGCAAGAGTTTGCCTTTAATGTACAGTCAGAACTGATTTTACTGTGGCTGTCCACATGTCTATGTTTGTATCAGGTCAGTGTCTTCACCTGTAACACTAGTATAATTTAAACATCTCACAGAATTTAGGAGAAAGATATTACAGAGCAGTTCTACAGGCAAATAGAACAACTCTGCATAATCAACTCCTCTTGCTGCACCCACTTGGGTGGCTGCAGGAGAACAGGCTGTGAGTTGTTTGCCAGTGCTCCTGAACAAGAGCTGTGCCTGTGGGAAACAGCTCTCACCACACCTAGTGATGAAAGGTTTGGACTTCAATGTGAAATTTGGCTCTTTCACCTGAAACTTAAATCATGGTAGATACTATGGGACACGTGTCTGAATTTAGAATGCTTCTGTGCAAGATACCATTTGAGCACAGATATGTAAATATGGACATGTGTGAAATCATTAAGATTGCCCTGTCCTCTGAAACCATGAGCCCACTAGATTTATGTTTCATAGTCTACAGAAAGATTTTTGAAGTATCTGCACTGACAGATTAATATCCTTTGTTTAGAGAGGAAAAAAATGTCTTTCAATCTACA
This sequence comes from Serilophus lunatus, assembly GCA_013399895.1. Classification (NCBI taxonomy): domain Eukaryota; kingdom Metazoa; phylum Chordata; class Aves; order Passeriformes; family Eurylaimidae; genus Serilophus; species Serilophus lunatus. Next base: position 274,526 of record VXBA01000893.1, on the reverse strand, counting down.
TTTAATAAAACAATGTAATTTTAAATTAATGTATTTAATCGAATTTACTTTCACAAAAATAAGGTAGTTTTTTACATTTTGGAAGACTGAAGCAACAGTGAATGATTCAGGAAGATTAGTCAGCACAATACTGGGAAAAGGGTTATGACATGAAATGAAAACCTAAGACTAGTTCATTCCTTTAAAAGAATTAAGAGTGCTTATGCATTCATAGAAAAACTACTGATTCTGCATAAATTAAAAAAACCCCCCCAAAAAACCGAAAAATCTCCCCACCCCTTCCTGTCTTTAATTTACATACAGGAATTTTCCTATCCCATACTTGGTTTTATGTGAGGACAAAGCCTCAAAACAACTGAGTGTAAAGGTGTATGATTTTCAGAGACTTTTCAAGCTTTTGGGGTAAATAAAATATATGCAGTTATTAAAGGCAAAATTGATTGCTCAATGAGTTATGAGCAAACAAAAAATGAGAAATGTATGTTAATGAAAGATAGTAGCCATTTCAATATTTGTGCATATATAAAAACATTTTGCAGATTTTGGCTTATTGGAGAGATTTTAAACATTCCACTAAAATATCTTATTACTCATTCTATGATAATTTTTTTTCAACTTTACAAGTGTATTCCATAAGGAATGTGAACATGTATCTGTTGTTTCAGTTGCAGAGAGAAAAGAAAAGCACATTTGTGTTCCTTGGTGCTTTCTGCTTCCTCCTTGAAAACCTAGAAGGGAAGTGCTCTGTTGGTTTTCTGAAGCAAACATGATGGATGATCTGTCACAGGGTATATGATAGAACAGGAAGCCAACTTAACAGCAAAAAAAAATGTCTCGTGAATACATTTGTCTGTGTTGATAGATGAATCTGTGAAAGTTAAGGTTGCAGAGGTACAGCTGTTTCTCTGCTGCAATAAATGGCAAAACCACTTCCTCTCAGAGGAACAACTTTGAACTGGTGCTGCTTAAATCCGTATTCAGAGCTAATTTATTAAATATGCTTTTTGCATGGGGCTGAATGAAGAGTCATGGTAACACAGTAGTGTTGATCAGGAGCTGCCACTTCTTGTTTTCAGAAACAGGTAAGTCTACTCAGGTTTGGGTTTTTTAGTCCCATTCAAGTCACTGTGCATTTTCAGAAATGTAACCCGTGTCAAATAGTTGCTACACTAACAATAATTTTGGTCACAAAACGAGTAAAACCCCAAGAATACTGTACTGAACAAGTAAAGTTATGCTTCTGATCCAGAGGAGGGCAATCTAGCCCTGAAAAAACAAAACAAAACCATACCAAAAAAACCAAACCAACTCAAACTTTAAAGCCCTCATCAAAACAACAAACCAGAAGAGTGCACTGCTCTCCTAAGTTTGGCTGTTTTTGTCTGACACACCTACACTCATTCATGCAACAAGCCATCCTTACTTTTCCATAGTTTAGAGGAAGACAGGACTGTTACAAGCCAATCTTCTTTATGGGAGAAGGAAATAAATCAGTGTCAGAAAATAAGTTTGCCACACTCTACCTCACACCCCAAGAAACATTAGTGCTTATTCTTGAACCACTGAGATGTAACTGATTTAACTGGTATGAAAAAAATCCAGCAGTGTTTTCTCAGGTGTTTTTCTCTTCCTGAGCAATAACACTCATGACTTTGGTCACCAGATCAGATTTTGCTTTGTATTCAGTTGGTATTTTGTCACATTTTTAATTAAAAAAAATTAACCTCAGTTATTTTAAGGTCAATAAAGTAAAAAGGGGAAAATTTAAATGAAGTTCAAAATGATGTTATGTGTGTGGAAACACTAACGATGTGTTAATTTTCTATAGAATATTTTATTAGCTTGAAATATACTCAATATCTTGTTGCTAAAACAGAATTCAAATTCAAGTAGCTTTTAATTTATCTTTATTGTTCAACTCTTCAATACTTATCCTATTGGTTATGTGGAAGAAGTCTTTAATGAATGTTTAAGAATTAGGATTTAGAGAACAATTTTCTTGTCTAAAAATGTAAAATGTGGTACTTGCACTAGTAAATCTATCCAAGTTTTGGTAATTACTTGTTTGACATTTGCAAGTGCTGAAAGTAAGAATGCCTTCCCAATGCCTCAGGATCCAGGGATCATCCATTCCTCACCATGTCTGGTCTTGTTCTAGGAGATAAGTCAAACAGGTTCTCAAACTTCAGTTTTATAAGACAAAGACCATTATACTCCAAAAAGCAAGGGAAAAAAACCAAACCACTCACTGCAGCTGTGGATCTCAGTGACCTGATTAAGAGATAGTAATAATCCAATTCACTCCAAAATTACTGCAGTAGGAATGGATTTGCTACTAAATATTTGTACTCTGTTCTGTCTGACACAACTGTATTGCTAGAAGCACAAGGAACACAGATTTGCCCTTACTGTGACTCAGTATTTACTAATAGGTTTTAATAAACAAGAATTCCAGTACTTACAGGTATTACTTTAATGTTACTGAGGGAAAGTCCCTCAATTATGTGTCACTGGACATCTTGAACTTTTGTTACTGTAAGAACAGAGGAGGAAAAGTGCACTATTATGGGCTTACTGTTAAATGTTCTTGCTGAAATGACCTGGGAAAGATAAACCTTTATTAAACTTACTCATAATATGCTGTATATTTTAATTTTTTATATCCTAGATGAGTCTGTGACAATAACTATCCTCTGCTAAGATAACTTTTTCCCTAATTTTGCAGATACTGGATTTTGTGTCTTTAGGTAGCTCACTATTTTCAGGATGTTAAAGATCAATCTTCACTTGGAATATCTTGAGCTCTCCACAAGTTAAGAACTGCATTTTTGAAACAAAAATACTCGGTACTGAGGGTTACTCACAACTTTGTATCTTTTATTAACCAAAATACCATGCGAGGAGAAATAAATTACAAAAATTGAAATGCAATGGCAATCTGTTTAATAAATTACCTAAGACAAAATATTAAATATTTGTAAGAAATCAACAAAAAATAAAAGTATTTTACTTCAAATTGTAAGGTAAAAATATAGATCTGATTCCATTCTATATTTATCCTTCTAAGACAATCAATATTTTCTGTCTGTTACTAATATGAGCCGTTATATCAAGCCCCTGTTAAATTACAGTTCAATTGGAAAGTTCTCAAAGGTCACACAAATTTCAACCAGAAGTAACTCTATAACAAAAGAAGAGAATTTAAACAAATTTCATTTTCTGACTTAAATTGAAAATCACAGTATCTATCACACAGTAAGTCAGGTGTCTGCCTTAGTCAGATGTGAACAAAGCACGGAAAGCAACAAAGACTTTTTTTGTAACAGCAAATGCCTTGAACAAACCCAGTGATCACAAGGTCACTACTCTGTTTACAAGGAAATAAACTTGTTATACTGAATTTGGATTACACTGAGCTAAGTTAGACTGAAAAACTGTACCAAGCAGTGACTGCTGTGAGGGCAACCTTCATGTTTGAATCTCCAAAAAGTATGAAGAATCACACCATAAAAAGAAAGGGCTCAGTTCTGCAAAGTGAGTAGTTTTGAATCATGTCGATACCATTGAAAGGAAAAGGTGCTGCTTAGTGATTTGCAGCGTTGTGCTGCAGTCAAGTAAAACAACTCTCACAAAATATTATTTTAATGTATTATAGTAACAAGGCCTGAGCCTCAAATTGCTCAAAGATAAATTAATTCCTGAATCCCAGTGCCATTGTAACCTCTGAACAAATATAATAGGACAAAGTCATCAATGCATGTTATATTCTGAGAAGCTGATCCTGGGTGAAGAGGAACCTACATCTTTCCCTTTCACAACTACCCTGAGGGAAGTGGCTGCTGTTGGCTCTCTTCTCCTCACTGCTGCTCCATGTACAGACCACACTACTCATTGAAACAATCCCTAGAGAACTTCCTTTTGGATAGTAGGGAAAGGAGACATTTAAAGATTCTTTAATTAAATTAAGGCAGTGTCATTGCAAGTGAAGGAATAGAGGGCAGATTTTCTTTCTGAGGAAGGCAACACTGAGAAGACCCAACATCTTTTCCCTAGGGAGTGCTATGATATAGGATAATAAAATGCTGGATACATCTAGAAAAGTATCTGCCCCGAGTTCAGCTCCTCAAAATTTCAGAGTAGAATGATGCAATGACTCAATGTTTTTTACACTTACAAAGACATTTGGAAAGAAAATTCTCGAGAACTAAAAGGACTTCTCTCATGAGCAGCATGAGTTTTCCAGTTGCCACAGTGTCTGAACTATTCCCAACCAAAGGCTAATCGGCATCTTACCAAAAAGATGGGACTCCCCAGAAGACACACCAGATCAGCACAGCACAAAGTGCTCCCACCTTCCCCCAGACCACGAGTGCTGTGGAGCAGTGCTCCTCCCTCTCTCTGGGAAGCCGATGCTTGGATTGAAACTCTGCACACACTGCTTGGATTTGCCAGCTCTGTATCAGCACACCATCGTCCTCCTCGGCACCGGGAAAGGTCTGGGCTGATGAGTTACACTTTGCTGCCCTCTGCCCCTCCATGGAGCCAGTTGCTCAGTGAAATTCGATTCTCTGGGCTTCTTGTGTCAGCCCCAGCAGCCGGAATCTCTCTGCTGGAGGCGTGGCAAAGTAGGCTCTCTGCTCCTCCGAATACCTTTCCTTCACTTCGATGATGTCCCTGTAGCGGCCGTCCTGCCAGTGGAAGTTGAACTGCTCCAGCAACTCAATCCTTTTCTCCTCTGTGCTCACACAGTCCACAGGGGCAGGCTGCTCCATGAACCGCACCTGAATGTCTGGGAACAGGAGGAGACCCCGGATAGCAAACCAACCACCATACTTGGGATGGATACAGACACCATAGATCTTCTGGAAGGAAAAACAAGAAATATCTAGGACGTCTCACTTTATCTCTAGTAAAGACTAAAAGTTCAAAGCATCGAGCTGCAATGCAACTTCCCACATTCCCAGCCCTCTGTTGGCATGCTGTACAGAGCAGAAAGGAAAGCTCTTTCCTGAACTTGTGGCTCAAAGCAGTACTTTTCACTCCCATTCTCCTGTGCCCACACACACACCACCCTGTAAAGGGGGGAGAGGTTCCCTTCTGAAAATCTAACACAGAAACTAACCACAATGCATTTTTTCCCCTGTTTATAATGCTCCAAGCAACAGGTTTTCCTTTGCACTGCCATTTATTCTTCTAAGTAGATGTAACAGATCAAGATACTTCTCTCAATGTATGTGTCTCCCTACCACCCTGCAGAATCCTGGAAGCTTCCAATTCCCATCTGAAACACTTTATGGATCTATTTGTGATCTGGACTTTGCAATTTCCTGCAAGAAGAACTAGAGACTGGTGAGTCGACACTTCAGTGACTGCAGTTTAGTGTTACTTCCCAGAATGTGCTTTTGCCTCACCTTTTTCCCCCAAGGATCAAGCTTCACATCCTTCCTTTGGTAGTAATAGGCAGCTCCAGCAACATGGGCAGCTGTCTGTGCCAAGAACTTGGGCCTTCGGCTTGGCAGAATCTCATAGTCAAACATGACTTCCACCCTCTGGTCGGGGAATTTCTGGGAAAAATATGAAAACATCAGTCCAGGCTCATGGGAAAAGATTTGCCAGTACAGAAGCACATGGTAGCAAATCAGGCACAGGTGCAGCCTGCAGACTTCCACATCCTGCTACTGAAATCTGTCAGCAGATTGTGGCCTCAGGTATTCATTCAGCCTGAGCCTGTCAAGGTCCCTGCAGGGCAGACACGGGATCTGCAAGTGAAGCAGGTCACCAGCCTTCACGAACAAAGAGCACAGCCAGGAGCCTGCAGGGCTTTGTGTGCGGTTCAACCACCTGGTTATATGCCACAACAGTAAAAGCAGTCGGTATTTCAGCTTCTTACCTCCTTCACACGTGATAAGTGATAGGAAACACACTGATCCACAGGATCTCTGATTATTTTGGATCGCTCTTTCTTCACAAAAGGTTTAAGGGCTTTCTCAAACATGGAAGGCGTGCTGAGGATCACAAAGGCCAAGGTGTCATCCGGGTAGGGGAGATGAAAGGCTGGCTGGAGAACAGCATTGTACCATCCAACCTTCCAGCAAGGCAAAGAAATACAAATTTCCATTAGAACAGCGACACCACTCTAGCAGGCATGCAGGAATGTAACAATGTGGAAATAAGTGCAGCCCCCTTCATTTGCAACCCAGACAGGCAGCCAGCCTTCCTTTCAGGCTCACTTGTTTTGCACACCAGGATTCACAGTTCCTGGGAGCTGTATGGGAGATAAGCATCAAGCACTGCATTCAGCTCCAGTCTGCCCTTTATCCAGCTCTGCTCAGAAACCCACAGGGAAGTGTGAGCCATCAGTCTTGCCAATGCAAATCAGATGGTTTGGTTTAGATAAAGTTTTACAGGTTTTTTCCTTATCATGAGCCAGAAAGAAACTGGTACTTCTATTTTGCTCGTGTGACAAGTTGCATGTCTTATTTCTTCAGCAGGAAACACTCGTGTGGAAATGAAGGCTGTGAAGCTGCTGGCAGTGCTAAAATCCCCCCCAAATGTTGGCTGTAACATGTGGATTGTGACACAGACACATTTTGATATTTGTTTTCAGGGCTGGTTGTGTTACAAAACAGTCCAGAAATGAGGGATCAAACCAGGGCAGCAGGAAGCATGACCAGGACAGGGTTCAGACCTGGAACTGCCAAGTGGGAGGAGGTAATGGCCAAAGAACCTTGCACCCCACTACTAGTGCCCTGCATAGTAATGTCAGTCCTTTTGTAGGTTATGACAACTCCCATTCTCCCAGGGTGCCATAAAGGCCAGGTCTAGAATCCAGAGAGATGTTGAGCAATGTAAAATTAAGCTTGAAAATGCAGTGTTCTGGTTACTCAGAATATCAGTGAAATGAATCTGTAAGTGACTTTAGAGGTGACACTGGCAGACAGACCTGCCCAGCTGGAAACCAGAATGAAATTAAGTTCACGTTCTTACATCAACCCCAAAATTTATTCAGTTTGTAAGTGCTGTGGCTCTTGTTTAAGATGCTGAATCCAGATGTTAGAGAGATGTGAATCCAAGGTTTCCTGATTTCCCACTGTACACCAGTCAGTGCACAGGGCTGGCTGTGTCAGAATTAACTCTGGAGAGAGTTGCAGTGTTAAAAAGTTTCTCTCTGGCAGCTGCAATCTTTTTGTCGGGGTTCTACCCCTAATTCTGCTGCGGTGTTTTGGGAAAGCAGCCTTAAATTCTCCCAATTCTGGAGATCTCTCTTCTGTCATTCCCTTGTGCTTTTTATCTGAACGATACAGCAAGCAATACAAACATTTCAGGTGGCAAGAACACGCCCCACACTTATTGTAGACTGACTTATATCAGATACTGCAGATTGATTTACTGCAGATTGCCCCGGGGCGGGCAAAGAAGGAGCCTCTGCTCGCAGCTGGACACGGCGGCAGAGGAAGGCACGGAGTGTCCGCAGGCCACCGGGCGGGGCGGGCAGCCCTTCAACGAGCAGGGCTCTGGACTAAAATCTCAGCTCGCCCGGAGCCCTGTGCCCGCAGCTGGTGCAGATGTGCCGTTCCGTCACCCGCGGCCCGGTGGGTCGGGGGCGCTCCCCGAGGCCAAGGCCCCGCGGTCACCCCGCTCTGCGCTCCCGCCCGGGGGCACCGGGCCCGGCCCCGGCGCCCCCGCGGGTCACCTCCGGCCCCGGCAGCTCCAGGGGCGCCCCGACCTGTCCCGGGGCACCGACCCCCCGTAACACACACACCCACACACCCCCCCCCTCCACGGCCGGTCCCGGGACGCGCCCCCGCCCCGCGTCCCCTCAGCCCCCGGCCCGCAGCGGTGACGTCGTGGCGGTGACGTCATTACCTTGAAGGCGTGAGGCTCGAGGCCGAGCGGCCCCAGCGCCGCGCGGAGCGGCTCCGCCACGCGCCGCTCCATGGCCGCGGGGCACCACGGGAGCGGTAGTTCCGGCCGCGCTCCCGCGGGACCCTCCCCGCCGCGCAAGGCTCCCTGGGAGTTGTAGTCGCTCCGTGTGGCAGCGCGCTCTGCTGTCCCCTCACGGGGGCCCCTCTGCCCAGGGCACGTTTCTGTCCCGGCTCCGTGTTCGCCCCTGATGCACTGCCCGGGGTTTTTGTGTCCTCACACGCCGGTGGACAGCCCGACCTGCCGCTGTGGGTGGGTGGGTGCTGCTCACCAAAACAGTGAGCTAGGCCGCTGTGCTGGCAGCCCTTTCGCCTTCTGCCGTCTCGGAATTCGTGTTTTTGCAGCTCCCCTGCTCCCTGCCGATCCGTTTGCCACATTGGAGACCGAGCCCCGGGTTTGGATCTCCTTACCCTAACCTTTATAGCATCTCAATACAATCTTTGCAGTCCCTGTGCAATGTTTTCCAGCCCATAGTCCCGATTTTTATGAAGTGCCAGGACAACAAATCTGCAAGTTCTCTGAAGAGCCACTTCAGGTATACAAATTCCTTGCTTTGCAGATTCCCCTTATAACTTTCAGAACCACAAGAATTGTTCCTTATTGTATCCATGCCCTCTGTAGTGGGAGGGCAGGAAGATCCCATCAGTCTTGTTTAGAATTACGGTTTGTTGTCTCCAGGTCACCTGTATTCCCAGCTTGTGAAGTTGAACCAGACCACTATGTTCTAAGACCACTATGCACTAAGACCACTATGCACTAAGTTAGAAGTTATCCTCATACCAAAGCTGCTTCTGCCCATCCCCTCACATCGTTTAATCTCCCACTCTGTCTGTGAATTGACTAAAGCAGGAGAAAGGGCTCTAGCAGGAGCAGATCCATAAACTGTGAAGGTAAAGGCAGGGGAAGTGAAGCACTGGTGGCTCAGAAGCCTCTTACACAGATCACTTGTCTAAGTTGCTGAAGTCCTGTTGAAGAAGAAGCAGGCTGTGGGTGTAGCCTGGCCCAGCATACTTCCATCTCCCTGCTAAACAAGTGAGCACAAAGTGTTGGACACAAGGCAGAAAGGGCTTTGCACCCTGGTGCTGGAAATATGAAGTGTTCACCAATGGTGGTGTGTTATATGTCCAGCTCCCTACATTTTCCCAGTTGTTCTGAGATTTTTTTTGCAGGGTTTAATGTTGTGCTGGGTCAGAGATTGTCTCTGGAAAACGCTTGGAAGTGACTGTTCCTTCTCTCTCAGTTTCCAGAGCTGCTGAGCAGCAGCCCCAAAGCACAGTCTTACAAAGTACAATCTTACCATTTATACAAGCTCAGGATGGAAGTGTGGGGCACCCGACAGCAACGTGGCCACGACAGGTATAGGGGACACACCTTCAGCGAATTCGAGGGATGCCCAGGTCTGTGTATGTTACATGAGAGCAGGAACACCTGCAGCTCTGGGGTTTCAAGGGGAGCAGCTGCCTGGGAGCTGCGGGAGTGTGTCACAGGAGAGTGCTGCTGGCTTGTGGCTGCTCAGAGCTCTGCAGGAGAAGCTCTGGCTATGGCAGCTTGCTTTCACAGGTGCTGGATTGCCAAGCTCAGAGGTGCTGGGGACTGATCTCTCATCTTGCTCTTCTCTTTTGCCAGCTGTGGATAGAGTATTTGTCTTGTGGAGCACAGTTCATTTCCACGGCTAGTATGGCACTGGCTTTACTGATTCAGAAGGTAGGAGGTTTGCCACCTTTGTGAAGTGAAGTATTCTGTTTGAATCCTGAACTAGAAAAGCTTGAAGGAGGTATTAAATGTCTGCCCTCTCCTGCAGATGACTTCTGGCAAAGTGCAGGAAAGGTGTTCAGTCCTTCTGGGGCAGATAGTGAAGGAGGTGAACAGTCTCCCCAGGGAAGGGGTCACAGCAGCAAGCCTGACAGAATTCATCTGGACAATGCCCTCAGACACATACATGGGTGACTTTTGGGGTTGTCCTGTGCAGAGCCAGAAGCTGGACTCGATGATCTTTGTGGGTCCCTTCCAACTCAGGACATTCTATGATTCTAAATGGCAGCCTCTTGTTACTGAGACATTTGTATGCTGAGACTTAACATCTCCAGCTCATTCCATGTGGGCCTTGAGAATGGGTACCTGCTGTTCCCTTCCCAGGGAGCTGAGCTGGCAGGGTCTGAGTTAACTCACAGCTTTCCTGAGCCATCTTATCTTCCTTGTTTAATCAGCAACATTGCTGTGCTCTACCCAAGCCCTCTGTCAGGACAGAGGTGGGCTCCACATGCTCTCCTCATTGCTGGTTGGACAGTACTTTACTTGCATTTTGCTGTGATGACTGGATGTAACAATCAGTGCCTCCAAGAAAAGATGCTCATTTGAATTGTCTTATAGAGGTTACTCTATAGAATAACAGCTTATTTTAATTCTTTCATCCCTCAATTTCTTTTCTCGCCGTGCTTGGCTGGTGGAAACTATATTTTTCTGTGCCTCAAGCCTCTGGCTTGTCCCTTGCTCTCCCCCCAACCCTACTAGAGGTCTCTGACCTGCTCCCTGGAGAGAAATGAGTGACATCTCAGATTCCTTGTTGAAGATCCTTGTATGTTTTGGGCTTTGTTTAATTGTATCCTCTGTCCAACCCCAGCTGCCCTTCGACAGCTGCCAGATGTCCAAACTGTCACAGGTTTAGCTGAGGGTTCATGTAACTGTTCCTTGCATTTGCTTCCCCAACAGCTTTGTGCTACATTAAAACAACATCCAGAGAATATGTGTCACTTCTTGGGGGAAGGCAGCGGTACCTCCATGAGGTGCCTCTGTTCCAGGTATGGTTTTGTGGTTTTGGGGGTTTTTATTATTAGGAAAAACACGATGCCCTCATTCATCTCCTTCAGGCTAATGCTGATGTCACATGGGCTATAGTGTGGTTTGGTGTCATCATGAAGCATTTACACAAAAAGGATCATTAGCTCTCAGTGTTCTCCATAACAGTAAATAAGTATCGCCAAGACACAATGTTGTACTGATTACAAAGGAAGGGATTTTCCTTCTGCTTTCCATCCACAGCTCTTGAACCTTTTCTCTGACCCTGTTAAAGAGCTATTATTCTGCATTAGGTAGGAACCTGAGAGAGACATACAAATTGTTTGAAGATTCATGGCAATTGGGTAACTGAAATGGAGTGAAAGGATATCTTAATTCCTTGTCTGTTTTTCTGATCTTTCTAGCTCTTGACCATAAGCATATAAATGTCTATTTTTATTAGTGGGAAAATATTGGTGAACACTGAGTCTGGAGATCAATGTAGCTCTCTATTATTAGGTTTTCTTTGATAAAAATATTGTATCAACTTGGTGAGATGTTTTCAATAATGGAACTTTATTGCAGTTCTCCTGTAATTAAATATTGATTCCCTATTTCTTCCTATAAAAGCCTAATACCTTCCCTTATTATATCATTCTCCTACCTGCTGTTAAGCTCTGATTTAATGAGATATGTCTGTGCCGTCAACATCAGCTTAAAATGTTCCTATCTCTCTGCTTTTTCCTACCCTGGCCTCACAGCACATTGCCTCCTGAATTTCTGCCCCTGCAGTTGTTGTAAATCCGATCACAGAGCCGAGCTGGTTCTAACAAGTGCGTCATTGTTCGGTGTTTTTGTTTTCCTTTTTTTTTTCCCCTGAAGTGGTGTGCTTCACAGTGCTGCTGCAGGAAAAAATTGTGCTGGCACAACTGAGAGAACAATGTGAACAGGGCTAGGTGGGGAGGCAGAGGTTCTGCTGCCAGACTGTTCATCTCTGAAAACACAACTGAACTGCTCAGCAGAGCTGCCTTCTGCTGCTTCTAGGCAATGGCTTTGTAGGAAACCCCATCAAAGTGGTTCCCACTCCATGCCCACCCTCAATAACTGTTCCAGTAGGCATTGCTAAGATTAAGGGACTGTCAGTGTTATCCTTCAAGGAGATCTACAGTCTCTGAGCTGAAACATCAAGTGAAAAATCCGTTCTGGTAGGTGGTGCCATTCACAGCACCTGCAGGAAAGACAGAGATCAGATCGTAGGAACAATTTCCCACTTACTCCAATATTACTAAGACTCTGGATCACAGTATTCCAGTCTCCCTTTGGTTTAGAGATCTCATAGTCAGGTCAGGTGTCCTGTCGTCCCTTTACAACACGAACTGTCCCCTGTATGGGAATGGTTTGGCATTGTCACTGTGGCTTTGAACAGGTGTCTGATTCTTTGTGTTTTAAACCTGCATGATGTGGAGCTGGTTGGAGCTGTTGATGACAAAGACAGGTGAAATCCAGTGCCTGAACATTTTTGCCAGTGTGTTTTCTTGCCTACCATGGAACTTGTTTTCTGCTGTCTTGTGTCACTGCTTCAACCCATGCAAAAATAAGAAAATGCTGTTAAATCAGATTACCAGCAGTTTCTTCACAAGATAACATGTGTCACAAAAGGCAGACCATGGAGACTTAGGTTCAGCAAGTCAGTCCTTGAACTTTTGGTCTAATCTGCTGTTTGTTTCACTTCTTTTAGAAAGGAGCAAGAACTTGCTGGGAGAGGCAGAGTAGTTTTCACCATCTTTCCTTGAGGTTTCCACCTCAGAGACTTCAGCTCCAATGAGCTTTCCAGTACCACAGAGATGAAGGTGCCTGAAGGTAAGTGTGGATATGTCCTGCACCCTCAGGATCCGAAGAAACTGGCAGTGTTTTCCACAGTAATGTGGATGACAGAACTATACTATTCAGGGCATTCCAGAGGTCATACTGATGAGAGGCATTTGCTGTGCCAAATGTTACTTGCAGGGCTGAGTATTAGGCACCTAAAGGCAGGAAGGCAGTACAACTTAAACTAGTGGCCTAGCACTTGGGCTAGAGTTAAAACTTTGCTCTGGGAGCAGCATTGCTATGCCAGGACAGAGGTAACATGTGTATGCCTGTCTGCTCTTTCATCCTCCCTCCTCATGTAGTGTTAGGGTAATGAAAAGCTGCCTGTGAGGGCCAATTATGATACTTATCACTTCCTCTGACAGTGCCAAGACACCATGTTTTAATGTGGCTCCATTTTTGTTTTGGTGCTGACACGCAGCCAGTGAGAAGGTGAAAATTACTCACTTAAAGAAGGTTCTCTCTCAGCCTCTTTATCCTTTTGGACTTATGCCTTGCTTTTAGGATATAAAACACCCTTGTGCTTGCATCAACACTTAGCATTAAAAGAAATCAGGAACAAAGGGCTAATGTTGCTTTAAAAGAAAAAAATTCATGCCCTACTTTAGTAAGATGCTTAAGATTCTTGTGAATGGAGGCTGTAAGGCATGTTAAACTGCTCTGTGTTCTGTTTTTCCAATTTATTAATCCTGCTGATTCAGATTTTACTAGCAAACCTGCTACAATTAGCTGCTTTGTAGATGCAGTCATAACATGTCAGCTTGCTGTTAGGGCAGTGCTTAATGAGCTTGCATGTTCCATCAAAGGGTTAAGTTTTTTCTTTAGCATTTATTCTGAGGCACGTGCCAAGTAGGGACTTTCATATAGAGCCTTACTGATCAAATGCTCAAGCAAACCCCCTAATTTAATAATAAGCAACTAGTTACCTGTTGCTAGGATTACCTGCAGTATTAATAGTAAATATTTATAGCCTAGTAGCATCATAAACCCTGGCCAATATTACAGCAGTTGTGATGGCAGCTTGCAATGACACATGGAATCACGATTCACTTCATTTATATGGGCACCTATTTTTATTTGAACTTACATAGCTTGTGAGGATGCTTGTCGGTATTTCTGTTTCAGTTGGAGATAAATGAGGATTTTTTTAATAGAGTTGGACACAAATTGCAGACCACACTGAACCAGCAGTGCTGGAGGGGCTAGACATTGGCTGCTGTTTGTTCTTAGGTTTAACATATGGGGTAAGAAGTCTGGGGAAAGCTAATTCTTTGGTCCTTTGGTGTAGATTGCACGCATATCTCCACGCTGTTTTGAGCTGGAGGAGAGCAGTGCTGAAGAAGTGGCTAGAAATAGCTGGAGTGGATGATCTCAGCTGTGACCTGACAGCCTGCCTGAACTGGAGCTGCATGACCTTTAATGTTAACTAAAAGATGCACTCTTTACTGTCAGGAACAACTAAAAGATGAGGATATTTGCTTCCCACAGTGGGCAAACTCTTCTTCTTTACTTGTTTATTATCTGGATTTCCCAGAACTGGAAGCTGTGAGATGTGGGGCTGACACAAGGAAGGCAACTCAAGGAAGAGTAATATCCCGTTTGATAACTCATTCACAAACCTGCCCACACTCTACACACTCTAAGATCATGTTGGTGTCTTGATTTGCCAGGGTGATCAGAAGACACAGCCAGGATTAGCACAAAGGAAATCTTTGCTAATATTGCAGTTGTCTGCAGTAAAATCCTTCGCAGTCAGAATCAAATAAGTGTCTAAATCTGGCTGAAAAGCATGTTTGAGAACCCATGAAGTTTGTCTTGTTTCAAGCAGAACCTGTAATTTAGCTTCAAAATCTTCAGGAGTTTGGACATAACAGTAATTGTTTAAGAAAATACTAATATGGCTGAACTGTTCATCCCTCTTCCTACAGCTCCCAACAAAGATCAGTGTGAAAAGAAATACTCTAATGCTTGTGAGAGTCGTCCTGTGGCAACTGATGTGTACTTCAGAAGGAGAGAGAGGATTAAAATAGGGGAGGGGAGAATTTACCCTGCGGGAGATTGTCAACAGATGTTCCATTGTAGTTCAAAGAGCACTAGCAAAAGGCTTCTGCTGCAGGGATATAATAATTCTGGGCAGTTCATCACAGGGAGACCTGATTTATGACTGGGAGGATACCTCTGGTAACTTAGCTCTTTATTTGAATTGTGGGTGGGGAATCTGGTCTACCTGTAAAAAGAGAGGGAGCTGAACAGCAGGAGCAAACATATACTTTCTTCCAGCTGGTCTTGTGGTTCAGGAGGTAATTTGGATGATAGGTCATTCAATAGAAAAAGTATTACAGGGGAACTGAGGCTAACCATTGTTAAAATGGTGGGGCACGTGAGGCAAACCTGTGTTGAGTATGTCTTTCAAGTATATTTATTAGACAGGAAGTGGGAACATGCACAAAGAAGACTGTGCAAGCTGTCAAGCAGATGAGTAGATCGATCCCTTTGTCTTTAAAATACACAAATTGACAAAATTTGACACTAACACCCTATCTATGCTTACTTCCTATAATGTTAATGATTTCTTATAAAACCTTACTAATATTGCAGAATCAGATGAGAGGGTGGGGGAATCTAATCCACAAGCTCTGTATCACGAGGCATAATTAGATGGTCCTTCTCTGGGTACGTCTAAGTGCTTTATCTTCTGAGATTGTTTTGAAGTTCTGCTTTGAGTGAAAATTGATTTTTCTCAAATATGTGAGGAAAAATGTCCCCTACAGCATTAAAGTGAGGAAGAGTCTTCATTCAAATGTGGTTGGATGGAGAAGTGTCAAGTCCTTTGTTATGTTACAGTTCTGAGGGAATAAAAAAACACAACCCACAAACATTTGGAGCCCAATACTAATGGAAACTTCTATATTTGCAGTCATGGTCTTCCTGCTTTGCTTATCCCTTAGATATATATCAATAGGACCACAGATTTGGCTGTTTTATGGATATGCAAGATTTCTTTTTTTTTTATTTGGAGAGGATGGAAGGGAATATTGGAAAAAAGATTCCAGTCTCATTTCTGCTATGTAGTGAAGCAGAGGTAGCAAGTAGATGGGAACATGCCTGGCAGAAGCTCAGGAAGTATACTTAGAAAAACTCTCTCCCTTCCCCTATGACAAATCCATATTTATACTGCTTTGAATGTAGTCATAGAAAATTAAGCCTAAATAATGTGAAGGTTTACAGCATCCTGTTTTCTTTCTAGATGTCTAGGAAATGACAGTAGGCATTTCTGTTCTCTCCTGGGATGAGAAGAACCCCAGCTACTAAAAGCTTCCTAGGTTCTGCATCATTTCATAGCCTTTTTTACTGAAAATTTACTGCTCTTCCTCCCTGAATTTCTTCTGCACTCCTGCTCTCTGGATCAGTGGAATGCCTTTTTCATTACGATTTTAGTGGTAAGAAGGATAGAACTGTTATCCACGGGAAATCCTTACGGGGCTTGTAGTCCTATGAGATCCACACACAGCTTTATCCACTCCAGTGCTTCTTATGGCACTTTCTCTGTCTCTGAACACTGTCAGTAGCCTTATTTACAGACTTGCAGTGTGACATGATGGTTAAATACACAGTGTCTGAAGCTAAAAATACAGGCACTGAGCCATGAAGGACAACCGAGTAGGCAGAGAACTGGCACGTAGCACAGGTAGCCCTGCCCTTGGCAAAGCAGCTCCAGCACTGTCATATTTCAGCTGCTCAAATCCCTTTCCCTTCAAAACATGAGTCTGGAGAGAGGAGGAGGGGAGGGCAGAGGTGGCAGTTGGGTCTCAAACTCTGCTTTTCTTCTACCTGTGCTTCTGTCCTTTCTATCTAGTTTTAAAACTAAGTGATTTGATTGATTCTTGGTCTCTTGCTACTTAATAATATAGTTGTACCTTAGCCTAGGAAGCATTAAAACTAAACCTCATGAAAAGCAAGAGCTGTGTTCAAGGGGAAATGCAGTAATTGGCAACAGTTGATTTCTGGTTCTGTCAATTTGCTTTGCTGCACCAGATAGATGAAGCCCTCACGACTGGCCCATGGTCCATCTCCAAACCTGGCCACCTCAGAAGTTGCATTACCTGGCTGGGAGGTCAGAACTTGGCTGGGCAAAGGCACGAAGCTTCATTTCTCCCAAGGGTGGCTGCCTGCACAAGCCTGTCCTGCTGCTGCCTCTCCAGCTAACACAGAGCTGCACTGTGCTACCTAACAAGGCAGCTCAGCAGTTTATTCTGCAGAGAATGAATCAGCTCTGAGTGGTGTTGGTGGTAAAAAGGCAGAACATTAGAAACTCCAACATAAACCACCAGAATAATGCTGACTTTAGACCTGAGAAGACTGGCTTAGTTGTGGCATGTTAATTGTTATTCTGTTTTGTGTGGTTGTATGTTTGGACAGGACTGAAATCTCTGCAGGGTTTAAAGTTCACCCCTATGTCTTCAGATTACTCAGCAAGCACTTTGCTAGGTTATGAAGCCTTTGCTACCCCCTTGATCTAGATCTTTCAAGGATTTGCTTTTCTAGATTTGTTATGGGAACTCGTTAAAAAAGAGCATAAGTCCAGAGACCAGGTAGTTTCACCCACATTTTGCTTTTGCAGTAGAAAATCTTGTAATACAAACAGTCTATCATGACATGAGCTGTCTGATTTTTGCCAAAGTATTCTGACAACTAGGAGAAACTGTTAACTCAGGAGAGACTCCTACCAGGTCTGTAGCAAAAGCTGGGCTTTCGAGTGCTTCCCTCCCCGAGGGTCCGAGCTCCAAAAAGAAGAGTTCAAAACAACTATAACGCTAAACAAAAAGAAGTATATGCCTTTCAATTTGCTTTTTCTGCTGTGCTATAGAAAGAAGCATGTCAGATGATGTTACTTAGGTTTGGATTAGGCTGGCTTTCAGGATATTTCTGTAAATAAGGTTTGGGGACGAGAATATCTTCAATTAGAGGCAAAGGAAGGGAGTCTAAAGGTGTAGATTAGATTATTTGGTCTAGCATGGTTCTCTAAGACAGATTTCATCTGATTTAACTGTACATAAATTAATCTCAGTCAACCCAGACAGAGAATGACCCTGACAAGAAGAACACAAGCAGGGGGTGGTGTCCTTCTGAATGCTCAGAGCTACAGTTCATAGTTCATCGCATTTTCTAGTATCAGCTCTGTGAGTCTTCCTACCCTGAACTGCTGCTGTTTATTTATCACAGGACTCATTGTGATCTATAAAAGCTTTTCAGTGAGATGTTGCAATGAAAACATGAAGACTGGGACACATTTGGCATTTGTAACTTTATTGCAGAAAAAAAAATCCACTATCGACATATTTTACAAAGAAAGTTGCACTTTGGTGTTGGGCAAGTTTTCTTCCTCACCCCTTTCCCCTGGACAACCATGTGTGGGAAACCAGAACAACCAGCCCTTGCCCTTTCAATTGTGTGCAGAGACACTTCCCAGCTATGCCAGCCTGCACCAGTTCCAGCCAGGATGGAGTTCTGTTTTCCATGACCAACTTGCCAACTTTGTGCCAAAAACCAGTAGCACCCTGCCCTCCGGCAGGGGAAACAAGTCTGTAGCTAGGGAGATTGCTCTGTGCAGACAATGCTGGATCCAAAACCTTTGGAGTTGTGACAACTGCCCTTTAGTTCTCATGCAACAGTAAGAGAGAACCAGTCCTTCTTCCCTATTTTATTGGGCATCTTTACAATACACAGATGGAAGGCCAAAGGCAACAGCTGAACCCATACTGCACTGCAGCCATTTGTCAGCCACTTCTGAAGTGGTAACATAGGAAGGAGGAACTGCTGCCTTGACCAGTTCATCTATTTGACCTAGACCAGTTCTGTTTCACGTTTGGGCTTTGCAGATAATTTGGGACCTGCTGGTGGGGAAATTCTCCTTTTCCTGCTACAACAAGCAGTAACAGCACTGGGAGGTGGGGGGAGGGGAGGGAAAAAGGGTACTTTTGCTAGTGAGGCCTGGTATTTGTCCTTTGTGGGGTCAGTGATGTTGCTACTGAAAGGAGAGGAGAAACTGAGGCTTGTAAGAGCAATGTGGCAGATAATCTCTAGCCCTTGCTGTATCCTGAGGGAGCAACTGGCTTAGTTGAATATCAAACTCTCTAGAGAAGGCATTTCTATTCATCTGCAGATAAATGTGCGTTAGGAAACAGGAGCAGGCGTACTTACATGAAGACTATCATGTCACATAGAATCTGTTTTTTCTAAGGTGAGGGCTCCAAAAAATCCTCAGACTTACATTCAGAGGCTCTTGTCTGTGTGTTTCCTTGAGTGGCCTCAAGAGCCTTGGATGCAGTGTACAGTAGTGACATTTTGAGGCAAAAGTGCAGAATCTAATCAGCCTAACACTTAGAAAGGGAAGGGGAGGAAGGCACCTACATCCAGGATCTGTCCTTATGACAAGATACTGATTGGCTCAAAGACCATCATGAGAAGGTAAAGGAGCTTTGACGTTGCATAGCATAGGAGGGAGAGTGAAGTACTAGTTTTGTACAACAACTTCCAGCAACCAGACACTAGCAGCAAAATGGGAGGTACCTGAAGAAAGGCATATGTCAGTCCAGGCAGGGAAATGGACCAAAGCATTTGCTGAGCCTGGGAAAAAACTTTACACATATGCTGAAAGCATCAAGTTTAGGAGACACAGTTTCCTAATTTTGGTGAGCTCAAATTAGCGTGTCTAATTGGCATTAGAGTGAGTCCTATCAAGCTCTGTTAAGCTAAAATTATGTATATTTTCCTGCCAGCAACTTCAAAGCAACATCAAGTAGCAAGGGCACTTCTCCAGTGGCCACAAAACTGTTTTCCCTGGTTAAAGAGAAAAGGTATGCATGTAGGAAGGAAGCAGAGCAGTCTGTTATCCTCCTGGTAGGTGTTTCAGGATGGGCAGTGCCAATCCCAGGACTAAAGCTGAAACAGGAACAAAAAAAGTGCAAGAAAAAAAAAAACAAAACAAACAATCTTAAAAATATAGAACAAGAGGGAGCCCAAAAGAACTGATTTCCACATCCTTGGCCCCCTCAGAAAACAGCAGTCTCCTTTGCTAGCGCTGTGCTGTCACAACCAGTGTTAAGAGCCCTTGTATGGATCACTTGCCCATGTCCTTTGAAAGCAGTAGCCACCAAGATGGACAGAAGAGATCCATGCAGAACGCGATGGCAGAGGTGGTCTTGACTAATTGGTCACCACACTAAGAGGGAGAGGCACCTCTTCAGGGCATTATTTTAAGGAGAGCCTAGAGGAAAGGGCCAGACTTGGGCTCTGATTTGCAACATAGAAAATTCAACACTGAACTATTTAAAATGTCTAAACCCAAAAGCCATCTGAAAAGGATCTTTCAGTTGCATGCAAATCACAGCCCCTTATTCCTCAGCAGATTGTCTGGAACAAAGTCCTCAAGGCCTTTTCTTCTGGGAAGTTCAGCTGGCCAGGCAGAGGACAACCTGGTTGCCTAGTAGCTGTAGAGTGAGAGAGGGGTGTCCTCCATCATGTCATCCTAGAAGGAGAGAAGAGTGTGCTTTAATAACATGTCTGCATGATGGCAATACAGTCCCAGCCCAGAGGAGTACTGTGCAGATAGCACAGCCTTCTCATCCACACTGTCACAGTGTGGCCATCTGCCCGGCAATCCACGGAAATGCCGTCCCTGTGCAGTTCCTGGGTATTTGGACTGCCACTCTTTCTCCTGCTCCAGCATTTGGAGAAGAGAGGTGTATGCAGGAACTGCCTGCCCGCTGTAGGGATGTGGAAAACCCCGGTTGTTGAAAACTCCGCTCAGCTTGAAACAACATCAGCTGGTTTGCTAGCTGCAGTACTCCTCTGTCCCTGAAAGCACAATGAGATAGTTGCAGCTTCCCCATAGCTAATCCATCCTCTAAAACCCTCATATATTTTTATATTCCCAAAAGGTCAAACACAGACAGACAGACAACCTCCCTGGAACAGCGCATAGAATCTGCTTTGTCATAGTCACAAAGTAAATATATTAGAGAACAGAAGCAGAGGTTAGGAAGGTGTTATTTCAGGACAAGTTTGGTTGGAGCTCTACTTTCTCCCTCTATTTAACCTCTCAGCATTCCCCTGCAGAGTGAGGGGAAAGCAGAGAGCTTCTTTAGTGCCAACTTTGTGACTTGCTGTTTCAATTCAAACCCTGGATGGAAGGAGAGAGACCTAAGAGGGAGCAGGGGTGTGTGATCAGCATTGCTGCTGCTGCAAATACTCAAAGCATTGATAATGTAGTAGCAGGGAAACTGCAAAGCAGTCGGTAACAAGCCAGACCATGTCAGGCTGGGCTGCAGGCATGACTCACCATGGGCAGGTCCTGCAGGCGCCGGAACTCCATACGGTTGTTGTGCTGGCGGTACCTCAAGAAGCCCACCAGCCCAAGGATGCCCACCATGACAAGGAAGACGGAGATCACGGTGATTACCAAGGGATCAGCCTTTGTTGTATCAGCCATATTGGGTTGCTCTGCAAGGATACCAGGGGAATAAGGCCAAAGGAGAGCCATAAAGGGCTGGAGCAGAAAAGCTTTGTCTTTTCTAGTTTTGCTTAGTACAACCAAGAGGCAATTTGAGGTAGCACCAGCCCTTTGCCTTTTTTTTGTGAAAGCAGGAATAAAAGCAGAACATTTACCTGAATTTTCATCATCACCAACACTCAACACAGAGGCTTTCTCATGCCTGGGCTCTGATGACTGCGCCAGTGTAGATGTGCTGGTGTGGATAGCAGATGTGCTGGTAGGTGTGGAGCTGGTCATGAGGGGTCTCACCGTCACAGTCCTGGAGGCAGTGGCAGAGAATGTGCTCCCTGTGGTGGAGATGGGAGCAGAGAACATTCTGGGCTGCACGGTGCTGTCCTCTGTGGCACTCACAGGGCTTGTTCCTGGCCTGGTTTCAGACCTTGCTGTTGTGGGCCCCGTGGTCTGCCCATCAAAAGGCCCCAGCTGAGAGCTGTTAGTTGTTGCTGCAAAGTAGGAATAAGCAGTTATTTCAAAGATCAAGTGCAAGCACACTGTTCTATGGGACTGGACAAGATGGCAGCAAAGCTGTAAGGAAGACTGCTGGGACTACAGGAATAGCAGTTTATTGTCAGTTCCTTGGAAAACAAGCAGGACTTATAGCACAGACACAGCTGAGCGATGCTGTAAGTCACAGTGCTTAGAAAGTCCTCTTGGTTTTGATAGAGCCAATCTGCAATGTCAGCTGACCTCAGCTGGACCCACAAGGCCTGTCCTTGGGGACAAAGGACAAGCAGACAACCTCTGCGGATCACCCCACAGCAAGACACTGGGACAGGTGTCCCATCCCTCCTTATGGGGAGAACAAAGGGGGCTGCCCAGGGACTGGATAGCAGCAACCCCTGGGACTGTGTCAGTGTGTCACAGAACAGCAGGACTGTATGACACAAGCCAGGGTAAACAATGTAGTTGTGCAGGAACAACATGCAAATCAGTGGCCAATGAATTAGGGATTTGTGACAGCCTGGCAGACCCCAAGGTGGGCAAGACTGGGATCACAGATCCTATAACCAGTACCCATGCTGCCTAGAGAGATCTGAAGGTTGCCCAGGCATGGATGGGCTGTTCTTTGTGCCTGCACATCTCCATGCTTTGTGCTGCCCTGTTCTTTAGGCAGCAGGGAAGGCTCCTGTTGAGCCCTGAGCCCTGGGGCTGGAAGAATCCAGCTGGGCAGCACTGCTGAATCATTTTTTTTCAGATGAGACATATAAAGGATGTCCTTGCACACAATCAATGTCCTCATCAGAAAGCACCCAGCACAAGTTATACCATAATTAGTGGGGTCTGCAAAGAGGATGCTGAACTAACACCTCTGCAAATAAGTCCCATTGAACTGGCTATGCTTAATGGCTCATTCCCTTCTCCCTCTCTCCAGTTTCCAAGAGAGTGCTCAGATGTTTCCAGGCTGTGCATTCTCGAGGCACGACTTTCTGCATAGGTGGTAAAGACAAAACCTCACCTGGCACAGTGTTCAGAGGAAGCTCAGGGGTTATGCTCCTGGCATCATCCATTTCTTCAGTTGTGCTAAAAGGCTCTGTGGCTTCATGGCTGGTCTGGTTTTCTTCCAGAGTGCTGGCAGCTGGGGTAGGGGAGGGGATTTCAGTGCTGCTGTTGACTGACAAGCTCATGTTGTGGTGCTCAGGATGTGTAACTTTGACATCTCCAGGACTGGCAGCGGTGGAACCGTGCAGTCTCTCTGCCTTGGAGCCTGCCATGGGGGTGGTAGGGATGAAGCCATTCACCTCTGTAGTGTGAGCTGCAGTGGCATTGAGTGTTTCAGCAGTCAAGTTTTTCTCCAGGCTTGTTTGAGGAATGGCAGGAGTCGCTGGAACGAAGTCAGAGACTTCCCTTGGCTGATGTGAAGTTAGTGCTGTGCTAGGAAAAGGTGATGGTGTCATGAAGCTCTCTGTTGTCTTCTGTCCCCCTCCTATGGAACAGTGTGAAGAATGAGAAGTTTGTCAAAGATCCCACACCAAGAGGAGAAACAGAGCAGAAGGACAGAAATTGAACCTCTTTATCCCCTTAACTCCAAATCCAACACAGGTTCATACGTGGGAAAGGATTTCAAATAGCTCCTCTGTCCTCCGGGCCTTTCAGAGGCTGTGACCTGCTCTAGGGGATCTTCCTTTACCCTCCTCTCCCACAAGCCTTGTGTTCTTTTTCTGTGGGGTCAGCATTACTACTCCCTCTACCCTAGAGCAATTTTGAAACCTTTTTTGAGGATTTGGGTTTGTTAAAAGTACCATCTGAGACCTGATTCTTTAAGAAATTTAGGTAAGTCTTCCTTAGTTCATTGAGAAAGAGTCAAAAGTGGTGCTGAAAAAATACAAATGAGGAAAATGTGGAAGTACACCCTCTAGCTCCTCTGGCCTGATAAACTGAAGGAAAGTGATATTTAAAAAGCCTGTGGCTGAGAAGGATAAAGCATATAATGTGAGTCATCTTAGTAGTAGTGTGGGATTGCTGCTAGAGGGAAAGGTGAAATGGGTAACAAGAGTGTACCTACAGCTAACAGGACTGGTGGCATGCTTTGGGACCTTCCTTCACGAGCTATTTATGGACATCACCATGAAGTGCAACTGTTGTCATAGGAATGGAGAGTTACTAAGCCTCCCACTGCTGCAAAAAGGGCCAGCTTCCCTAACGGGAACCTGCAGTGAGCAAGGATCCCCCCAGATGCACAGCTGCCAGAACAGTGCAACAGCATATGGGAGGAGAAAAACTCCAAGGCTGTTACACTGCTCGTTCATAAACACGGATCCTGTGAGGGTTTTTCGGAATATAAACAGGAAGAAAACAGAGAAATGTAGCCACATCAAGATGGACTCTACAGACAATTTAAAAACCGCATAGCCAATATTTTGATGATTTCTGTTCAAGTTTTTACCCAAGCCACAGAGGCCTGATGAGCCAACTACAGAAAAAAATAAAGGTACTGAAGCAAATCCATCATTATGCCCCTTCTCTCCACAGCGAAGAAGCATCCAAAGCAGATGCCATCACCAAGAAACATTAATTTACCAGCAAAGCAGCCCACTCTTTTACTGCTTTGGGGAAATCTCAGCAGTTTTTAAAAGCTCTTCAGAACGGATACAGTTATCAGAGCTCTTCCCCAGCTACAGCACTTAACAGGCCCTAAAAAAAGACACAATACATCTCTCTCTCTCTCTCTCTCTCTCTCTCTCGACCTTTGCAGCACCCTGACCAGCTGGAGAATTCAAAACCTCGAAGCAGCCTGACAAAGCTGTGCTTCCCCAGCCCAGGGCCTCAGTCCCAGGACGGCTCCCACAAGGATGCACAACCCCATTCAGCACTTTTGGAGAACAAGCTCTCAGGGGGAGCCTCAGCTGAGGCAACTTAAACATGAAGACCAAAGGCATAAGTGATGCTGCCTTTGGCCTTGCCTGGATCCAGCTGTCCATGGGCAGAACATGCCTCCAAATAAAGCAAAGTGCTCTCTGCAACAGAGCTCAGGCATAGGATACGCTTACACCAGTAACACCTGAAAGGAAAAGAGCTGAGTCCTGTGTTTCCTGGGATCAGGCACCAAAATGCAGAGCTCTTCATGTGACTACTTCCAGCCCTAAACTCAGCACTGCTATTCAGCACATTGCCTGCTGGGTGAGATCCCACCAGCTCCAGAGCCTGCTCTGGGCAATGCTGACAGATCCTGGCTGGGCACTGGCGGATGCTTGCTCAGTAAACATCCAAATACCTGTTCCCACGCAGCAAGAGATGCACACAGAGCTGTGCTGTCACTGTGGGGTAAACAGGAAAGGTGGTGGCCAGCTGTCAGCCAGTGGCAAGCCTGGCTATGTGCTGCTTTCAATAGCTGGCCTATGCTCAGGACAGCCTCTCACGGGATGGCAAGTCATGACCGGAGTCACACAGGGGAAAGATTTGTGGAGAGCTGTCTTGCAAGAAAGCTTGAGCAATTCTAAAACCATCATGCCAGTTTCTGACTAGAAAACGAAAGCCAGAGGGAAGGTGGACAAGTCTGGATTCTACACAACAGGGCACCTCCCTGCAGTGTCAGGAACTGGCAGCCCTGCCAGGAGTTGCTGTGGGACAGGAGGACAGGCAGCTCCCTCATCCTGCTGCACACACAGCTCCCCACTGTCTGCAAGAGTAGTATTTCCCTAAACTCGTCTCCAAGTAGCCAAACGTCTCCTTCCCACAGAACTGCCAGGTGTTCAGCACTGCCAGGGAAGTGGCTCCTCAGGGCAGATGGGCCATTTTGGCCCAGGCTTGGTGTGACACAGCATTGTGGTGTGTAAAACCTGCTTTGTAAAGAATTGCAGAAGAGATGTTAAAATTGGCAGGTGAGAAGCACAGGACTCCCTCAGAGGCCTTTGAGCATGGCAGGTGTTGATGGCACCAGGATTAGCAGGTCATCCAGCCTAGCACATCACAGCACTCCCAGGTCAAGAAACAAAGGAGGGCCTGAAAAAAAGGAGAGGCTAATACAGACTAACACAAAGACTCAAGCCATTAAGAGATGATGGTGGGAAGATAGAGAAGGCAAGAGCTTTAAAACAGACAAGGAAACAAAGGACTGTGAGTAAATCCTGATCACCCGGGGACAGACAGACAAAAGATGCCCATCACCCATCTGTTAACTCCTAAGGGGTAAGGGCACATCCAAAGCCAGCCCTCAGTAACCAAGCAAAGCACCTGTGGAAATCCCCCATAGGTACAACTTTGTGCTTGTGAGCTGCGAGCAGTTAAGCACAAATGAGTTGTGTTTCGGGCTTTTTTTTTTTTTTAAAAAAAAACACTCCCATAAAGGGCCTTGTATTAAGATTTGCTACATCGTTGCTGCAATGCCACAGCTTTGTTTCCCATGGTTTTATCATTCAACAGGCAACCCATGCCCACCCAGCTCCGGTGCAAATCCTGCGGTGCAGTGGGGACAGGAGAGCGCGGCTGCGACTCGCTGTGCTGGGGAAGAACCAGCAAACCCCACACTAGCTGCGATCCTCCGGAGTCCAACCCCTGTGGTCTGCTCTGGATCCCTGCTGTCCAACAGGTCGGAAAATTCCCATCTCCAGCGCTGTTGCTGCTGCTTCAGTCCCTGGGCGATGATGGTTTTAGTTGTTTATTGGTTACCTATAAAAAGGCAGGTCAGAGCTCGTTGTCTTGAGTCTTCCTGGAGGAGCTCTGCTTCCTGCACTACATGCCAGGGAAAGTCGTGGCTGTACTGCCTAAGGCATCGCCCTCATCAGCTTGTGGAGACAAGAGGGAACCACATCCTTATTGTTTTAGATGGAAAGGGAAGGAGTTCTTGTGGATGCTTCACCTTCTCTGTGATCCTCCAAAGCCTGACAGTTGCAGCGCTCCAGGACAGCTGGTGAAGGTGCCCTCAGCCTTGGATCCATAATAAAGCAGCTACGACTGTACCAGTACCAGCTGCAAGCAAGAGCTTTGACCATAATGGAATTTGTTTCCCTGACAGAGTACCAAGGGTGGGCTTGTTTTGGTTACACTGCAGTGCCTGCTAAGGCAAAACTGGCTGGTGGTCTCTGGCTACAGCTCCACTCCTGCTCTGTGTCTGTACTAATCTCCAGGCTCAGCCTGCGCGTGGTGAGAACCAGAGATCCCAGACCACATAAGGGCAGGACTGGTGGATTTGGAGTGACAGCTCCCATCAGACCATGGTGACTGCAGTGACCTCTGTCTGGGAAACAAGAGGGGCAAAGGAAGAGAGTGGCCTCAGGGGACGAGGGATGCAGCCAGGCAAGAAGCCCCTGCCTTGGGCAAGGGTGGGAAACACTCCAAGCTCTTGGAGGGAAGGGAGCGCTCTGAACCTCAGCCCACGGCTTCGGCCCTTCTCCAGTGCTGCCTGACAACACTAGGGGACCTCCATGCATCAAGCCAAGCTCCCACCAGCTCCAGAGCAGACATGGTAAAAATATGCCGTTACAGAGGGGAGTGAAGGAAGCGAGCTCTGCAGGAGACAGGGCATTGCTGCCTTGTGCTCCCTGCCCAAGTTTCAGAGCTGGGGCCAAGTAAGGGGACAAGAAAGGTTTGTACAACCAGCACAGAACATTGCTGCTGTGTCAGGGCAGCCATGCAGAGTGGGGACATGTCCTCCACCTCTGCCACAGCAGCCACCCCACCATCTATTTGTTTCTTAAAGTAAAACAGTGACACAGAGCAGGGCTTCAGCTGGACAAGCCCATCACTGAGCTCCTGCCGCAACCCTCCTGCTACAGCATCCTCTGCATGCTTCTTCCTGACTCAGCCAGAAACTGCTTGAGCTCCCCAAAGATCAACACAAACCCAACTACAACACATAGACTTTACTGCTGTTTTTAAAATCCCTCTTAGGATGAGATGCAGGACAGCCACATAAGGTAAAGAAGCCCACAGCAGGTTGACTGACAGGGCTCAAGGAGGAGCAGGGCAGTGGGGTGCAGGCTGCAGCCACCACTGGAAAAAACGGACAAAGACCCAGGTGAAATCTGAGCACAAAGATGAGAAAGGATTCACTCAGGATTTAAGAAAAAGTGCCCATGGGAGCAGAACTCCCTGGTGTGGATGTGTCCCCCTGCATGGGCTGCCACTGTCTGAGGATAGCACCTCACTTAAATCAGCTTCCTACAGAACGCATGACAAACCACTGCTCTGATTCATTGAAAAGGCACCCAAACCCTTCCACAATGCTATTTTAGTGCACTAAATGAATTCAATTTCCATTTAAGTGTAATAGCTCCAGTCACAAACAACCTAGTAAACCAGAAAAATATAACGTTGAAAAAGTAACAGCATAAGCTGTAACCTATATGTATTAAAACAATTATATCCTATTGCTTAGCAAAGTACTCCATTAAGTGTAGAAATTATCTTTTGTTGCCATTTATTACACTTTTATGGTTACCAACCAATGGTAATTAAACAACCTTTTCAAGGAAAAATAGCTTGAGTATAATGCAAATAAAACCATATAGTGTGATTTAAAACCAAGGTTCTTCATTTCCTTTAAAAGCAGAACTGGAATAACTTCTCATTAGACATTAACTGAGCCTGATCTCTTCTTCTGAAACAAAACCTAAGCAGAGGAAGAGATTTCTGGAGGAAGGTGTGAGATGGACCCAGGGACGCAGTAAACACCCCTCAATGCAACGAAGCAAGGCTCAGAGGTGCACATCCAGTATGAAGGGCAACTGCTTTGTAAACTCAGCTCCAGTTTGATACCTTGCAGGACCTCGATGGAGGCAGGATGCCAGTGTGCTGTGTTTGCCACAGGCTCCAGTGCTCTTCCTGCCAGGGCTGATGCCCAGACTGTCTCCATCCCCATCCTGGCAGAGAGAGGCTGAATGGGCTCCATCTGCTGCGAGGAGTCTGGGCATGTGGTGTAGGCACAGACCTGACCTTGCAGCCTGCTTGAGGGCCACAGCTCTTCATGGCAGCAAATTAATTCACTGCACCCCACATGGCCTCTGCAAGCTGTTGTGCAGGCAGCAAAGCTGGAGGGGCTGAACTAGGGGTGCTGAGCACCCAGTGTGGCCCTGAAAAGCTGCCCAGGCCAGGCATGCTGCAAAGCAAGGGCTGAAGTAAGGGACAGGAATAGAAACCAGGTCTCCTGACTGAGAAGCTCCTTCCAGCCCAATAGGCAGGTGGCCACGAGTGGAGCACGAGGCAGGGTCAGATTAGATATGGGGTGCTGAGCAAGTGTGGTGCTGGGGAGGGTCAGCCCAGCACCCAACCTGCCTAGGCAGGCAGGAGGATGCCTCCCCAGGGCATCTGCAGATGCCGGGCTGCAGGATTGAACTCCTGGAGAAGTAAAAGGGGAGGCATCTCAGCTGATTGCACTATATTTGGGACAAGGACAACAAGCCAGTGGTGGTATGTCAGAGTAAGGCAGAGCAAGAGCTACGAGAACAGGGATGAGCAGCTTTGGATACAGCACCATAAAAGTCAAGCACAGGTATTTCAATACTAGGAAAACCCATGAAACAGCACAGACATGCCCAGAGAACATTGGCTGTGCTGGAGCCTGAGCCAGGGAGGGGGGCAGTGCCAGCCCAATCACTGCCTGGAAGACATAGCATCCCAAGATGGCATAGGCTGCCTGGCCCTGCCACACAAGACCCTCCTCACCCAGCTAGGTTGGGGAGAGATGTGAGAAACCTTTTTTTCCACAGGTTTGCTCCATCACTGATACCCCATTTAGAGGTGAAGGGGCTTATCCCAAATTCCTGTGACAGAGAAAAGAGTCAGCAAGCTGCTTTGCTTAGCCACCACTGTCACACGACCCAGTTATTTTCCACTGGCCACATGCAGCTATGGAGCATGCTGCTTGGCAAGAAGGTGTCTGGGAGGCTCCCACATTATTTGCTTCTGTTTCTCAAAGAGGGACTGATCTGTGATGAAGACCCCTTAGCTCACAGGCTGCTTGGGATGTGTACAGCATCCACAGCCTGGGAAGCCTGCCCTTCTCTGGGGCTGCATAACCCCAAAAATACAGCAACAGCAGGAAGCTCTGGCATCAGCCAACCCTGGCCCTGCTTACCTTGAGAGTCACAGCTGCAATGAAGGAAGCATTCACATCATTAGAGAAAATTAATTAGCCAGTTGCTTGAATAGCACCCCCATGGCAGCAGGGAGCCTGCTCTCCAATGCAGCATGGCATGAGCTGTGGGGAGTCCAGACACCAGGAAACCTGCTCAGCTCCTGCCCTGGGCAGCCCCACAGGGTTCAGGATGTGGCCCCAGACCCCAGTTTTGCTGAGCCTTATGAAAGTTGCCCCCAGAGTGTGGTGGGGATAATGGCAGACCTATGGAAATCCCTGCAGCAAGAACTGTGTCTGCCCACCCAGAAGGTCTTGGTTGAAAGGAAGGAAGGACAGAGGCCTCTGTGCTTTGGATAGTCCCGGCTCCCCTTTCCCTGGAGCTAAGGGAGATGAAGGGGAGGTGAGTGCTTTGCCCCTGCTCAGAGGGCCTTGGAAGGGCAGCCAATGCCCTGTTCCTGGGGCTGGTAGAAGAGAACATGCAGAAATGGCATTGAAGACTGACAGCATATCAGGGGGTGCAGGGTTAGTGTTTACCCCACACAGCTGGAAGTACTGCCCTGAGAGTATCGAGCCATCGCTCAGTTCTGGGTGCAGGAGAGCTGCTGGAGCTGTCCTGCCAGGGTGGGGTTGAGTCCATGCACTCCTTACCCTGGGGAACAAGAGGAAAAAAATCACGGCAAATCAACTTTGGGACCCTGGAAGCAGACACACAGCCCGCCTGTGTGCACGGCCCCAGCACCGACAGATGGGGCTTTATGTGCTCGTGCTGCTCCCAGCCCAGCGCCGTCCTCTCCGCTTGCAGGGCAGTTTGGTGCAGGAGGGAAAGGCAGCAAAATGCCCAGACCAAAATTACTCGGGGTTTTATTTGTAAGGCTAATGGTGCTGGAGGAAGTGGATTTCCGCAGGCAGTGAAGAAAGGCTGCATTGAGAGGCTGGGGTGGGCAGAGCACAGGGGACACGGCAGCCACAGCAAACCTGGACAGGGAGTGGGAGCAGGCGCTACCACACAGTGGGCGCAAAGGGAATCTGTGCTGGGAGCTGACAGAAAGCAGCTCATGGAGCTAGGACAAGCCCGGTTTTGCATGGATTTGTCTAGTGACTGTCAACTTCGAGGCAAATCTCTAGATGAATTGTTCCTTTACCCCATTACTCTCCTGCTGGGATTTTCTGGTGGTTCATTAAGGGTTGTGCTTTTCATAGAGTATTTTTTTATTGGTGCCATTTCTTCTATGCAATCTATTTTCACAAAACACTTGCTCTCTCAGCCATGGTTGGGATTAGCTAGCGAATCCAAAAGCTATGAGGACAAGGGCCAGGTCAGCTGCATAGGTACCATTTCCTATCCTGTCAAGATACTCTGGGGTTGGGACACTAAGCAACAAAGATTGCAGGAAAAACCCAGTGCAACCCTAGTTTCTGGTATATTCCAGCAGTTTGAGTCTTACACTTTGCAGCAAGAGGACTCCTATAAGCCAGCTGGGGCAGAGGGCTCCCCTAGGGTTTCCCAGTGTGCTGGAGTGTGAGACATGGGGCCAAGAAAGCCAGCAGCAGCCCAGAGCTCCTCCTCTTAGCGGTGGAAATCTTGAGTCCTTCCTCTGCCAGTGACTGGTCACCCCCCCATACACCCCATCACAGCACAACTACCCTCGTGTGCAGAGTGTAGCATTACCCAGGGCTTTGCCCACATAAAGGGTGCTGGTTTGGGACTGTTCCCTGTGCTCAGCCTCAAACCCAGCCAAACCACATTCAGCACCCAAAACCTCAGCCTGAGCGCTACTCTAACTGGTGGGGCTCAGCCTCACAGGCATCTATGCTAGGGTTTTACCAGCTCTTATTAATTAGAAACCAAGTTTCTATGTGTCAACTCTCAGCGTCCATTACTGCCGTCACGGTGCTGTGATCTCACCAGGCTCTGGCCAAGGGGTTTTCCTCAACCACAAAGAAGAGGAAACACGTTTTGCTTCCTGAGCCCCAGGCAAGCCCCTAAATGCCACTGAGCCTTTGTCACTGCCAGGGTCACGGGGAAGGTGACAGTCCCCCGACTCGGGGCACACTTGAACCACGCGGCAGAGCGCGGCGGTGTCGGAGGATGGGGCTGTCAGCGCCACCCTGCAGACTGCGCCTGCCCACGTGGGGACGTGTTGATCGTGGAGCCGAGCTGAAATACAGCCCGGGATAGTCCGCCTGGTGCCGGGGTCTGGCTCCTGCTCCGTCCCCAACACCGGCATCGCCTCCTCTCCCCGCAGGCATAGAGCGCCCGTCCCGTCGTGCTGCATGAGGCGGCAGAGCTCGGGCTTTGTCCGGCTTCCCCTCGGGGAGAAGCTCAGCCGCGGCTCGTAGGCACCCGAGAGCTGCAGGACGGAAGGAGGGAGGCTCGCAGGGCTGGATGCCGGAGGGCGAGTGTTACCAGGATCATTGCTCGCCTCCCCGCGCATCCTCCCGGGATCCCACCGGGCTCCGGGCGGGAGGAGAGCCCGGGCGGCTCCGCCGGCGGGAGCAGCGCTGTCTGCAGCTGCCTTGTATGGGCAAGGCCGGGACCGGTGGCCGCGCTGCTGCCCGGAGAGCGGGACTCGCCAGGGATCCCCCCCACGAGCATCCCTGCACCGCCTCACCTGCGCGCCCGCCGGAGCGACTGCGCACGGGGCCGGGGATATCTCGCCTTAGTTCGGGGGGCAGGCCCAGGGCGCTGCTCCCCGGCAGTTTCCGTCCCCGGACGGCGTCCCCAGACCCTTCTCTCGCAATCCCACCAGCGGGCGGAGGAGCCCGGGCCCCGGCGCTGCCCCGACGGCTGCTCCCAGCGCTGTGCTCCCCGTCGCGGCGAGACCGGCGGGATCCCCCGGGCCGCCCCCCTGCCCC
>VXBA01000893.1:149092-233672 GCA_013399895.1 Serilophus lunatus | reverse complement strand
CGGACTCTGCCGGAGCTCGGCGGGGTCCGGGCCCGGCTGCAGGAGCTGCCGGGGGAAGGGTCGGGAGTGCGGGGGCTCCGCTCGAACGGTGCCGTGGGGGAGGCTGAGCGGGGCGGTAACGACGGGCTCTGTGTGTGTGTGTGTCTGTGTGTGTGTGTGTCTGTGTGTGTGTGTGTCTGTGTGTGGTTTTTTTGTTGCTGTTGNTGTGTGTGTGTGTCTGTGTGTGTGTGTGTCTGTGTGTGTGTGTCTGTGTCTGTGTGTGTGTGTCTGTGTGTCTGTGTGTGTCTCTGTGCGTGCGCGTGTGTGTTCAGGTGCCGTGCAGACGCCGGTGGTCACTCTCAGCACTGGGTTCCTTCGGAGGTGCTCAGGGGGGCTTTCGCCTGGCAGTTCTGATAAGCGGTTGCCGGGAGAGCTCAGATACAGTTTCGAGGGAACAGAACTGAGTTTGAAGGGTAGGGAGCTGAGTTCTATCTGAGTTTATACCTTTCTGTCTTTCCCACTGAAAAGAGCTGTCGCTGATATTGAAGCTGTTTTATGAGAAGCCTTTGTGCTTCAGCTTTTTTTTTTTAGTAGAGATCAGAGTTCTACCATATTTTATTGTCTGCAAAATCAACGGACTTATAGTCCCATGGACTTCACTAGGCACTTGAATTTACAACCTAAGATAAGATTTTTTTATGAGAAACTCTGGTATGCCCTGTGGACTAGCCATAAACCTTTCCATGTAGTCATCATCTTTGGAAATTATTGTTGTGTGCCAATAAAAATGTCATTTTCTGATCCTTGCAGTGTACAGCTGTGTAGACACGGGTGAATAATCCCATTGTCCATTTGGGTTTGCCTCATGTAAAGCTTGCATGCAAAACGAGCAGCTTAATTTGCAGGCAAGGAAGGTCCCTTTACCTGGTGGCAAATGTGTGCTCCGCTGTGTTTTTTCTTGGAATTTGTTTTGTGTCCTTTCATTAGGATGACCAGCTGGCAGTGGGAGCTGAGCAGGACGTGGGGGCAGAGCAATCCTCGCTTCAGTGCTTGGTATTTTTGTGCCTGTGGAAGGACAGAGTTGGTCCAAATGACCCATTCTGGTAGTTTAGGCCTCCTGTAACCTGTTTATACCCCCCAGTTCTGGATGTTTGCTTTTGCCATTGTAATTCTTTATGCAAATGGTTTCACAAATTCTTGAAAGAAATGCAGGATTAAAGGAGGGAACTGTTGCTTCTGTGTCTGCTGTAGAAAAGAATGAAGCTTGTGGTTCACTTGCATCATAGGTTCCTTTTCTGTATTCTTCCTCTAGCACACAACCGTGCA
The DNA here is from genome assembly GCA_013399895.1 of Serilophus lunatus. Taxonomy (NCBI): domain Eukaryota; kingdom Metazoa; phylum Chordata; class Aves; order Passeriformes; family Eurylaimidae; genus Serilophus; species Serilophus lunatus. Next base: position 232,367 of record VXBA01000893.1, on the reverse strand, counting down.
TTTGCACAATGGCAAAGCTCTTTATTGTGTCTTTGCTGCCTGGTATCGTGCAGCCTGGCACAAAAATAAGTGCTCTGCTAGGCAAGATCAAAAAAGGTCAACGTTCCTCATTTTTGTTAAAGCCCTTTTCCTGCTTATTAGTTCCCAAACGCATTAATTTGAAGTTGTGTGTTTATCAGTAAGTCCATCTAATAATCAGCAACTGTATCACACTGGCTCCATCTGTTGTCTGTTGCCAAGCCCTCTTTCTGACTTAGATTGTAAGCCTCTTTTCATATGATCCTGTCACTTTTCGTTAAGTTGAACACATTCCTGGCAGTGACTAAGCCACTTTTTGGAATTATTGTGCTGCTGCTTGCACTGGAGAACTGTAACAGCTTTTGCAACCAGGAGTGGGGTGAGTTGAGATGACTTTGCTTTTGAAGGCTGATCTTGTCCATTCCAGATCTGTGGTTCCTAAACTGAGTGAGGGGTTGGTACCCAGGGAGCTGCAGATTGATTTGTGAATACCAGCAGACTTCAGTGCCTGCAGTACCTTAACAGCAGATTTGGGAAGCCCTGCTCTTACTGCACTGCATAAATAAATGGGTGAGGACTGTGGTACTGTTGTGTACCTGGAGTAAACAAGGTGCTGGGTGAAACCAGGACGTGAAACCAGTAAGACAGACTGGCGCTCGGTGAGGGGAGGCTGCAGAATGCCCCCGAATATTTGTGGGTATGACACTTTTAGCTGGAAAATGCAAATATTGACTGCCTCGTGTGATCATGTATAAATATAAGATTTTGTCCAAGAGAGGTCTGTCAGGTATGAAATTCAGCCTGCTTACTTCATTTTCATCTTCATCCCTCTTTCAGGCATTCTTGTTCTCTTTCCTTGCCTTTGCTGTGCTGGATTGTCTCACTGGCTGCACTCAAACAGCAGAAAGTTGCTTTTGGTCTCCTGTGAAGCCCCCAGTGCCAATAGAACTGTCAGCCCTCACCTGAAAACCCAGAGGAGAGACTGAGGGGGAGATTCCTCGACTGAGATGTTACAAACCTGTTGGTATTACAAGGGCTTTGATTCCCTTTGTTAAGAGTTCAGCAAATGTCAGCCTGCTGACACCTGCAAAGCATGAGCAGCTTCTCAGTGTCTTTACTGAGCTCTGTTTTGTTAAGCAAAGGTAATATATTAAAATTACCCATTTGAAGCAGCAGCTGTGTCTTGTACATGATCTACTTGAGTGATTATTTAACTCTAATGATGCTGGGTAACCAGGCTAGAGCCTGTCTGCTCTCTGGATTGGGGTGACTAAAACCAGACTAGGAGAGGAATGGATTGTTGCAAGGTCCTTCTGTAGAGGTTTAGTGTTGTATTATAGCCCTAGAAAATGTTGGCAGTTACGCTGTGGGCATAAGGATCAGGTGGTTTTCTCTTTGTGAGTTTTTAATGTTCTCCCCCAAGTCATATTTGCCTTCTAATTGTGTGCCAGAGTTTATGCCTGTGCCCGATGGAAATATTTTTAAGCCTACAACTTTGGCCCTGAATCCTTAGCTCTGCAGTAAGTTAATGGCTAGTCTCTCTTACTCATTTCAAAGTTGGCCACAGTCACAAAATAAATGAGCTGTTTGTTTCAGCTCAGCCTCTTGTGGAGGTTTGTTTGCATTATAAAACCATGAGGCAGTTCAGCAGACTTCCAGTTTCTGGAGTGGTGTAGTAGGGCTATTGCAGGTCTCTTCTGAGGAATGCCAGCCCTGATTTGTGGGAAGCTCGTGCTGTGACAGTACTGGTTAGAGATAGGAATTATCTTGTACAGGGGAGGTGAAATTAAAGCAAAGTGTGACCAAAATGAAAATAGAAAATACTGGGATTTTCATGTTCAAATGCAGTGCTGTAACTCAGACTATAAACTGAACCCACAGACTTGTCCTGTAAAGTAGTCAAAGAAGAGTTCAGGCTCAGGATGAGCTGGGCCAAACATAGTGCAGGTTCTGGTACTGTAGCTGCCTGACTGTAAATGTTTGATACTGCCTTGCTCCCAAGGACTAGAAGCTTAGTTATGGACAAACCAAGGAACTTCCCCTCTCTCAGGGAAGCAGTGACAGTAGTTGAGAACAAAATCGTTGAGTGCCTGGTCCTTTTTCCCACTTTGGTTTGATTTCTTGTGTTTCAGTTTTAAAATTTTTCGTTATTTTTATTCTTTTTTTTTTTTTTTTCTCCAGGCTAATGACCTCACAGTCAATTCAGTCTTTGGGAGATTTTGTTCTTTACATTTTTTGAATCCTTTCTGAAGTTTGCAAGACACCACAGTGAAGTCTTCTTCCCCCCAAGTTATTATTTTGTGGCACTTGCCAGCATAATTCCTTTCATTCCTTCATGTTTTTGTGGTGCTGGCTGTTGAAGCTACATCAGGTTTTGAGTTTTAATAGTTAACTCTTGGCAAATGACTTTTTCAAGGCTTTGGCATCTTGTTCTTCAGAAATCCTTTTCAAATTAATAACATGAGTCCACCAGATTTATTGCTTTCCAGGCTGAATGCCTGGTGACAATATTCTGTGTCCAAAAATGGTTGTTGTTGTTGTTAAGGCCATCTTTTAGGAAATTGTTTGACATTTGAGTGCAAATGTGCACATATTTGTGAAGATACCGGGGACAGAAAACCTCAGTAATGAGTTGAAATATTTTTTTGAAAGGATCTTGCTTTATATGCTGAGGCATGAAAGGGATGCTGCTAAAATTGAGGAGTCTTACCCATTTTTATGTCTATGAAGTATAAAATGTGAAGTACTTTCTAATATGTGCCACCTGTTAGTTGACACTGATGCATAGGGTATATAACTTGGTGTGCTGTTGTGGGGTTCCCATCTTTCAATAATTGCAGGTTTGGGCATTGGTTTTGAAAGGCAAACCTCCAATTAACCAAATTAATGCTGATAGTAGCTGTATTTATAGTAATTTCTACGTATTAAAAAAATCAATGTTCCCATGCAGCAAAGAAATTGATCTTTTGATACTATTTTTTTTTCTTCAAGGTGTGTTTTGGTCATCCAAATGTGTTAGGGCATGAAACATTCTGATACTGTGCTTTTCAGTAATGTGAGAAATGGCTGAATAGGGCAGAGGTGCATTTTGAGAGGTGTATTTCTGAATTATTTTTGTCTTGGCAGGGTGGGACGCATTTTTCTTGTATAAGGATGTCAGAAAAATTGTTCTGAAAGCTGAGAATTTATTAGGAAATGTTTTTAAGAATGTTTAGTGTATTTTTATTTTTTTAACTGGCTGTTGAACACAGCTTCAGAGTTTTTAAGCTGAACCTTAATATGAAAAAACCCACCCATCAACCCTCTAGTTGGCTGCAGGATTTTCAGGGTAGTCTCAGATTCTGTTCAGTGCACTTTAATTAACCATACAAGGTAGTAAATTAAAGTACCTCAGACTGACTTGACAGTCAATTAAATCCTGGCTGATTTCATTGAGAATGTGATTATTAGTGTAATTGGCCAAAATGACAGGAGGCCCACTTGGAATTGTACCCACTTGAAATTTTCCTCTAATTCTGTGTATCCAATCCTGGGCAGGATAATAGACAAATGGAGCTCTATCCTAATAATTTCCAGGGATTTCATGTCAATGTCTGGAAACAAGGCCAACTGTAGCAGGCAAAAAGGAAGGAATTGGTTACTTGGGAGCCTTGTGGGATTTGTGTGAAGTCCTTTGAATCTCTTCTTTCACGTGGGATTTGCATAGAATTTTGCAAGGTTCACCATGTGATTTCAACCAAAAGGATGTGTATGTGTGAGGGAGGGGGTGTTTCTAAGTAGGTTGGGAAGCTGTGTTGAGGCTGTCTGTTGTTAACAGTGTCTGGATACTCGAGGCAGTGAGGCTTTTCCTCCTGTTTAATGTCACTTATCTAACTTGGTATCTTCTTTCTAGTTAAGACAAGGTCAGTCTTCCCTATTTTATTTTTGCATACATTTTGCTTTTCCTGAGAACTTAAACCTCTGGTCTTTAGTTTGCTGGGTTGCAGTGTGGATGGGATGTTTCCCTGGCTGTGGCAGGGGGCTCTGCAGGCTCCAGGCTTCACTTGCTGTGGTGGGCTGGTGATACCATCATATCCTGTGGTACTGGCATGTCAGGCTGTGTGTTTCTGGGGACAAATGCTTGCTGCCTTCCATGGAAAATATCTAGTGCATGTGGGTGATGATATGCTGATGAAAGTAAGTTCTAATAAATTGGGGTTTTAATTACAGCAGGTTTTCTAGTCAGCCTTCAAAGGTGCTTGGATCTCCTGCTCCAGAAAATTAGTTGTTAATACCACGTTTTCCTCTGTCTGTCCTCCTTCCATAGACAGTTCTGTCTTCATCTCCTTGAAAAGTAACCAAATAATAGTTTGTCCCTTTCAGATCAAAAGGAATTTTTTAAGCAAGCCTTGGACGTTCCTAGGCAGCTTGTCTAGAGCTGAGGAGGTTCTCTGGGCTATTTCTCTCAGCCAAGGAGATGTAACAGGCCTTACGTTCCTATGGTGCTTCTGTGCTTTTTTGAGTCCCTCACAGCTCCTGAGGCAAGAACACGATGCCAGGAGCTGGGTCCTGATCTCCTGTGTGACAGTTGGCCACACTCTGGTCTGAGAAGTTCAGTAAGCGCGGGAACGTGGGAGTCCACATAGAGAATCCTATGGGAATACCATGATAGGGGATTTAATGGAGATTGAATTTTCATAATCAGACCATGGTAAGACTCTCTTACATCCATCAACATCCATTTAGAGAGGTGTTAAGATCGAGGAAATAAACACCCTTCTTTTTGGAGAGAACAACCTCGAATTAATTCCAGGCAGTTCAACAGAGCTGATTTCTGAAAGCAGGGCAGGACTCTGTGTTTGCCTGCTGTGTTGGCACAGAGCATCTCTAAAAGATTTCATGGGTATAGCAGCACTGCTGTATATTCAGAGGACAGCTGGTGTGCCTGTTTCTGAGGTGCTTTTCAAATTTAGTGTGTCGTTCAGGTTCTGTACGTCTGTGTAAATAGAGGTGTAATGGCCTGTTCTAGGGTTAGTTTGTCCACCTTTATTTATTTGATTGCTTCCTTCCCCTCTCTCCAGTGTTTCATTCATTCTCAGGGAGCAAAAAAAAAGAAAAATCTATCCTTTTTGTGACTGTTCACTTTGTTTAGGCTTGTAGGGGCTCACCAAATTGCTGTTAATAAACAGTCAGGTTTGGAAAATATGAATAACCTCCAAAGTCTAAGGTTAAAAAAAAAAAAAAGTAGGCCACCTGTCAAGTTTGCCAGTCCAAGCTGAATTTGATGAGCTTCAGAGTCATCCTGATTACTTCATCCTCTTAAAAAAAAAAGTTGGTCCTCCTCCTTTTTTTCCCCTCCTTTTCTTCTACTTGGCAAATGTAGCTTGTTTCCTGTGTTTTGCAGTTGAACTGAAATTAATATAGCTTAAAAAGTATGTTTGTGGGGAGGATTATTCTGGCAGTTTTTTATAAAAATAGCTTGGTTTTGTAGAAGGATTGTAGGTGGTTTTATAAATTTGGGGACTGGATCTTCAGTGGATATAAAGTTGTGTTCCTACCAGTTAAGGAATTGGTCTTGGAAGCTTTGAAAACAAAGGTTTTGGTGCTTCAGCTAATCATTTTCCTTATGTCGACTGAAGGTGATCTATTTTTATTTTTTTTTTATGGTTAGGGATCCCTTGTTCACTCCCTAAAGTGAAATTGCTTCTTGCAGTAGCAGTAGATTGGTCACCCACTGCAACTGAAATAGAATAACATGTTGCATTTTGTGGGTTTCCTCCTGCTTAGTTGCTTGCTTGGGCAACCAGAACCTAAGTAAAAAAAAGAAAAGGTTGGAGGGAAGGGAAGGAAAGTTGTTTTTACATTTTGAATTCCAAACCTATTAATCTCACCATAGGCAGAGCGTAGGGTATTTCCATGAATCTAAAGGAAAAGTCCATTAAATTGCTGTCTTTACTGTTGATGCTGTGTGATGGTTTTGGTGGGTTTCATCTTTTGTTTTTTGTACCCCTACTTGGTTATTTTCTTTCTTTCCTTATTCCCTTAAATCGGTGTCATCTTTGTTGGCGTCCTATTGAACTTACTAAATACATTCACAATAATGGTAACCTGAATTTCTTGTATTTTAGGATCCAAAAAGAGTAGAGAAGACAGCGAATTACCTAAGATGTGAGAAGTCCTCCCCCAGTGAAACTGAAAGCCTTGTTGTCACCATGGACCGGAGTAAGCGGAATTCCATCGCAGGGTTCCCGCCGCGGCTGGAGCGCCCCGAGGACTTTGATGGTGGCACTGGAGAAGGGACTGCATCCCAGATAGGAAGAGTTTGTACCTCTTCATACAGAGCCCTGATAAGTGCCTTTTCCAGACTTACTCGTCTTGATGACTTCACATGTGAGAAGATTGGCTCTGGTTTCTTCTCTGAGGTGTTCAAGGTGTGTTTGTTTGTTTTCCCTCCTCACGTTTGGTGAGAATGTATGAGAGTGTCAGCTGCAGTATTTTCACTGAAGCTAACTGTTAGTCCTTGTGCCTGCTTTACTCAGGATGAGTGAGTGATGAAGAGCTTTCAGGTCCCAAATATTTCTTGTCACTCTTCCAGCTGTTTTTTGTCACTTATAATTTATTGGGGGAGTTGCAGAGCTATTTGGGAGAAACAGAGAAAGCTAAAGGTAATTGGTTTATTTTTTGACCTCTGTCATTTATTTTTGCATTCATGCAGTATATCAAACACTGATGGCTATTGGTTCTTCCACATGTAAGTATCTTTTTAGCTAGTTTGTTGGAATTGTGGGATGGTGCACATTCCTTTGGTAGTCTTTGCCTCCCAACACTAGATGTGTTAGAAGATCCATACATGGTTACTGAATTTGAAAGCACAGAATTTATTGCACTGAAGCTGCAACAGAATTAGCTGCTCTTCTCTGTTTCCTTTGCTGCTTGTTATGCCACATTTCTAACTCAATCGGAGATTGATTTGGAGGAAATAATAAGAGTGAGAAAATGTGATGTTGTCTGTGACTTGCTGCTGTGAATGTGGGATGTGGACAAGATCTTTTTAAATCAATTTGTCAAACTATACAAGCAACCCCTTTTTTATAGTGGTGGTGGTGTTTCTGCTGCTCTGACTGTTCTGGTAAGGTTTATTATAGAGGAACAAGACATTGAGTTGACTTGCAGGCTGTCAGGCATGGAAAAAATAATTTCTTTCTTTGTCCTAGTTCCTGACTTTACATGAAGTTACCCTCCACATTATTTCTGTTTCAATGAAATGCCAGAAAACTGTATCTTACAGTATATTATGTCTTTTCCACAACACTTCATCTGTTTCTTTCTTTAAGTTAAAACTTCATCTGTTTTTTCTGTGAGTTAAAACAAAAAACCTCTTACATACTTTTTTTGCTGCAAATAGATACCTGAATTGAAATATGAAAATTCTTTTTGAGTTCCTTTAATACCCAAAGATCTCCAGGTATACATCTCCTCTTGTGTCAAGGCAAGTCACTCCACAGAAGTTCTCCTCTTTAGCTAGATATGACATTTTAGTTTTCAGTAGCACAAGCTTTTCATTCATTCAAATGAGTAGACATGAAGAATTTTATTTGGGGTCTCTAGGAGACTTTCTTTATAAAATCAGATTCTGTAACAATTGAAGATGATTTCCTTGGTGTTTTTTGTTTGAGGTTTTTCTTATTTTCCTGTTTGGAAAACTTTCTATATTGCATTTTGCAGCAACTGAATTTGTATCCAGACATTTCTTAATGTTAAATGAACCCGTTGTTAAAGTTCTGTGTGTCACTGGAATTCATCTTTACAGATTTTATGGTGAAGCCTGTAAGATGTGCCTAATAGACTTGGGTCATCCCTAAGTAATTAGGAAATAGCAGACCTTTGTTTATTTTGAAAGGGAAAGTAGCTAACAGTCAAGGTAAATTTCCAGCATTCATAGTTGTTGATTAATTAAGAATATCTTATTTTAGAAGAGGACTTGGTTTATTCAGGAGTTGTGTACAGAGGGAAACAGCTGTTTGCGAATCTGTTGACTGAGAGAAATCTCTGATAACCAGTTTATCTTTGCATAAATAAGTCTTCTAATTCCTTAAATGTTTCCCTGCTGTTCCCACTTGCAGTGAGCTAAACTGGACATCCCATGGTGTTGGTCTGCAGTCAGGGGCATTACTCTGAGCAGTGGTGGTAGTCTGAGTATCTGGTGTCTGTTTTCCCAGAAACAGCCACAGCTCTCCTGCAGGGAGACACCAAGTGACAAAGTCTTTTCTTTCGCATCAGTTTTGACCAAAGTCTCCCTCCAGTTTTGGTGCAGAGGGTGAGAATGCAGTATGGCCTTATCATAGATGCAGTTCCAAACTCATTTAAGCAGGTCTCTGTTCTGCTACTTTATCAGCCTGACCACCTCTGTCATTAATCCTGCTGTGCTGATGATCAGATTTCATGCCAGAACCTTGATGTGCTTCCAGGAGGGAGAGCCTCATGGTTTGACACAGTGGAATTTCAGCCTGCTCTGCAGGCTCCCAACTGAATGATTGAACTTGAGAAAAATCCACCTTAGTTCTTGACTTGCTGTGTAAGTAATGTTACAAGAGCAACAAAGCCTTCCCTCTAAATCAGCAAAGGTGTCTCAAAACCCTCATGCCTCCAGAGCTTCTTCAAGAATGCTTTTGTCTATTGTTTTGTTAGTGTTATACTTTGGGTTCACTGGAGCGATTTAGCAGAGAATGCTTGGGCTGTTTTGAGGGTTTGGGATTTTTGTTTTGCTGTGCAGCTGACAATTGTTTTCAGTGATTTCTTCCCCTCCATCCTTTTCTGTGGAAACTCCATTTGAAATAGTCTGTTACAGTGAATAGAAGTTGCCTTGTCTTGGGAATAGGATTATGTTACAGCTCATATATGTATGTTTATGGTCATATGTGCTGTGAATGACTTCTTAGCGTTTCTAGTGCATTTCTGTTCATGAACAGATTAAACTTTGTGGTTTATTCAGAAGAGAATACTAAACTAGCATTTTGATTTTTTTTTTTAGCCATCACTATAACTGTTCAAATTCATGTTCACCTGAATACTAGGTGTTATAGAAAAATCTCAACTTTGTCAAAATGTTAGCAATCTAGTTTGAAGCAGTTAATGGAATACTTGTTTAATGATGGATTGGCCAAAGTTGAATATAAGATGCATAAGACACAATGCAAAACAAATGTCTTTTAGAGCTGAAATACTAAGCAGCTGAGTATGGATGCCTTCAAATAAATATTTTGAGATGAAAATCAGCCCTCCCATTTCAGCATATTTACTGACAGGCACTCAGTTTATCATCCCCTGTAACTTGAGATGCTTTCTGGAGAGCTTCTGGTTACACAATTTTCCTGGTTTTTCACTTGTGCAGCAGATTTTACTTATTTTTTGGTCTTGCTCCCCTTCAAGCATTTCTTAATTTTTCAAGGGATTCCTTCAGCCTTGATAATGTTAATAGTTTACCTGTGATGCACAAGCTGCTCACTTGATTATGGTTTTAGATGGCTACTTTATAGTATTTCCTTTTAGATCACATCTGTTTGGCTTATTTATGAAGATATCTAGAGAGATGCATTGAAGCCATATGAGATACAAGAGACAGTGAACCTCAGTGATGATATGACATGGAAACCCTTGAGAAACAAATGTTGGCAATATGTCAGTGCTGTTTTTGGTGATGTTTGGACTCCACACATAATGAAACTGGCACTACCAGAGTGCAAGGCTGAGTACAGATACAAAGAAAGGGCATTGTGCTTTCAGATGGCTTTACGAGATGGGTGGTGGGTGCAGAAGGGTCAGTATCCTCAGGGTATTCACGCTGTATGTGCTTGTGCTCTGAGGCCTCCTATTTGAATACTCTATTTGAATTCATTCATGAATTGTTAGTCTTTATGGTCAAATTAATGTTCTCTGAGTTTCAAAAGTGCTGACTGATCATGGAAGGTGTGCCTGTCCAAATATGTACCTTGTACCTGAGGTTGGGATCCTGTTTCTTGTTTATTTAATGTCTTTGAGGTGCCTTAAAGATAAGGAGCATCCAGCTGTCTAATATGAAAGGAGAAATGGGGCTGATTGTGAAGAACACATAGTTATTTTTATCAAGTACTTAAGATAAAAAGGTCTGTTACTTCTGACATGGAAGGCATAAATGGTACTAGAGAGTGTGTAATTTATGATAATATGTCTCATGGGCACATTGTCATGCTGGTGGGCTTGATCTCTGGAACATCTCTGACTGTGGTAGATCTGAGATCTAGCTTTGCCAAAGTGACTCAGTTAGAGGTTTGGGGCTTTTTGTACTCTGTAACTTCATAACCATTTTGTGTTTTTTCCTGTAATTGTAAAGGCCTTGAGGAGTCTAGTACAGAAATGTTTGGTCTCACTTTCTTCTGTTGTCTTGTGATCTGGGTTTGACAGGACTTGCTAACTAGAATGACAGTGCAGTGTAAGAACTGAAGAGTAGAGTAAGTGAGGGGTTAACTCATGGGATTTCAGACCCAACAGTTGTAAGTTGCTTCACCAAAAAAAAAAAGATTTGTCTTGGTGGGCATCAATGTCTATATTAATGTTACACTGTGATATCTCACAGTTGAACTGTATGTCTAAAAATAAGGGCATTATGAAGTTCTTAAATAGTTAAGGCTTGGGTCATCTACACACACTGTCACATCATCAAAGGTTGTTGAATTTTACCAATGACGGGTACATTGTCTAGAACATGTTGACACCACATATAGCACAGGTGTACCTCCCTTGCTGGTTTTTTAGTTCAGTTCTGAACTGAAGACCTCAAAGACAGTATCATGCCCTGGTTGTTTTCTTAACAATGACACAAAACCCATTGTTTTGCTTTGTGTCACACTCTCATAATGCTTGTTCTCATCATGGCACATTCACACCTTATGTTTAATGGGTGTGAATGTCCTGTTCTGTAGCCTTCAATCCTTGTTTGTAGTGAAGTTTTTCATTTAGCAATGTTAATTTTTGTTCAGATGGACCTAAGATAGGATGTGACCTTCACTACTTAGTGAAATAAAATGTGCAGGGTTCTGCTACAAACTTAGGAGTTTCAGATTGTTCTAATGGGCAGTTTTCATCAGCGAGCTGGAAGTGAACATGGAATATTGAGTAACAGGAGACCTGATGTGGTTCCTCTGGAAGCTCAATAGGAGACTTCCCTATCCTGTGCTGCTTGGTCACGTATAGCTGTGTCTTCAGGCTCTCATTAGGCAGTCTGTAGTCTGGTTGTAGTGGGTTGTGGCATGAAGTCAGATGCCTTACAGGAGTTTATGCATATTGCTATTTTAAAACATGTATACGTTTTGCTTAATTAATCTTTTCACTTAAAATTAATGTTAAACTAGGAAGGGATGTTGTGAGAACTACTGCAGTATCCTTAGCTAAGCCAAGCATGAGTATTTGTGATCTGTTCCTGGCAGCTACTTTTGGCTTGTCCTTTAAGCTTACATTGCAGAAGATTCTACAACCTTCTTTGGTGTATCCAGGCCATAATTTATTATTTCAAATGATCCTTTTATAGCTAGAACCTCCCAGTTTGAGTTGTTTCTACAGCTGGTCCTTTCCATTTGCTTATTGACTCTACTGGCAGCTCATTACTCTGTTTTCCTGTGGCATTTAGTCATAAGAGTAAAATGTGAATGTGTGGAAGGAGGAAGGAGATATTTGAGTAGTTATATAAATGAGCAGGCATAGAAGGGAATGCCAGTTCAGAATAAAAGGAGAGGATGACTGCAGAAAGGATGTGGAAAAGCTGCAGATAAAAAGGCAATAGAACCTTAATTCAAGGTGAGGGAGCTGCTGCTTGGTTGTCAGCCCATGCTCAGCAAATCTCACTGGAAAAGGTGTTGAAAACCAGTATCTCAGAATTTGCAGGCAACACTTTCCACAACTGGAATCTTTATTAACTTATCAGATAAACAGGCACTGCAATATTTGAACTGCCAGTGTGTTTTAAATCTAAATCTGTGCATTATTGCTGCTCTTTGCAGGATGGCCAAGAAGAGAACTGGTACAGAGCTTCCTCCTGCAGAGTAGGGCCTCAGGAGTCTCCCAGGGCTCTACAAGCAAGTTCTTACTCTCTCTTCTGTGTGTGCCTGTTTGCTGCACAAATGACATCTCAGTTTTCAAGACTCTCAAGCCAGTACCTTTTGTGCTGAATTCTTTGAAGGAGGAAAGGGTTAATTGTCAGCATAAATCAAAGAGATTCTGGCCATTTCAAGTCAGGCAGACTTTTCTTCCTGTCATACCCTCTTGATTATGATTATTCCAAAACTCTCAGCATAGACACAGCAGATAAAGCTCTACTTTTGTTAACACCAAACTAAGTGATGAGTTTGACTCTTAGTATGCCCGTGGCTTTTGCTTTTTAAGAGTTTCATTGCCTTGTCATCAGACTTTAGGCCAACATTACATTCTTCAAGGTGAAGAATCACTTAATTTGTCAGAATGCTTGTGTAGAGCAGGATAGGAAGGCTAATTGTGTGTAGATGTCTTCTTTATAGTAACTGTTGTATATGAAGTTTGATATTGTTGGAACCATAACTTGGTTAGCTCTGTGTGTGTATCATGTCTCCAGACTTAAAATGCAGTAGCAAGAGTTTTCCTCTTGTCATTAGTACTTTAGTAGAGATAATTGCACTTATTTTTTTTTTTCCTGGAAACTGATTCTTCCCCAGTAGGCATAATTGCTTTCTGCAAGTTTTGCTTACATCAAGCTTTGGCATTTTTGTCACTGTTTTGGGCATTCCTACCACACTGTACATCTCTGTATTTTTCTTTGCTTTATAGATTTGTGAAGTCAAGTGCATAGGGTGGGAAAATACTTCATCTCATCTTCTCTTCATCCTTTTGTCCCAGGGCTAGAGCAGCTTTATCTGTCATTCTCTGTGGACATCTCATTAACCTATTCTTTAAAGCCGATACACGACTTCAGTGGGAGATACTAACTCCCAGGTATCTCTGAAGAATCAGTTTTATTGAGCAAGAGAGGAGTGGTTGCATCGTAAACACACTGGACTGAAAAGCCTCCAGGAGTAGTTTAGGCTGCTCTGATTTCCTGTGAAGATGTGGTGTGGATAGTCCCTTCACTTGGTTGAGTTGGGAGGGCAGAAGCTCTTGGCAAAGGGATGGTAAAACTCCACCGAGGAAATGAGAAAGCATATGGAAGATTTGCTTTCCCTCTATAAATGCTTTCCTCATACCTTCTCTTTAGAATGGTTGTCATTTTGTCTTGAGAAACAAAATAGGAACACTGTCAATTTAGAAATTTGAATGACAACAAAAATACCTTTCTACATAACTCATAAAGAAGATTTCTTGGTATTCAGGTTAAAAATAGTTTGAAAGCAGCACTGAAATCAGCTGATAATGTGTAATTTCACTGGAAACCCCAAATCTGTCATGGTTCTTCTTTGTCCTTATGGCTTCAGTTTCCAAGTTCTTTCTCATGTGTGGTTTTGTACATTCAGGGGAAGGTTTGCCCTAGAAAAGGATCTTCTTTGCCTCTGGAACTAGCAGCCTGATCAGGGGCCTGAACAAATGCAGGTGTTCTTCGAAAGCCTTGTAAAACATTAGAGGTGAGATCACACAGTATCCATGATATTTATGGGACTATTTGATAGGCTGGAAAGATACTTTATTTTTGTTATCCTATGAAGTACTTGTAGGAAATTTTCTAGTTGTATATATTAAAATACTTTTTCAGCATTGGGTATTTAACTTCTCTAAAGCTGGAGAGCTAACACTTGGCACTTGATGTCAACACATGAGGAAAAAGAAACAATAAAAATTGGTTTAATAACTAAAGAAGTGATTCAGTGGATGACTTCAGTCTTTATGTGTTTGGTGTATAAAAATTGTCATTACAGTGCATAAACAGTCTTACACTGAGAAAATAGTTGTTTGAAGGTGTTCTTCAGTGTAATAAAAAAGGCATAATAAGGCCCAGTGGCTACAAACTCTAATAGGAGGTACATTTATTTTTAAAACTTAAATGGCTGTGGGAGCTGTCTCACCAGCCAGAAATTTTCTCTCTGTTGGTTTATTGGTGATACTTGTTGCCATCTTTGTTCTTTTTTTAGAATGATCTTGATTAAGCTTGGCAAGATCTTGAGAAACTTTCAGCTACCAACTGTTTTCTGGCCACCAATTTTGGAAAGTAATGGTGTAAATGGCTTTTTTTAACTGACGTGTTTGGGTTTTTTCCTCTCGAGGTTGTTGCAGCAACGTCAGCCAAAATGAGATACGTCAGGTTCTGCTTATGACAAATAGTGGCAGAAGTCATCCTTGTAGGGTGGCAATAGAGTAGGAAATGAGTAAGTGGATAATTCTACATGTTGGCTATGCAGATCTAATATTTGATCTTGTGGGCATGGAGAACATGCCTGGTGATGGAAAAGTGACACCCATTTGACCAGAGTTTGTCTTCCTGATTCCACGTGTGGTTCACTGTTCTTCTTCTGAATTTCTGTCATTCTCTTGCAGTGGGGTAGAGCTGTTGGAGTTGTCCCTGCCCTGCCTGTGGAATACAGTGCCAGTTAGAAAGACAAGTCTTCTTGTCCATGTGTGCCTCTTGGTCTCATTTTTTGTTTCAATAGGGTTCAATTTTAGGCTGAAAATCTTTCCTTTTTGACTGATGGAGGGAAACTCTTTAACCTTGCTCAAGATGATTGAAGTGAGATATTTGAGGCTTCAGATCTCTTCTGTGGAGTGACAGTGTTAAACTAAAAATTATTTGGGAATACAGTAAATCTGGGTATTATGTAAATTGGCCAAGAAGGCTGGAATGACTCTGAAACTTCATTTGAAGCTGGAGTTGTATCAGCAGATGGTTCTAATCTGTGTTTTCCTACTGTGGTTCTTGTCAGGAGTAGGAAGAAGCACCATTCTGGAACTGAGATGAGGTCTAAATCCTGAGGATGCTGGTGCTTTCTTAGACATTCTTAGAAGTCTTGTGAGTTTGATTTGTCCCACAGTGATGTGTTAAGTGTCAGCCTTTTGGAGCCCTTCTGCCAACTGCCAAGATGATTTGTGTGGTGACCACTTAACCAGACAGTTGTCTTCCTCTTGCTAATGATCTTTTTGGTACTGAGGTGCCAAGTTGCTGTCATCTTAGTCCTTGTCACTTAACTAGCAAATGCTTTTATAGGGCATCAACTGTGGGGAGAAGTAGTAATAAATAGGCCTTACTCCAAGGGATCATTAATACAGGAATTAAAAACCTCATCCGTGTTGCTATTCTTTATGGATTCCACCACCAGGGCAAAATACTTCCTGCCCACTTGGGCAATTCTGAAATTTAATGATATTAGTATATATCTGATTTGTGGGGCAGTCTTGTATTTAGCAGAATTGAGAATGCTTTGAAATACAAAGTAGAATGGAGGGCTAGTTCACAGTTGTTATCTGAAACTAATTCTGTTTATTTGTTTTCTGGCTAGAAGTCTTAAGATATGCATGTTATAATCACCTTAAAACATCTGCTGAGGAAACACAGGGATTGACTCAAAAGCCATCATCAGGCAGCAGATTTAATGAAAGCCTTGTCTTTTAAAATATTTCAATGTGACTACAAGAAAATTTTCAAAATGTATTTCTGTAATGTTTGTTCCTGTAGTCCTGCTTAGCATCACTGTAGGTGAAATCTAGAACTGTTCTGAGTGAAGCAAATTAAAAAAGGGTGGAAGAGTTCTTGCACTATGTTTCACTTTATCTGGATGGGTTAGCCAGCTTCTCTGTTCAAGAAAGAAATATTTGTCAAGTATGGCAGGATTACCCTTACAAGTGAGGGATTTACTTGTTTGCTAACAAGCCAGAACAAAAATCACTGAAACAAACTCGATGCTAAAAAAAGTCAAAAAAAAGGAACATTGTTTAATGTAACACTTCATTTTAAAATGTTTGGAAACTTGGCCTCTCCTAAGCCTTCCTGAACAGCTGATACGTTTTGAATGTCCCAGGTAAGTCTTTGTCCTCACAACTAGAGTAAATGCTCACAGGTTCTGTCAACAGTAAGAAAGACACTCTGATACTGTAACAAGTGGGACCTTGCAATAAGAGATAACCTCCGGTTGGATTTTGTGTTTAGTACAGTGTCTGCTGTAGTTCAGAGTCCTTTGGACCTTTGATTTTCTTCAGGAGGAGAAGTTGTGCCAATCTGAGTATCATTGTGCAGTTTCCCAGGGGCAAAGCAGGTGGCAAGATTCCCTTGGCATTGAAATGTTTGTGTGCTTTTTTGTCTTGTGTTCCATAATAATTTCTCAAGCACAGTTAAATGAGATCTGTTTAGTTTTCTGTTCTGCATGGGGATGTGCTGGGTTGGCAGCTCTGGGATTTTCTGCATTTTGCCAGCTGGCAAACATGCACATTTGTGTAAGCTCATTCATAGCTGATACTGAAAGACAGGTGCTGATTTACTGTTCTTCAAATAACTGTGCTGGCATATGTCCAGTATTAACATGACTGCACCTAGGGAACAAGAGTGCATCACTTGAAATCATAGTGAGACACATCTCTGAACACTTATTTAGTGGTATTGGCAGCAGGGGAAAGTTAAATATATTTCAGTGATGGATTTCACTGCCTGTGCCTGGAGAGTGTCTGTGATGCTGATACACACACACGTGTTACTGCGTTACATGAAGCTAAAAGTGAGAATTGCAAGTTATTATTGATGGCACTAACTGAAAAGAGATGTTTACAGTCTCAGATCCATAGGGAATGCTTCCTCATAGCCCCTTAATGGCCATGGGTAATGACTAGAGAAAGGGACTCCAAAACCTGTATGATAGGGCTTTTTTTTCTTTTGCTGCTCCAGTGCTGGGATTCCATATGCAAGTCATCGAGAACATCCCATTCCCAGAAGTTGCTGAGACCATATCCAAATTATAGAGACCTCTTCACCTGCCCACGTGCTTCCTGTGTCTGTGCTTGGCACAGCCTGGGAGTGCTCTGGGGTGGCCCCAGGGCCCTTTGTGCTGGGCTGCAGCTCTGCAAGGTGGGGCCTGCTGTTGGATAGTCTTGTGGGATTAGGGGTTGAGGGGAGGACAGAGCTATGAAACATCCGCTGGAGTAACCGATCCCGAGACAGCATTGCTTTGTTAACTAATCCACAGCTGACAGTGTGTCTGACGCTGAGGCAGGGATGTCACTTTGTAACTTTCACATGAGCTGCCTGCCATTAAATCCTGCAAATCCAATTCTTGTGCTTCCTAACCTTTACAGGCTATGATGAGACATAAGAATTTGCATGGTATATTTAATTAGCTCCTTGTGCAAGAAGAAGAACCTGATTCTCAAAAAGAACAGGTTCAAGAAGGCTTAGAACTTTGGGTTTGGGCCGTAGTGAGTTATTAACCATATCAATTTATAAAAACTGGAGTATCTCTAAGTAAGCAAAACACGACCCCTTCATGTTCCCTGCTGCCGCCTTTGTGGTTGTGGTCAAGTTCTAGCGCTGTAACTGTGATTACAGCAGGAATGATTGTATGCCAGTGGGGTCTGTTCTGACAGGTGAGATGGACTTCCTTACTTGTGCATGGTGATGTTGATTTGAAAGATTTATAAAAGTAAGAAAACTATTTCTGCCCCAAACAGAACTTTCTGTCAAGGTTCCCATACAGATTTTGAAAACAAACTCAACAAACATATTTGATGAATACCAATGATGACATTATTGCTCAGTACCAAACTGTTAATATACTGTGAAAGACTGAAGGTTCAAGTGCCTGTCAGGAAAACTCAGTCCAAAGTGTTTTTTGCTTCAAAAGCATTTTGAAATAATGCAAATATCATTATCTTTCATACGGGATGAACCCATAATAACATGGGAAATATTTAACCATAAGTATTAAAAATTAAATAGGAAAATAGGAACACAGATACAGTATCTGATTATGTAATCTTTGGATCTTAGAACAGTCATTTGCAGATGTTAGTCTTCTATTTTTCTGGCAGGTAGATAAGAGTATCACCTCCATTTTATAGATACCTAGTCAGAGAGGAAATAAAAGAAAGTACCATGCTCAGGGAAAGTACCATGCTCAGGACTGCTTAGGGAACTGAGGGTAGTTAACACTGAAAATTAAGAAAAAGCTCCCAGTCCTGTACTTCACACTCAACATTTCTTTTCCTTTCCTGACCATGATATTAGACTCAGGTATAAAGTATATGGTTGAGCTGTTTACTGAGGTTGTGGCAAAACAACACTCCCCTGGTGTCTGTGTTCCTTCTGAAGTGCAGAAGGAAATTTCTATGGTTACATTCTGCTGAATTTGCTACAGAATCAGTCAACTTCCCCACCCCAGGTTGTGCCTGTTTATATCTCATCTCAAGCTGTGGAACAATAGTCCTCTGATGATTTTGTGCTTTCTCTCAAAATAAGCCTGTAGTCTCTTTTTGCTTTTATGGTTTGATTGAGATCAAGTTAACGGCAGAGATGTGTGCACAGATTTCTATCAATAAATGGTTTGTTTAAAATAAATGGGTGCTCTGTTTTGAACTCTAGTTCTACATTACAGTGGGCAATGAATAAAAACAAAAAAGAAAAATTGAGGGTTTTTTGGGCACACAAAAGTGGATTTACAAAGCATCAGTGGCACTGCAGTCTTGCCAATTATAAATTCGCTTTAGTTTGGTAAAAAATTGGAGAATTTGTTCATCTGTAGGTGTGGAATATTCTATAGTAATTGAACTTGTGACTTTGCTGAATTGGTGATTCTAGAATCTACTACAGTTATTGACGCAAGACCTTCGTTTGCTGACCACTACCAAGCTTTTGTACTAAAAGGAAAATGGTAAAGTCTCCAATTTTTTTCTGTGTATTTCTTTCAACTATTTTTAGTAATAGAAATTAGTAGAGTCACAATTACTCTCAGGCTTTTAAAAGGTTCTGGGGTTTGTTTTGTGCCTAGTTTCTGTTCATCTTCTGAACCTGTGCTAAAGCTCTTGTAACACATGCTGACTAGTTTTGTTTGGCAAAGTTTTGTTACTCTTGGCAGGCCTCTCTCCTGCTGCAAGAAGTTCGAGTATAGTGACATTCTGTATTACTCCTCTGAAAACAGCCACAACCCCATCTGACTCCCTGCCATCAACACAGCAGCTTAGTATTATCTGGACTGATATATTTCTTTAAGCTTCTATTTGTCACTGCAAGTTTTCCTTGTGACATGAGATTTTTGACTCGATACAGGGATCACTACTATGGGTACGTGTATGTGGCAGTGGGTGTGCTTTGATGTTTAGAAAAACATTTGTGATTCCAGACTTAAACAGTGTGATCTGAGCTGAAGAACAGGTTTGTCTTCTCAGCTGACGGGAGCTTTCTTCAATCAGCTGTAGAGTTTAGGCATTCTCTTAACACATCAATCCTCAAGGCATGAATATATGTCCCTGTAAGTGTGATGTCTTGGTGGCTTGACTGTGAGACTTGGATAAAATACAGCTGACCCTAGGTTTTTTTTTGATTCCCTCTGCTGTCACAAGGAAGTCTGTTTTTGAGTGAAGTCTTGTATCAGAGCCAAATGCTGGTCTGCTTCCCTTTGAAAGACTGTTTCCCTTTCATTTAATAGAGACTCTTAGGATGAAGTCTTTTCTCTTTAACAGTGATTACTTCTATCCTTTCATGTGCTTCATTGCCTTTATTGTCAACTCAGTCAATCCAAGTTATGCTGTGTAGCACAGTTAGTGCAAATGGCCCAGAAAGGTAATGAGGGAATTTCATCTCTTGTCATCACAAGAGAAAATACCTGCAAATCAGATGAGGACAGAGGCTTTTACAGAAAAGAGATTGATAGAAGGTGGCATAGCCAAGTACAAGGCTCTTCAGCCTTTGCTGTGTGTGTCACTAACGTGAAGGCTGCAGGCTGAGTGTGGAGGAGGAAATACTTGAATTGGTGAGTGTAAGGTTGGTGAGCCAGGATAAGTAAAAATAGTACATGCAGCATTTTTGAGCATAATACAGTGACCTCAGAAACAGGAAGCAAACTCAGAGAAAGTCATGTATTTGGACTAGAGAGGACTGCTTTTAAAAGGGTGCTTTGGACACATGGCAGCAAAGGTGAAGGTGAAATGACCAGGTGAAGACCCAAGGTGCGTGAAAGAAGGGAAGAAGGTTTGTTGGGTGTGCTAGAGCAGCAACATGATTTTATGGAGTAGGCTGTGTAAGTAGAGGTCTGTAAATGTATTTAAGCTGGGTGCCAGAAGAGGGGAAGGTAAGGAAAAACTGGAAAGCAATTAAATTAGGTTTTGGAAGAGAACTGTGACAAAGTACTTCCAGCTATATAATGATGATTTGGAAAATAATGAAAATGCAGTGGAAAGCTAGGTGCAAAGCTGAAAGCTGTGTTGGCAGATTTATAATATCAATATTAGGAAATGTTCTTCAGATGTTTATTCTAAGGCCACCTGGAAAGGTGGAGTGAATAGAGATCAAAAAGGCCTTGTCAAAGATGAAGTTGGGCTAGATTTCAGCCATCACTAAAACATGCCTCCCATTCAGTCCAGCAGAAAGTAAAAGCAATATAAATGTTTGGATTTTCAGAGAGCCCTGATAGATCTATATGATATAATAAACAATTATCTAAAATGTATATTTTTTAATAATAAAGAACTTTATAGGTAAGCAGCAAGCTGAAGATTAACCCCATTGATTTTTGCGGGTTAGCCCTCATGTGAACTTGGTACAGCATTTATATAGTGACTAGTTCTTTGGAACGTGAGCCCTGCTCAATCACTATTATGAGGTTTCCTTTAAATACAACACTGTTGCTTTACCTGGAATCATGACTTCCTCTACTTCTCATTTCTTCTAAAGAAAGGGATAAGGTCCAGGATCAGAACATGGTTTGGAGTGAGCAGACAGGCCATGAAGCTTAGCCATAGCCAGGTCAAAGTACAAAGATCTTTGATCCTAGAAGAGTAAGAGTGCAAATGGACAGTTTATCTGCCTGTCAGCAATAAAACAGGGAGGCAGTATCTGGTTACTGTGACCTTGGAGATGGAGACACACGCATAGGTAAGCAGAGTGAGGTTGGCGTGTGCAAAACAGCTGTAAGATTGTCAGGATGTTTCTGAGCAGACACTGTGATCCAGACATTGCTGCAAGGTTACGTGGTCTAATATGCAAGGAGCCCTAACTGATAATAATGTCAACAGCTTTAAAAGCTTTACAGCAATCTGCAAGTTACATCAGTGAAAGGTTTGAATTGCGTGAGTGGATCCCTGGTTATGTTGAGTATACAGGCATATGCCTAAGGCAAACTGCCTTGTAAACAGACGTTAAATTGGATCAGCAGTATTGCCAAAATATTTACTAGTGTTCCTTCTGGAGCGGTCAGGTGGTTGAAACATCATTTCCATGTTTTCATTGCACAGAGGCGGCCTGAAAGGAGATGGAGGGTTAAAACTAAATAGTTTGGCAGGAGTTTGGCAAGGGATGCCAGAATAGACACAAATTTTGTGAAGGATATGACTGACAGATAGGAAGGCACAGGGGGCAGTGTAACTGGCAGTTCCTTCTGTGTCAGTGATTCAGAATTTGACCAAGACCTCAAAGACAGAACCTGTCAGTTCCCTGTTGTCAGTCTGTTCTTGCCATAGAAATGCTGTTTGACAGCAGTGCTTCAGAGGAGAGAATACAGTTAGTCTTAACATGATTCCAAGTGATTAGCATTGTGCTCCATAATACATACAGTGATACTTGATTTTATTTGTAATACTCACCAGTGTTCTCTTGAGAAAGAGATGTGCTTCTGTCCCCTTGCTTACAGGGTAAATAGCAAGAGAGGAAGAGTCCCTTTTTCCCCACCTCTCCTTTGGTTTGATAAGGAATTTTGCTGTTCTGTCAGATATGGCAGGAGTACATTCTCCAACATTAGAGCAGTCAATGGAACTTCAAACCAATTTGCTGGTGTTACCTTACAGTGGCCTTTAAGTGAAACAAAGCATGGTGCAGTGTTGGGTGCTGTTTAGAGACCAGTTATATGGACAGAATATGCTGCTCCATGTGCTGGAAATCTGAGTTATTTCAAAGCATAGGGAAAACAATTTTATAAAACAAACAAGAAACCCCCACTAGACCTCACCACAGAACCTTGCTCAGACTGAAAAGACTGCAGATAGTCTGAAATGGAAGCTGAAAAATTTTGTCTTTGCAAAAGCAGCTCAGTTTTCTCTGGATGTGGAGTTAGTATTCTGGGCAGTCAGACCTTTGAGCAGCAGTTGCTGACCACTTCCTCTTGCAAGTCAGACCTGAAAATTCAGGAAGCACGCAGGACACAGTGCTCCAAAAAGTTACCCACCCTCCTTTCTGAGGTTTCCTTAGCTTAAGAGGAGCAGTCAGAACAAGTAAAAAGGTCTAATGATGGATTCTGCTTTTACCTCCAAGTTGAGGCAAAAGAAATGGAAATTTTGGCACGGAACTGAGTGAATTATAAAAACGGGCAGGAAATTAAGAGGTAGAAGCAGAGGTAATTAGAATGTAAATAGTCTTCAAGACCACACTCCCTCGGAGTTCCTGCTCACCTTCTACCTCTATTCATTCCCTTTTGGCAGACCTTGAAGCTTCTGTGTCAGCGGAAAGCTCATTTCTGAGGAAGTTCTGTTGAGAGCATCTCTCTGCCTGTAGGAGTTAAGTTTCTTCAAATCCTTTCCCATTACTTGAAAGCCCCAAATTACTCCACCACGACACCCAAGATTCCTAGCCCTCTACTTAGGTGTTGATTTAGCTGCTGCTATGTAGAGATTGAAAGCATAGTCCTTTTTTAAAAATTTACGTTGTTGGAACAAATCTTCTGTTCTGAAGTCTGTGAGATTTTAAATTTTTTTTCCTCCCTCACCTGAGGGATTACTTCTAGTAAAACTAATGTATAACTAAAATACTTTTTAAAAGTCTGTATATGGAGATTGAACTGTCCAACTTATCTGCTCATTCAAATTGGCTGGGCACACAAAAGCTGTGTAAAATTAAAAATTAATGAAAGCACACAATAGACACAAAGAACCTGGCAAGTAACAATAAACCTCATCCACTTAGCATGCAATCATCCCACTTAAAAACCAATAGGCATGCCAAACAGGCAGGACAGGTTGTGTGCAGAAGGATTCTAGATTATCTTGTTATAATGCACTAAAGCTGTAGTTCGACCAGTTTTTTTTTAAAGCCAGTATTACCACGGACAGGAGGAGTCCCATTCTTATGAACTTGCTGTTGGTTTCTACTTTCAGTGCTGGTTTCCATATCCTTCTCCACCTCCTTTCTCTGATCCTTCTTGCACTGGGATTACTGGGTAACTGTAGGTGAGGCATCTGAGGAGCTCATGTACATAGGCAAGGGGGGAGGCAGGAGGAAAAGCACATGAGGGCAATTTCTCTACTCCTTCATTCTCTCGATGTTGATTACCACTCTTATCTGTGATGTTTCCAGTGCTATCCTATACCTCCAACTAGGATGGGAAGAGGCAACTTGGAAGCATTTATCCAGGCAGACACCTGAAACATGACACCCTTTCCTCCCTGTGCTGAATTCATGTGCCTCAATGAGAGGGTTTAGCTGAAATATGCCCCTTGTTCTTGCAGATATGGTGTGCAAATAGAACTTGAAAATGAGTAGCACTTGCTGCCTCTGGCCTACCAGGGAGCCTTACCTCCAAAGCCATACCCTGCTTTCTTCTTGCATCTGCTTATCATGAGTTCAGCTGTTCTTTCTGTAATTAGCATATCACAGCTCAAGAAACCTCGTATTGGGAAAGATGACCAGAGTCTTCTGGAATAGAAGCAGGCAGGCTCCTGTTGTTTAAAACGTAGGAAGTTTATATGTATCTACATCATAATGCAAATGTCAGTTTTAAATTAGAAAGATGACGAGAGTCTTAAATTCTTGCAACACAGACTTTTCTAAACTGATCTCCATAAACATGAATGAATTTGCTATGGGGGTTGTTCAGTGTTTTGAGAAGTGCATGTTTTCTGTTTGAGCTGCAGGTGCTGATGTAGGAAGAAAATGGAAACACAATTTCCATGAATACTTAATGAGTTTGTGTGTGGGAATGCCCAACTACAAGGGAATTCAAAGGATTGGCAAGGCTTACACTGTCATGACAGCTCCTTTCTAATAGTAACACACATCTACATAATATTGGTCTGTTGACAGATAGGCTGGTTTGGGGGTATCAAGTTAAAAATGACCACAGTCACACGCTTCTGACCAGGGAAGGCAGCTCTGAATGGGCTGCTGGTTCTCTGCAGTTGCTAGAGAAATCCTCTTTTTCATGCCAACACTCTGCAGCCAATACTAACACCCTGGGGGAGGCAATACTGTGTCCAGTAACCTCTGCTTTGCAGCTGGGGTTGGCACGAATGCTCTGTCCACTGAGAGTGTGAGCTGGTTCATAGTCTTGGTTCAGAAGGAATTGAGTACCTCTGAAATCTGCCCTGTCGCTGTAACCAACGGGTTCTCTCGTAACCCATTCTGTGAACCAAGGCAGCAACCTCTACAGGGGTGAAAAAAGAGGAATATGGGTGGAATGAAGGTGAGTTTGATAGCTCTTGGAGGAGGAAACTTTTTTTCCTCTGTGGATAAATAAGTGGCATCCTTTATTTGTACTAGGAAGCTGATAACTTTAGGTTTTCAAGTTCACAGTTGCATAGTATGCTTATAGAAAGTCATCTTTGTGATAAAGGCTACAGAAATCAGAGTACAGATCATCGTTTGTCTTGAAGGATCTCTACGTTGTACTACAACATTACTGGTTTTCCAGTCTTGTGTTTCATATCCTTACTATTTCTTGCTTCTCTCCTACAGGTAAGGCACAGAACATCAGACCAGGTAATGGCTTTGAAGATGAACACACTGAACAGCAACAGAGCAAACATGTTGAAAGAGGTTCAACTTATGAATAGACTCTCACATCCAAACATCTTAAGGTACACTGGCTTTTTTTCTGAATCATACAGAGATAGGTTGTCTTTTTTTGTTATAGCTGTATCTGTTGTGAATGTGTTAGGATCAGTTGCTAATTTAATAGAAGAAGGGGAGGAGGAGGGAAAGACTTGAGGAAAAAAACCCCAACCCACAGACATGATTTTGGTATCTGGAGTTTACCAGTAATGAGTAACATATGTCAGAGAAAAAGAAGTGTTCACATTTTAAATTTCAAATCAATCAGTAAAGTGATATGAAGAGTGAAATTTGGCTTCTTTTTGTGAATTTAAATGATTGCAAATTTAATACCATTCAAATAACCTGTGGTCACTAATCTTACAGATAACAAAGCAAAGTGCCATAACAGCTGCTTATTTTTAGCTCTGCTCTGTAGTTTTTAGCATTTTCTTAAAAATGTTCCAATGTGTATCTAGTTATTTCCCAAATCTTTTTAGTCTTAATTACCCTTTTAGGATAGTGTGACAAGCAATTAACATAATTAGCTGAAGCTATAATATTATGAAAATTAAAGATGTGGTGACAGTGAACCAAATAACCAGTTCTCCTAAACTGCTGTTGCACGGCTGGAATCCATTTTTGATCTCGGGCACTGCAGCTCTTTCTGAAAAGCTTTGGAGACACAGTAACTTTAAGTTACTTAATTTCCTCTTCTTCACTGGTCTTTCTTATAGTACAGTCAACTGATTCCTAAAATACTTTATAACCAGCTTTTCTGATCCTTGAAATCCTATCTCTGTCTTCATCAGCTGATGTGTAACAATATTATCCTGTTTGTTTCCTCCAGTATTTATGAGGACAAAGAAGCAATTGAAATATCTGTAGGGAGCAATCCATTAATTCATGCCTATTTTATATTATTTTTTTCTTAAAACCTCAAAAACATGAGAACATAGAGAATTTTTTCTTATAGTAAACTGTGTTGGTTTTATCACAATATATTTGTTCAAGTGTTTTAGTAATCTGTCCCTAATTACAATTCCTAGTTTTCTCTGCTCCAAAGTGAAGTGAGTTTCCAGCAACTCCTCCTTCTGGTTTTTTTTGTTGTTCTTTTTTTTAAATTTAATTTAAATTATATCATCTCTCTGGCTTTTCAGATTTCAGGATCATTAATTGTTTCTTATATGTGTTCCCCATGTCCTTTCCCTCAGAATCCTTAGATAAGCAGCATATGGTCCTGGGGATTGATACAGCTGCTTTTTTAGTAGGGTTTGTGGATTGACATTCAGAGTCATCAGCTCAGTATGCTTCATCAGTTTCTTTGTCATCTTTGTGTGCTTTGAAAATCTTATTTTAAAAATCTAACCGTACAGCTCTGTTCAAAATAAAGAATTTAATTTGATTTGGGGTAAGGAAATTAAGAAAGGAGTAGTTTAACAGGCAAAAAACATTCAGTTGCACCTTAATATGGCCCTGCCCCACTTGAAGGGAATTACAGTGAGAACAAAAGTTATTGTGCTCAGTCCTGAGTAATTGCTGAAATTTAAATGTCTTACAATGTACAAGAGATCATATCTGTGATATACTGGTCCCCTCTGGCCTTAGAACCTATGAATAATTTGAAGTCAGTGGTGTTGCACAGATGGTCCTGAAGGAAGAACAATAATGTATTGATTTATGCATGAAGTACAGAAGGAATTTCATTTGGTCTCCCAGTTATTACTCAGGATTGATAAATGTTTTTCTCTTTGTGCCCGACTAAGCAGTTGTGAGTGAATACATCAGAAAAAAATTACTTAAATAGAAATGGTTTATCTTTGCATAGTTTGTTTTGAAGAATCAACTGCATTTGATTTATGAATTGATTAATTTGAGGCTTCTTCAAAAAGAGTTGGTTTTCTGGTAAAAAATGCTACCTTTTTCTTTTAGTTAAGTCCCCTTGCTACAGGGAGCAAAGACATTCCTGCAGGAAAAGCAATTGAGAAAACAGTGTTTAGTTTTAGTTCAGTCTTCTATTGAATACACAGTAAAAAATACTACTTATTCTGTAGCAGATAACTTGATGGTTTTGGCTGTTAGTTATGTGTCATTTATCTTTTGGTTAAAATTTACTGCAGTGCTTCCATTCCTTTGGTATCTGGGAGATTTTGTCCCTTTTAAATGTTAACCTGTGTATATATACCTGTACATGTCTATTTATGTTTCATAGATGTGTAAGTCACTGATGCTTCTAGTGTTGTAAAGATTAGTTTAGGTCCTGTTTCCCACTTTAGAAACACATTAAGAATAATAGTTAATAGTAATTTGCTCTTATAGTAATGAGTGATGAGAGGTTATGTTGCCTGTTTTACAACTTTGTGTTGTCAATAAAAGGAGTTGGAATAGAATTGCTGAGACGTTTCTAGGAAAATGTTCAACAACATGTTCCCATTGAAATATTTTCTGGGATGATTTTTGGACATTTTAAGCTTGTATTAGTATTTAAAGGGCACATACTCTTCCAAGAAGTTCCAATGTATAATGTTTCCAGGGACAATGACCTATCTCTGTTGGCTGTTAAATGTTATTTTCTTCACTTAATTTCTATCCTTTGAAGTTCTTCCCCTGTATTACTGAGTAAGGAATTTTGTCACAGGCATCAAGTTTGCTTCTCTATTGATTAGTCACTGGATCCTCTCCACATGCCTTGAAGGTGTACTCTGGTTCTTACATAATATGCACCTCTGGGCTTCTTCATGTTCTGTAAGCTCTGGGTCTGCCTGCTTTCCTAAGAGCTGATCTGCTGTTGGCCAGTAAGGACACGAGTGGATTCTTAGGTTGAAATGCTGAGATCATGTTGTGCAGTGGTTAATTGTAGCAGGTAAGGGCTGTGAGGTGCTCTGGTATCAAGTAGCTTGTAAAATTATGAGAGTGGGTAGATAGTGGCTCTACAGCCTCCAGAATTTGTTCTCAACTGATTCAACATATGCTGTTTATGAAGTTAATGTTTTAGAAAGTGAATGTCAGATCCAGCAATGATGCATTTGTTTTAGTATGCTAAAATCTTCCTTCAGATGGGTGTGTAGTTGTTCTTGAATGTGTCCTGATGCTTTGGTACTGAAGATTTGTCGTTGAAGCAATGTTTTTGTCCTAGAATTCTTTTGTAGCTCATTTGAACTGAGTGATCTGAGAGGTAGAAGAGGTTCATTATTATCCTTTCAGTGATTAAAAAACCCCTCCTTTTGCCAATGCTCCAAAAGGTGTAGCAATACAAGTTGTCAGTGACGCTACTGCAAGGATTTGGTATTTTTGCCATTGATAGCACCGATGTGAACAATAAATATTGCTGGCTGTTTGAAACTGCCTTTTCTTCTCTGCTGTCCATATCAACTTGTTTTTGGAGTTAGAGATGCCTTTTGAGGTTTTATCCAGACTGTGATCACTATTCTGGAGTGTGAATATATCAGTAGTTGCTGACTTTCTTCTATTCCTTAGCTCAGTAGAGATTACCTAGAGGCAGGTCTTTGCTTTTACCTTTGTGACACTTTTGTACTGATTCAGGAGGTGGAGTTGGATTGAGGTATTTCAGTTTCTATGCTTGGTGAAATGCCAACCTGGGTATTTGGGCTTTAAAAGCAATGTACATTTTTATGCACTCAGATTCTGCTCTTGGCAAGCTATGTAGAGCCATCTTGATCAGAAGGCTGATGTAAGTGAAGAGTTAGTTTTCACTTACCAAGTCCCCAGTAAGTATATCATCCCCATGGTAGGATCATAAAGATTCCAGTGGTCAAATATATGTGTATATATAAATTTCTAATGTATTTTCCATCAAGAAAATGAGAAACTGCCTGCTATTAGAGGGTTTATTTTGGCAAAAATGAAACCTCTTTGTCAGTCTGTTAAGGATATTTTAGAATAGATGACTCCAGCTCTTGCAGCTACACAGGCATGATGGTAAAAAGTAAGGGGATTTAGACGTTTTTTGTTTGTTTCCCTTCGTCTTACTTCTTATTTCAACTAGCAGATGTGATTCCAGAGGCAAAGTAGAAGTTAACTATAATGTAGTAACTTTTTGTTCAGTCACTGTCTGGTGTTTGTAGTGAACTATGTATGAAAAAGCTCCTTATTTTTTTTATTTTTTATTTTTTTCTCTCCAAGGACCAGGTTAGAAACACTTTGGGAGTAGACAGGGCAGAAGTAGACTAATGGTGTTCATGCAGGATTTTATTTGGTTTCTACCCCTCATCTCCTGTCTCTACTTTACTCTTGCGTGCAAGCTAAACTTGGAGAACTAAAGTGCTTTTCTGCCTCTGATCTACATTTCTCTCTGCTTTGGGTGTGGGATGTGCTGGGTTTATCACGTCTTCCTTCAAAACAGATGGTGAGGGGAGGCATGAAAAAGGGAGCTGGACTTCTGGTTTGCACCATGTGATGTTTACTACAGCCCCTTCAGTACAGGTTGGATGACACATGGCAAGACCATAATTGCTGGGGATAGGGAAAAAGAGGTTTAGAGCATTCCTTCACTTCCTTATTAGCTTGTGTCCTATTGAAAGGGCAGTGCTGCTCAAGGCTTGGGTCAGGTCTGGTACCAGTTTCTGACAGGTTTGGTGTATGTTTGTAAATGTGTTGCTGCTTCTCTGAATGCTGATGTGCTGCTGTAGTCATGGGGTTTTACCCAAATCAAAGTAAGAAGATGGGGCTGGAAGGGACTCAAGAAATCTCCATCCTTTTATTGTAGGCTGGGAGCCTTTGGGCTGCAGCCTGAGACCTTTTCCTTTTGGTAACATCTTACAGGTGTTTTTCTCATGCTTGCAGATGAAGTGCTGTGCTACCAGAGGTTCTCCATCCCCTGAGCTGTCTCTTAAATTAATTTCTCTTCAATTTTGAGATAGAATTTCATGCAAACAGTAGTGATATTAAAGACTGAAAAAGTATTTCTTTATTTGATCTGTACCTTGAGGACTTCATTTAAAACATTCTGTACACAGAAAGCCTTAGCTCACGTCTTAAGTGCTCTCATGGGAGCACTTAGAGGTATTGCTGCGTGTTTGGCTGTGAGTGTGCAGGCAGATTGACTCATGGATTAAACCCACCTTCTTGTGTGCACACACACAAATAAGCACACAGTGTGCATATTCCATGAACTTCTTTCAAGGAGAGTTTTATTTCATCTCCTTTGAGACAAATCTAGCACCCTGAAAACACATTACCAGGGGGTTTATGTTCATTTTTCTCCTTTCAGACCTTTCTTTCTGTGAAATTATTTGTGATGGACTTTTGTTACAATAGCCACAAAGATGGTTTTTCTTTTATCATTTTTTGTCATTTATTGAACAGTGCCTGAACAGGAGAGAAAATTACTTTTGCTTCTTTTTGTGTAACGTGGTTATCAAAAAGGAATTTAGAAATGCTGTGTACAAGGCAGCAGAAGAGAGGCGTTGTGTGTACTATGTTACAGACGTGATAGATTAAATGCCTTACTTCTATGTCTAGAATCAAAATGCAAGCGTAAAAAAACCCCCCATTTTTAAAATAGCATGGTACCTAAAACATTGAGGGCCTCAATGCAGACAATATTCTTACTCAGCCTCTTCCTTCTCCAACAGTCAGTGCAATGAAATAAGCATATGTTGTCTGACCTTTTGTCTTTTGATGTTACTGAGCTCTATTAGAGACTTTTGCATTGGTGTGTTTCGTTTGTTTAATGTCATCAAAGTGCTGAATTTTGTCGTGCAAGCAGTAAATTTCGGACAGCATCAATTTGTTTTGTTGAACTGTGGCTGCTCCAGGTTTATCCACAGAACAGGAATGTGTCCCAGTGAAGTTCTCCTAATGAGAAGCATGTGTTCAGTGTCTGGATGTCCACAGAGGCTGTATAATCTGGATATTAGTTTTGCTTGATAAATTAAGGCAAAAATTGCAGACTGAGGCTACAGTTCTTAGTTTGTTCTCTTCTGTCCAGAATTTTCTCCCTTGCCATCTGACTGAACTGAAATTAGTTTGGGTAACTGCTCTAAAGGACTAAGAAATATCCAGATTACCTTCTCTTGCTCTTGTTTAAGAGGACTGGTATTCCAGGTTGATTGAGGAATCACCTTGTTTGTAAAATGAGAATTCTGACATCTGTAGATTGCTGGCGTTTGTTAGAAAGCATTTGTGGTGGAAATGTGCTGCACTGTATTTATATTTATAGACTGTAGACTCAAAGAACAGCCTTCGTATTTGCAGCTTCTGGGAAAGCTTTTTCAACCATTAGTTAGGATTTTGGAAGTGGTTCAGCTTCCTGATAAGGCCAGATACACTGCCTTGAAAATCAACTTCCTTAAATCTGCAAATGGTCTCCTGTTTTGTGGGTGACTGGCTCATTGAGGCTTCTTCCAACTAGAAATGCTTATAGGAAGTGTAACCTTTGGCTGACAAGAGATTCTGCTGCAGTTCACCTACAAGCACGTTTTGGCTCAGGAGACAGTGTGTCTCGCCAACAGGAATAATCTCAGCTGTGCTGGAGCAGCATGTCAGCTTCCTATCCACACAACTTGGGATCTCATTTGGGGCCATCTCAGCAATTGAAATCATGTGTTAGGTCTTGCTCAGTAACTGTATTTCCCAGTAGCAGCTGGGTGTATTATCATTTAGTGAAAATCCTTTCAAACAATGTTTTGTAGCAGTACTTGGCTTAACCAAATGGCTTATTATTGCTTGATAAAGCAGCTAAGCAGAAGTTTTCCAGGAATTTGGATCACTACAGGTCTATTCTATCAATGTATTTTCCAGAGTCTGAAAACTGAGATCATGACATGAAGTTTAAATGGCTTCAGTATGTTGCTTGTAAACTCATTAATTCTGTCTGTATCAGTGTATCTGGTTTCTCTTTTCCTGGGTAATAGCTTCTAAATATGTGGGGTTTATAAATGTGTCTTAATGTCTAGCTTTTTTTCCATGAGATCATGATATGGAGCTTTGTGTTTAATTTCTTATTCCAAGTTAGAAATGTATGTCTGTTTCCTAGCAGAAATCCTAACCATTTAAGATTTTTAAACTCTCACTCTTGGTAACTTGAGTCAGTGTGTCTTTGCTGCCTTAAGTGTAGGTTTACAAAGGTAATGAATATGTTTCCACTGAGACTTCCCTTGGCCTAAACATGTTTTCAGAAAAAGTTAAGTTCTGCCTGCCAGTCTTTGACAGTGATGTGTTTCCTGTTTGGTAAGGATGAGACAAGAAACTTAATTTTTTCAAAATTTTGATAAATTCTTAGATATATTTTGTATGTTAGAATTAAGTCAAATAGAATGAATTCTTAATTTGAAAGTAGTATAGCAAACCTTAACAAAGGAAGAGTTGATATATCTGGAAACTTTCTTTTTTAATTACTTAGCATCAGTTTCTGTTAAATGAAAATATTGCCATACTAGGTTAACCTTGTGTAATTAGTGTGTTTCAGAAAATACTTGGAAAAGTTGTCTAATAGTGGAATTCTTATATTGGATTGTGTTTTTTCCATTTTTGCTTGTGAATAAAGCTGTTAACACCATGCCTGTTTAGTTCTGGAGACTTTCAGAATGCACTAAGAAATAGATTTCTGCTCTGGGGAGTCTGGATTTCTTTGTCTCAGGAAAATTAATTGGTCAACTTGTTGACAAAATTGTTCATATGCCATTGCTATATGAAGTGAAACTCAGAAACAGCAATGTTTTGAGTAGATGATCAATCTAAAAGAAGCTTCTTCTCTTTCCCCTGAATACCTGGTCATGCCCTATTACTCTATTTTAAACAAGAGGAATTGGATTTTCCCTGTCTCTGAAATCAAAATTTCCATATTCAAGAAATATTGTTTGAGGTGAGAGTAGGCAGTAGATGTTCTGGTACAAGTCCTGCTGCCTTTTTGGTTATAAAAACAGATTTCCACATCTCAGCTTATGCAAAGGATCTTGCCTATATTATTTTTATTTGGCTGCTTGTATTTTACCAGTCAGCTGTTAGACAAGAGAACAGTGAGGATCATTCATTTCTTCAAAAGCAGCTTAGCTGAACTAGCACTTCTTGTGTCTTGCATCATTTTTGTTTTTAAGTTTGGAAGTGTTTCAGGATGTAAAAGGTCCTTTTCCTTTAAATTGTTCCCCACAAGATTCTCATCACATGTGGTGAAATCATGCATTTCTGCATCCTGCTTGGAAAATGGAAATTTCTGAACATTGAGGCGACAGACAATTTGGTTTTGCTCATTGAGACCAAAACCTACATAATAAAACTGAGAATTAGTTAACCTACAAAGAACTTAACACTTGAACTCTGCAGGGAAGACTCTGAAGTTTATGTATTTTCAGTGTTGCTGAACTTTCTTGTGGGAGATGATTACTGTTAGAGTGACAAAATGTAAATTAATACTTAAGTTCAGCTTGTATGGTGATAAAAAGGAGGTTTCAGTTGTGTGTGGTCCATTGAATGTATGGCACGTTCTGTCACTTTGCAGAAGAACCAGGGGTGACAGTCATCACTGTTCACAGCAGGAGTCTGAACCTTGTGCAGTGTAGATGACACTTGTGGAATGTGTGTACTGGATATTATTGAAACTTGCTTCAATCCAAGTGTTGGAAAGAGGGGGTTGGGGAGGGGAAGTACAGAGCATGTATGTGCCCTCATATTCCTGAGTGGTTAGGAATGGGATAGGAAGAAACATCATTATGCTTGAACAGCAAAATGCAAAGGGAAGTAATTTTCTATTTATGCAGACCAGTGGTGGATTACTTGGCTTAAACTTCCTTAAACAGAACTCTGAGACTGTTCATTTCTGCAAAAATCATTATGCATTGGTCTTTGCTTATGGTCAAATTAGTAACTTTCCATTTTGAGTTTGAGCTGTATCCTGTGCTCTCTTGGAACTGCTAATTCAAATTATATTGTAATGTAGACACATGATTTAGTTTTGTGCTGAGATGTTTAAGTAATCAACAGTGAGATATGCTGTGTCTCTGAGGCTGATTTTTTTTTTTTTCCTTTTTCCTCCTTTCTTGGTGTATCCAGAAGTTCTTAATTTCTTTAAAGAAAAAAAGAGGGGGGAAAAAAGAAGCCCAAACCACTTTTCTTTTCTTGTTTCTTGTAGGTTTATGGGTGTCTGTGTGCATAAAGGACAGCTGCACGCTCTTACTGAGGTAAGACTCTTTCATGATGTAAGTACTAAATATGAAACAGTTCTCAGGCCAGATTCTGCAGCTTATTGTTCACCTTGAGTGAAGTTTTTTATAGTGACTAGTGAGTTAATCACTTGGTACTTACTCTGCAGTGGGAAGACTGCAGAATCAGACCTCAGAACTCCACTTGGCTCACAGCCTTTGTATGTCTCAGAATTCTCTCTTCAGAAGTGCTTATTGGGATGAACAAAACCTCACAGTAGGAACATAAAATTTCACTGATATTGTTCTAAATGAGAGATGAGCATTACCATTGAGCTGCCTCGAGTATTATTTGTTTCAGTGACATGGCATTGTATGTAAATCTTATTTATCCTCTGGCTATACATTTCACAGGTGAGTCAGTGACATTTCAGCTGGGTGGTGTTATTGTATTCAGTCCTTACCACTTTCTTATTTGGAGTAACATCAATATTACAGCTTGATCTGAGTCCCATTAAAAGGAATTATTCCATTGCCCATGTACCCTGGCCAAGATCGAGGTATCAAATGTGAAGCTGAAGTTTCTATTCATCTGAGTCTTCCCACCTAGTTTTACTGGGTTGTATGTTTAATTCCTCTGCAGACTGCTCAGGGAAAACAAGAAGGGAGTATTCTCCTGTTAGGAATAGCGTTGCCTGTTTTGAGTCAAATTCAATAAAATATTTTGCCTGTTGTTTGTAGTAGTTTGAGTAAAGATTGAAAGCAAAGCCATGTTTTGTCAAGTTAATGTTACTTATGTCCATTCTGTAGGAACTGCTCAATTAAAGGATTAACCCTTTCCCACCCTCCTAAAGAGAGGTATGCTATTAGTTAGCAATTAAAGCAGGTTCCCGGTATGGTGTACTTGCCAAGAACTGCTGTAAAATGAGAAGACTGGATAGCTGTATGTTAATTGGCAGGATATGTGTCACCATCACTTTCTGTAACTTACATATGCAGCTCTGAGGCAAAGATGCACATATGTGGGCAGTGAATTTCTTCACCTTCTGGAGTGACAGTTCTGCAATTCTAGCTGCTATTGGAGTGATGCACTTTAGTTCAGTGTCTGTATCTCTAGTGCAAAAGCGAAGGTAAAAACACTTTTAGAAATTTCAAGATACAGTATGTGTGAGCACTTCTGGTATGGCAGGGACAGTTTATCAGTTTGATTTTTTTTTTTTTTCCTTTTTTTTTTTCCCCCACCTTGTGCTCAGAGAAAATGCTTCTAAGATGGCTGTTCAAGACCTTCTGGCAGACTTTGCTAATGTTATTACTGATTTCCTTTTGACATCTAAGCAATTAAAACTGTGAGTTTTTGGGCCCTTCCACTTACCAAACATATCCTAGAAAAGAGTAAGCTTCATAGTGCTTTGTCATACTAAAACTTGGCAGATTTTCCTCAGAGAGAAATTTTTTGTTTGTTTGTTTTTCCCCCTCCTTCACAGCAGTTACTTTCCATTTAAATGTCCCTCTCCACCCAAAAGCCAAGAAAATGAAAACAGCACAGATGCTTCCTCATGGAGAGCTAACTTTGTAGCTGCCTGCTTTGCTCAGCTATTTTTGAGTTCTTGGCAAGCAAATAAATCTGAGAGAGACTTCAAAGAATAACTTTTTATAGTAGTAATTCAGAATAACAGAAGAGATTTCTGAAACATCTTGAGACCAAAGAGAAAAAAAATTTAGACTGAAGAAGGCTGCTGCAACATTTTGAGAAACAGAATAGTTTTAGTGACATAAAATCATAATTAGTAATCACTTCTTTTCTTCTATGGACCAAGGCAGGCATTTAATGTCTTCAAAAGGAAAGTCCATGACCAAAGATAATGTTGTAGAGAAGACACACACAGTTTTCCCCAATACAGTAGCTGTTCTTTGATTGTACAGAGGTTAAAAACTGTACATGGTCCAAGTGGTAGAATTAGTTGTCTTTTCTGGCAACAGTAGTGACATTTTTCATCTTGAAGTGTGTGCAGCGTGATAGTTGAGTTCTGGACTTCTGGACGTTAGAGAAGGGGGCTGAAATGAGAAGCTGAAGGAGTTATTAGTAAGATGGACCTGGTGAATCATCAGTTCAAACATAGCCCAGAAGGATAAACAAATCAGCCACTGTCTCGTGGCTTTTTTCAGCTTGTGGTCCAGAAGGGTGGTCTCGTAGCTTCCAGTGCTCAGCATAATTGATACTAGCCTGGCACTACAAGCACTCAGAACTTCTGCCAGGGTTTCATCTCTTTGGAGATGAAGCTGTTGATTCAGAGGCCCATTGGTCAATGGGTGTCTGAGTCACTGCACAGAGAATCCTCTCTTGCATTTGCCTGTGCTGGACCTGTTCTGTAAGGAGCTTAATTATCCCTTCTTGTGTTTGGAGTACAGTTGATGATATGCCTGTGGAAAAGGGATACAGCATCACTTAAAGCTTATGTCTGGGAGCATGATGGGAAATCATGTTTATTTAACAGAAGAAGTTGAGAACTTGTGGCAAATGTTTGGTGACTGGATTTAAATGACTTGTGCATAATGCCCTCCTGTGCTATTAACAAACAGGGCAACAACACAAATCGTTTTAGAGGAGCCTTGAGGATTCTGTAAGCTTGTTAAAGAGTTGCATTAGTAATATACAGCACTTTGGTTTTGGGAGGCAGAGTTGAAAGTGTTAGACTTTTTTTTTTGTGCATGTTTAAAAACACAGGAGGCTAAAACCTAGGAGTGGATCATGCAGAGCAGGTTTTTTGCTAAGGGAGGTGTTGATCTTATGTATGGCTTGGGATTTTCCCTTCTGGCAGCAATTTGTGTTGTTTTAATTTTCCTCTTTCAAGTGACTTTTGTTTTTAAAACCCTTGAGCGAGAGGCAGTTTCTGTTTGTTTTGGTGGGGTTTTTTTTAAAGTAAGGATGGAATTGTTTAATTATAGACTGCACTAGGACTCTGGCCTTGTTCTGAATCCACAGACTTATCAGTTTTGATAATCCAATTTTGGTTTTCAAGTTCTCAAGCCAGAAGCTATGGCATATGCCTCTTCTGAATTAGTTCAATATCCTTAAAATGATGGAACAGTTTAAGCTGGTGAGGACCTCTATCCCTGCAAGCACTGAGTTAAGAAATATTTAAGGAAAGCAAAGTAAATGCTTTAATAGATGTATCATTCAGATGAGCTGGCAGGCATTAGACTGCCTCACTTTGAGCTCAGGGACACAGATTTGCTGTGCTTGTTTTCTGTAAAACCAGAAACTGGGTATCCTTTCTCAGCATTCAGCTCTAATCTGAAGCTGGTGGTTTGTTTCTGTAGCTACAGGAATCTGCAGTGCTTCCTGCCTCTCCAAACTAATTTCAGCTTCTCCCTCAAGCCTCTCTGTGTTTTCCAGCCACCT
The DNA here is from genome assembly GCA_013399895.1 of Serilophus lunatus. Taxonomy (NCBI): domain Eukaryota; kingdom Metazoa; phylum Chordata; class Aves; order Passeriformes; family Eurylaimidae; genus Serilophus; species Serilophus lunatus. The sequence continues at coordinate 194,953 of VXBA01000893.1, read as the reverse complement.
TCCTAAGCTGACAACTCTCTCTTCACTTCTATTTCTTAATTTCCCGGGACAGAGCAACATTCTCAGTCTTGGAGAAACTTGCACAGTAGTAGAGGCTCTGGTGTCAGCATGAGATGCTGCTGAGCATTGAGAGACCAGACCAGAGCCACTGCCAGGAGGTCAGCAAACAGCTCGGGAACACGGAGCTGGGAGCTAGCGTGGAGCAGCCATGGCTCAATAGCAATCATGCACAACCTTATCCCATGTGGATTTACATTGAATGGCTACATGAGCAAACATCCATCTGAGATGAGAGGCAAACAAATTTATTTGCATGTTGGAGGTTTTATAGGCCCGTGCCATTTACACTGAAGCTCATAACATAGCATGCAGTCCAGCATATAAAAACCACTAAATACCTTCTTGCAGATCTTAAATTATTTGTAGAACTCTGTTAAACAGGTTTATCAAATTTCTAAGAGACAGATCAGGCTAATATCTTGTTATAATTGGATGTATATATATGCACAGAACGAGTCATACAGCTTGATAATTCCTTCTTGAAGAAAATGAAAGCCCTGAATCTGTATGTATGGAAGATGAGGAAGGGAGAGTTATGTGTTGCTCGGGATATCTTGACATTGCAGTGCTTCAGGGACAAGAGTTCATTGTTGCAACAGAAGTTTTATGGCTTTTAATTCATGCTGGATGATATTAAGGAAGTGTGCAAGTGCTCTGCTGCCACAATCTGAGGCTGTAGCTTTACTTGCTCAGTGTGAGATTTGACATGCACTGGAGCTTTCTCAGGCAGAGAGCAGGGCAGTTGCAATGTGATAGGAGCACTTGGTGATGGAGGGGTAGGACAGTATTTCAGCCAGCAGCTGGACCTGCCTGACCTGCAGTCACTCAGATTTTGTCCTTACTGGTGTACTGCCTAGTTAGTTCTGATTCCATCCCAAGTATCTGGTGTGAATATAACTATAGCTGGGCAGCCTTAGTTTTAAGGTGCTGTGTATGTGGCACTGGGACAACAGTGGGATAACCAGCCTTTCCCTGCACCTGGCATCTCCCATGCATCCCATTTGGTGAGTTCTCCTTATCAGCTCCTGTTTCCCATAGTGCAGTGTGCAGAAGTGCCTTGAAGTCTAAAATATTTCCTGCTTGCTGAGTGGTGGTGGCTGCAGTAATTCACGCTGGCAATGTGTGGTGTGAACTACAGGTTTAATGCAGATGGATGAGACAAAAAGTGCTGTAAGAAACATCTTGACTGTTTTGTTTGTTCATTTTTTAAGGATTCTTGGAACTCGTGCATGTTTTCAGTTCAATTATTTTTTTTTATAGCTGTATCGTAAACCCCATGACAAAATGTACTATGGAAATCCTTGCAGACATGACAATTTTGATCTCGTGCAAGATAATTGCTATTGGACAATTTTTACATATTGCACTATAGTAACTTACTGAATTTGACGCTGCTGTTTTTACCATCAACCACAATTTGATTGTTTTGAGACAAGCATGCTGCAGCCATTTGGAAAAGCCTTTTTTTTAATTCCTTGCACAGTGTATCCCCTTTGTACTCATAAAGCTCATCTTAATGAAAATGCCCATGGCTTTTGAAGAGGGTGGGACTTTTTCAGTAAGTTCTTCACGATAGCTGAAAGCTTTCCTTCTCTGCTTTCCCTCCCAGATGCAATAATTTAGGTAAACTATAAATGCAGTTAGTGGAGTTCCAGGTTTTCATAAACCTTCCTTTTTTAGTATTTTTCATTTTCACTTTTGGAAATAGATGATTAGAAAGAAAAAATATTAAAAGGTTAAAATTCTCAGCATTTTTTAATTGTGCTGAATTATCCTTTTACAAGGGACAGAAAGTAAGTTCTTCAAGTGAGAAGGTCCTTCTAACATAGAGCTTTCACAAGCAGAATCTGTCATGAAAAGTATTTCCTTTTTCTCTCCTTAGTTCTTAGTCTGTTTTTGTGGAGAGCCTTTGACCCTGGAATGAAGAAAGCCAGACCTTCATCACTTAGGTCTCCTCTTCTGAACTATATGCTGCAGCAAAAATAGTAGGCATACCTTGCCTTCTAGATGGCACTTGCAAACTTTTGAGAGTTTTAAAAAGCTCTGGACCACCATTCCTTCCCTTCTTCCACCTTCCCTCATCTCCTGTAACACTTGCTAATCCTTACTTTTTATTCCACCAGTGTGAGTCATATTGTTTGAATAACTTTAGTTTACTCATGTAGCACTGCAAATAGGTTTAACTCTTCTTTGGTGTTCACAGTAGGCTCTCAAATCTAAAAAACTTGGTGTCTTTGGAGGGGTAGTTTCTATTATCTGTCATTCTGCAAACATTCCATCCAGCAAAGGAATTATTCCCAGTTTAGGTGTTACCTGCTATCCAGGAACTAAACATAGCTGGTGAAGTTGGCTCTGGTAGTTGTTCCTCAAAAAAGAGAATGGCTGCAGTGTGAAGATGATTAGCCTGAGCTGGGAGAAAACTGAAGAGAAAATTAAAGTTGTGTTAAAGGTGGCACCAGCTAGAAAATTAAAAGAAACTAAAGAACTCTTATCTTCATCCTGTTAGAAAATATGACCTGTTTGCTGGATACTGTCAGCCAATTTCTAGTGGAAAAAACCTCTACAGTTTAGAGAATTATTAGGGAAGCCCTTTAGTTCATATAAGATGAAAGGTTTAGGTATTACCTAATGTGTTCATTGAAGCCATACTAATTAGAGGCTCCCAGGTCAATTTGTATTGCTTAATATCTTGTGCTTTTCATTAGTTACCCTTACTTATTGAAATCTTTCTTAGATGGTTTATATAGTCTTTCTGACTGTAGTATTGAAAAAAGAAAACTCAAAAAGAGGAGTAAGGAAGCAGAGGGGTGGGAAAACTCTAGAGGTGTTTTATTTGGAAACAACTTTAAAAAAAGATTATCATTCTATGGTGACAAAGGCTTTCTTTTGGGTGAGGCTGGCATTTTTAAATGTCTTCTGGCTGTAAGATGCTGCAGAAGGACTGTGATTTAAACTTTGTAAGAATTCTAAGTATGTGTAAAATTCTACAGATTAAATTGATCCTTGTGATCTCTCAGCCAATGAATAGCATGACCTATGATTAATGCTGTAATAAATCTCTGCTTGCATGCACTATTCTTTTTAGTAACTATCTATAGTTGAGATATTTTTTTTTGTAGCTTTCATTGGAGCTACAGCTTCGTTTTATGAAAGAAGAGGAATTCTTTCAGTGGTGCTGTATTGGTGCCAGTGCTGGAAAGTGACTTTTAGAGGCAGTCTGGGCCTTTGGAGGTATAAACCCCAGGCACTAGAAGAGTAAGTTTAGCCTTACTGAAAGTATGTCAGAGGCATTGGGTCCTCTGCTAAACTATGGTTACTTTGTACCCTTCTTGGTATGGATTTGGGTTTTAGAACTGGACATATTTAATTCCAGGAATTTTATGCTTTGATAACAAGAATGATTATGTGGTATAAAACTAGAGGTACCTATTGCTATTACTTGTTTGTCCTTTTTTTGCTGCTTTTGTCGTAGGACTGGAAGTCCAGCCAGCACATATGGCATTATTTCCACTGTTAATGTGGTTGTTTGGGTTGTTTAGCATTTCCTTTACTGGAGCCCTCAGGAGTCAAGCTTTACATATATTTGCCTGAGGGTGAAGAGAAAACCATTCATCTGGAGCCCAGGGATCGACCTCTACAGAAAAGTGATGGTAACCTTGTCTGATGCAGCAATTGTTGCACTCCTCATTAGTAACTGTGTGAGAATTCACTGTAGGACCTGAGCAGGGCAAGGGCCATAGCAGCAGAAGTAAGGTTTAAAACAGTGTGGGAAATAACTCAGGTGTTAAGAAGACTAGGCTAATCTATAGTGTAACAGGTGAGAAATCATTCCCTTTCACTGACATTCTTTTTTTTCTGGCACTAAATTGGAGTCATCATGAGATGCCTGTTAGGGCTGTTCACTCCCTGCATAATGCTTTATCACAGAATCACAGAATGGTTGAGGTTCAAAGGGACCTCTGGAGGTCACCTGGTCAAACCCCCTGGCTCAAGCAGGGCCATGGAGGGGCCATTTGCCAAGGTAGGGGCCAGTTGCCAAGGACAATGCCACAGAATCACAGAATGGTTTGGGTTGGAAAGCACTTGTAAAGGCTATGCAGTTCCAACCCCCTCACCATAGTCAGTCACCTTCCACTGTACCAGGTTTCTCAGAGCCCCATCAAACTTCACCTTGAACACTCTCAGGGATGGGGCATCCACAACCCCTCTGAGCAGCCTGTTCCAGTGTCTCACCACCCTTGCAGCAAAGAACTTCTTCCTAATACCTATTCTAAACTTACTCTGTTTAAAAACATTCCCCTCGACCTTGTACAAAGTCTCTCTCTCCATCTTTTTTGGTGGGCACTCTCCAAGTACTGAAGGCCACAATTAGGTCACTGTGAGGTCTGTTCTTCTCCAGTTTGAATAATCCCAATTCTCTCAGCCTTTTCTTGTAGGACAGGTTTTCCATCTCTCTAATTATCTTGGTGGCCCTTTATGTTTCTGTTGTTGAGAAAAAAACACTTATCTAACATGAAAAAATTGCTGCAAGTTAATAGATGCTTTAAAATACCTTGTTAATTCTATATTAAAATAATATTAACTAAAACTATGGAGTTCTTTTAGATTGGGGAATAGAGATAAGGTAAGATAAGAACAACTCAAAGTGTCACCTTTGTGTGCAGCAGCTACTTTGCTGAAAGGAGACAGGCATGGACAATGGGGACTTTTCTTAGAGCCACAAACTTAGGGAGTTTCTGTTTACATTCCAAGATGAATGTGTTTATAAGATGACAAACCAAGTCTCTAGCAATATCTTTTTGAAATTGTAAAGATCCTGTTTCTTTAAAGTGATATGCTTTGGGATGTGCTTCAGATTTTTTTATATCAAAGTATTATTTTTAGCTTTTGCTTAAATTATTGTGACAAAAAAAGAGAGATACCTGTAAATTTGAATATTGAGCACTTGTATATGTGGATGTATCTGACAGAAGTTATATTAATACCTTTGTCTGGGACCACATGTAGACTGTGTGCTTTCTTGGTGTTGTGTAGCTTGAAAAATGATTTCTCGTACATCTTTGATCATCTTGAAACGCAGTTATAATTGCTTTTATAGACTTGGTTCAGTGCAGACACTTCCCTTTATCTCTTGATTGTTCATAATAGAATTTTAAAAATACATGTCAACAAGAGGCATATTTGGTCTTATTTTTGCATTCTTCACAGCATATGGACTGTCACTTTCAGTTTTGCTGTTAAGAGTTCACTTGAGTTCTCAGTTTAATTTATAAAAAGGAGGTGAATGCATTCTCAGCAAATGTAGATAGAGGCTTGACAAACAGCTCTACCTTAACCTTTCTCTCTGCTATACAAGGCATCATATTGTTTCATCTTCAAAGCAGTGTCCTTTTTCCTCTGGCTTTATTCTCTTCAGAGGAGAACAGCCTGTCTCTGTTCAGCTTGAGAAATCCTCATATGAAACACACATACCAGCTTGCAGAATTGAAGAGGCCCATTCCTGTGCTTCTGGTCCTGACAAGAAGCCCAGATATCTGTAGAAGCAACCATGCCCTTGACTAGAGAGTGCTAGACTAAACCAGCTGTATTGGTTTAGGGAGAGGCGTGTCTGCCCTAACTATTTTTTTTTCTAAAGGTGCATGAGAGAGAAACTAAAATTAAAATCCTATTTCCAGTGATGATTCAGTCTAGATTATCAACCCTAGGAAGGCTGAATGAGGGTCAGAAGGAGGTGAGCACCATCTGTTTTGTCAGCTAAAGATGTCTTGTTTTTTGGAAGTAATGCTGTAGACACTTGCACTGACCTTATTCCAACAGCTGAAGAGTTCCAGACTCTGGTACCCATCTGTACCTTGTACTCGAGATTTGAGTCAGGCTGATTAAAGGTGGATATAAACCTGACTCATCTATATGCACCAGTGCATGCAATATCAAATCTAAACATGGTACATGTAATAAGTAAACTGTTCAAAGTTTAGAGGTTAAAAAGCTTGTAGGAAAGAGAGAATGGTGGTGTTTGGGAAATGTCACACCATGTAAACCTTTTGTTGTAACTTTAAGTCTCCTTGAATTATTTTATAACACAAAGACCAATGTGTCTAATACAGCGAAGTTCAGAGAGTTTAAGACAAAGTACGTATTCTGTACTTTGTTTATATTATTTTCCGTGGGAACCCAATATTTTAGTAATTTTGTTGAAAAGAAATAAGTCTGCAGTCCCAAACACAGCTTGATGTGCCGCACTTACCAGAAAAGTCCATTTAAAATCACATAAGGGGTCCTGGCTTTCAATGACAGGAGACAGGAAATTTAGGGTTCTGGCTGAAATTCCATCTCCAGTTCATACTCTTGTAGCCTGGTGTTGTGGCATGTGTGGTGTCTTGTGTTTTCTTTAGCAAAAATGATACAGGTCTCCACAGGAGTTTCACCTGAGTCTGTCTGATTTGTAGGTTTGCAGTTTTGAGTGCTTAAATATCAATGGTCACATTCTTGGAAAGCATGTAAAGGACTTTATTGAACTTAGGTGATCTTTGAGAGTTTTTTCCTGTATGTCTTATGGTTAGTTACTTTTTGTTTTTGATGATTGAAAGCGAACTGTCTTGTCTGATTGCAGTGATTAAAGACCTGGCTTTTCAGAAAAAACACTTAACAGAGCTTTCCTTTTTTAAATCTTTTTATGTTGATTGTATCCAGCTAGTCACACAGAACACAGGGGCCTTCAGTTTGGTAGGACGTTACCTGTTGCTGTACCTGGTCACAACACTTGTTCTGAGGACAGAAAGGTGGAATGGATTCTTAAAAAGCTGCAGTTAAAAGCTCAGTTGTGGGAAGCAGAAAGCTGACAAAATCTTGGCTTACAGAAGACACGAGCCTTATGGGCACTCTCAGAGAGAGGTGATGGCAGATCAGTTGATAGAAAAACTTACTGTGAGTAGTGATGAGGTAAATGGAACACACTGGGGACAACTCTCCAGAGGAAGTCTGTCGTTTTACCAAAAGCAGACAAGTGGTGAAAGATCTGTGAGCCCTGCACTGTGCTGAAGGCACTGGGAAGCTGCAAGATGCATCTGCACTGTGTGGTTAGGTGAGAAGGGTGGGTTCTCACAGAGAAAAAAGTTCAAACGTAAAAGGAACTATAATCAAAGACACTAAAGAAATCCTCATGTCAAGACAGAAGCCAAGACTTTGAAAGTAATAGTTTAACTTGAGGTGCACAGTCTATATTTCTGAATGCAGGTGCTAGATCAGAAGTGATGAACAGCCAGTTGTTTTAGTGAGAACTTCTGGACGTGCAAAGTTTGGATTCTAGTCTTTCTTAAGTGCTTGTATATGAGCTCAAGATGTCATAGTTAAACCTCCTTTTCTCCCCACCCCCACTTTTTCTGTTTTTTTTTTTTTTTGTTGTTTTTTTTTTTTTAATAAACCTTGGCTACACGGGCTATGTGTTGGCTTTAGTTCTTTTTTTCCTCCCTCTTGTAGGAGGATGATTGACTTGTTTTATCACTTCAGAGCCTGTAATAGTGCACAAGCAACTTTTATTCTTTATTTTAATTGAGATTGAACACAACATATTTTGATGTATCTGAGGAAGGGCTTGCTAAGTGTCTTGCTGGTGCTAACCTCTTCTTCCTTCTTAGAATGTCTCAAGGATAGAAGAAAGTAAGATAAGAGGCAGATAAATGTGGAACTGCAAACAGCAAGTTCCAGTGTCTCATTGTTTCTCTGCCTTTGCTGCATGTGTGAGGCAGGTGGATGCTCTGTGTGTGGGTTTTTTCAGGGAGAGATTTTTTAATATCTCTGTGTTGACACGCACTGTAAGCCTACTGGACCATTTGCCATTGCCTCAAGCAAAAGAGAAAAGTGATTTTGAACTGCAACTTCAGCAGTTCTTTTATTGGTGGTTTCTGATATCCTGGAAATAGGTCTGGGTTAACAAGAATGAGAAGATGAAGCTTCTCAGCTATTATGGTATGGGGGAGAAAAGAGAGAAGTGAATAGTGCCTTGAGAGCTAGCTTTTCCTGTTACTTCTGTATGTGAAGAGAAGCAGTCCAAATGTGATGTTGGCCATTCAGTTTTTTGCTTTGAAGTTTTGTTGTTACATATTTTCAGTAAATTCAGTTTGTATGTAGTGCTTTCTCATCTTTCCCTCCTCTTCACCCTGCATCCCAGGAACGTACTCTTAATTTGACAAGTGTTATGTAGTTTCATTTCCTCACTTCCCTTTACTTATAAGCCATCCAAAACATTAAGAAACTGAGTTGTACAAGAAAATTCCTTTAATATTTGCTTTTACACACCACTATTAATAGGGGATCTTCTGTAATTGCCAGTAAAGTGTTGGAGCACCCTCAAATATAAATGGACATTGTGGCACAGTGGGAGTGTTGAGGCTTGGAAAAGGATTCTGAAACAGTATTCCTCGAGAAAGAATATTTCTTGTGCAGAATTTAAACAAAGTTTGTACTGTGAGAGGTGTTCATGTGCTATAACTTTTGCTCTCAGTAGATCCTTGTAGCTGTTTTACAGGCTTCAAAAAATGAAGCAAATGGGTTGTTTCTCTGTGATCTTGCAGACACATAATCTGTGGGCTGCTGCTGCTGGTATTTTTGTGGGGAAGGTGAGAAAGACCTTATTTAAATAGGAGGCTGCTTGTCAGGGACTTCAGCTGCAAGGAGAACTGAGTGTATGGTACGTTCGAAATGCTGCCAGTGTGGATAGAGCCTTCTGCTCTTCACAGAAGTGTTATTGTAGAGATGCTGTTTCTCTTGCCTGTGTCAGCAGCAAGGTACTTTCTCTTCTGTGCCTGTCTGCTAATTTATGCTGTTGCTAGCTTGCCATATATCAGATTCTTATCTGCACTGAGAGTGGGTTCTACTTGGAATCCAGATTATTGCAATTTCAAAATATAAATGCAGGGATTTTTGTTAGGCCTTCTCTGCTTTCTGATTGTGTGTGGGGTTTTTTTTTCTAGTAATATAATTGCAGGAAAAATGATTATCAAGGTCAGTTTGTATAGACATACTGGGAGTGTTTTCCGGTTCCAACAAAATAAGCTTATTTCCTGCAATATTTCAAACCTGAGTATGAGTAAGTATCCATAAAAGTTCATACATATGGGTTGCAATAGTGCATTGTTGCTGTGTGCCTCAGTGGAAGCCTTACCAGCAAGAATCTGTTTCTAGCAGCAGGCAACCAAGTGAACATTAAATTTTGATTGAACAAAATGACAGGAAAGGGATAAATTCAGCATGCTGACCATAAGAAATGTTGGAATTAGAGAATTAATGGAAGACAAATCTTGCTGTATTCTTTTCCATGCCAACACTTGAATGTTTGGAATGCAACAAATGGTTTTCGTTACAGCTCCTTCCTGAGTTAGTGCGTGTTAGTTCTTGTTTGCCCTTATAAAAGAAGCCATGCCTGTACATGCCTTTTAAGCTGGAGGAGCCAATGGATCAATCAATGCCACAATTGACACAGAAGAAGAAACAGAGTAGATCTGTTGCATTTCTTGGCTTTTGGTTCTGAGTTCTGATGAGTAACCAGGCTATGGCAGTTGCATGAGGAAGCTTGCCCTCTCCTCTATGAATACCTGACACCTTTCTAAGTTTATTTTAGTTCTAATGGTAATGGTTAACACCTTTAAAGAAAATACATCATTTTTTAGTAGACAACTGAGTTGTTTGTATTGATTGAAAGGCACAAGAGAAATTAGCTTCAGGGTACAGATTTATTTTTTTTCCCTTTCATTTTCAGCAGCTGAGGAGCAGGAAAGTAAAACAGCCTTCAGATGAAGACTTTTGGCTTCACTTCTGTCCTTTCAATCAGGCTGTTTTTCTGAGCCACTTGTGCCCTTCTGATCCCTCATGAGAAGTTTGAGCTTTGTTCTGAAATATGTTTGCTTCCACCTGCATGTTCTCTTTCAGTACTTATGGTTTTCTCTTTGGAAACATTAGTTGACCTGCTGACCCAAAGTATACTTGTGCAGCCCAAATTCAATATCCAGCTTGTTCTGTTTCAATGTTTAACTTATTTTGTTTGGTTTAATCAATATGTTAGATATTTAATGGAAATGGAAGGTGACTGCCCAGAGATACTTGGGTGAGATAGCTGTGTACATTTTTAAATTGTGGGGTTTTTAACGAGTGGAGGTCTATAAACCAACCTCAAATTTTAAAAAGAAATCTGTTTAATCTGATAGGCAATGTCAGTGTATCAATTTGTAGTATCTTACATTGTAGTTTTGAATGTACTGTAGCTGTCTTTCTCTTCCAGTTCTGCACAGTGGAAGCTAATGAAGACAGTTGGGGGAAAGGAGAAAATTTCCAGTCCTCCCACTGTAGCTAATTATGCCACTTGTGACAGAGGGGTACATTGGCTTGTTGTCTTGCAGCCAGAAGCCTTCAAAGCAGTCAGTTAGAGTACTGAGTGTGAGAAATGACTGTTAAACATATAAGAACCAACGTTTTGGTTGTGTCCTCCTTGAAATGCGTGGTTTAAAACTGGTTTTAAACTTCTACGGAAAGCTGACTGAAAAGCTCTCAACTTTTTTATTAGGCATGAGAGTTACCTTCTTTCTTTCCAGCATTAGAAGTGATACAAATATGCAAATTATGTGTCTTGACACTTCAATGCATTAGTCAACAGTGTCTCCAATACTGTTATTTTGCTCTCCAGGTCTTCCTTCAGAGTCCAGCTACTTGGTCTGGCTTTTGCTCTGACATCTCCCTTGCTTCTCCTCTCTGAAGGTGCTACTGCAACAGTTCTAGTTTCTCTTTCTTCTGCTTCTCTGCCTGTTTCTTCAGTGAGCTTCTGCAGTATGTTCATTGAGTTGCTGTCTCAGTGTTTGTCTTGTAGTCTTCTGGGTCCCTGGAGCTCTTATTCTTCACTTCCTGGTTTAGTCAGTCACCTTTAAATGCACTCTTTTCTTTACCACTTAATGCATTGGTTTGGGACACATTTAGACCACAATATAGGGATGTCTTCTGGTTATTTGTTGCTTTTTAAATGGCAAACAGTGACATAAGAAGGCATCTAAATAGCAGGCCAACTTTTTTTCTGGCTTTCCTGTGCAGTATCTGCTGGCTTATGTATATCAGACCTATGTATTGAAAACAGCATTGGTATTCAAAATAGCACAGAAAATATTTAGCAATTCCCATCAGTCTTCTCCCTCACACTTGGCAATATTTGAAGTCTTTGTTTTTTGAGCAATAACTGCTGGAATTGTGTGAATCTGATGTGCCTTTTCTTTAAAAGCTTCTAGTTCTTGTGTTGGGGTTCGAACTTTTGAATTTTGAAACTAAAATTTGACAGCTGAAGTTCATTATTAGTCACTTGAAACGAAGCATGTAATGCTAAGTGTAAGTTCTGTCATACTCTGAAATTCAATCCATTCCTTATTTCGTATTTTTGAGTCTGATAATGTGACTGCAAGTGCCTTGCAAAGGCAGCAGTCCCATTATGCTGTTCTTAGGTTAAAGTAGCATGTTTCCCTATCCCCTAACTGTTGTGAAGGAAAGGATTATATCTTGCTGCTTCTGCATTTAACAGTGAACTATAACTTCAGAAACTGCTTCAAGGCTCTTTGATCCAGAAACATCTGTGCTTGGCTGAGCTTCTGAGTAATGTGTCCTTCAAAGAAGGTACTGCCCTCTTACCTCATAAGATTTGGGGGAGGTATAAGAAATGCAGCTTTGCTGAACTTTCATTCTACCAGAAAAAGTGTGAGCTCCTACCTTGAAATTTTTAAGAAAGAATATTTCTGTGGGCTAGGATGCCAGAATCTTTTAAAACAGCATTCAGTTTGCTGTATTGAGTTGTAGTAAATGCAAAAGTAAACAACCTATAGCAGTTACTTTGAGACTCTGGCAAGCAAATAAACTGACTGTTGGTGTCCTGTTACATGACAAAAAGCTAGCAGGAGGAATAAAGGGTTCCTGTTTCACTGCAACCTGATGATACAGAGTTTGAAAAGGTCTGAACACTGTTCCATTTAGCTGCGAGGTCTCTGTGAAATGTAGCATCCTTTGCTTTCATTGTCATAGCCCCATCAGATCTCTGCTCCAATTGCTTATACACTTATGCAATGGCTGTTGTTGTTGTAGTAGAATAATGCTTTGAGATGATGCGTGTGCTGTAGCCCTACTGTACCAGCACTGAAATGTTTCAGTGACAAAACAATATCTCTCTTTAGGAGAGGTGCATTTACTATCCTTCAGGATATTCTTTCCACACAGAGCTGGTTTGTGCCAGTAAGAGATTGAGAACAAGCAGTTTTTTCCTTTCATTTGCACTGTCAGTTAGGAAATAATGTACATAATTTTGTGTCAGTTATGAAAAAGCATTGTTGAAGGGCTCTGAAAAAAAATAGGCCATCGAGCTGGCTGTTTGCATTATCAGCCTGAATGACCAGGAGGATTGGATGCCTTACATGGCACTGGGGGGGGGCACTGAACTCTGTGTGGTGCTTGCCTTAGGGACAATTTAGGACTCTGCATGTGACTATCACCTGCTGGTCATCTAAAACCAGGGATCAACTAGAGTCTTAAAGATGTCTTACAGGAAAATCTTAGTTGTTGTTCACTTGTTGATTAGTCTCCTGTCCTTCATGGAAGTACACTAGAAATTAGAGCCAAAGCCAGAACTCACAGCTCTAATAAATGAGGCCTGTGCACTTGGTGGGTGGCAGTTTTGGATGGGAGGCCTAGTGGGTTTTGGAGATGTGCTGGAGACAGGTTTGACTCTTGCTGTTGCAGCTCGTGGTTGTTGTGTCCTATCTCTGTGTGTCAGCTTTTGCCCAGCCCATGCTAGAATTGAGTCTGTGCAGTTAAGATGGGTGAATGACCCTGGAAGCCAATTTGACTGGAAGAGTGATGGGAGAATAGATGTATTGGATGCACTTAACTGATATGGCAGCAATGGACCCAATCTGTGGGCTGCTGTATTAAAAAGGAAACTAAGAGCGTGCTCGATATAGTAGCCAGCTATTGTCCCATTTCAGTGTATGTGTGTCAATATTCTTATGGGCTGCTTGTTTATTAGCATTTCTGGAGCCATTTATGTCATGGTATGGCACAGACCATAGAATAAATTACTGAGCCAGTGATTCCCTTCCACCCTTGCATTGTTTTGCCAATGAATTCAAGTATGGTAGGGCTGTACAGATGATATATTACTGCCCTGCCAGAAAGGTGAAATGGTTTGGGATATTTGATCACTATCATTCTGTAATTGGATTATCCAGCTTGGGGCTTTGGTGCCTTCTCTTCCAGGCTGGTCAGCATCATTTGGATTTGAACATAACTGGATGAGAAGTGCTGTTCACCCTTCTCCAAGGAAGCTGGGAATATATAAGTTATTGTAAGGTCTTGTTCACCATTTTTTCCTGAAGCATGTTAGCAGCTTGTGATTTTAAAAAAAAAAAAAAAAATCTAATTTTGTTGAGCATGTTTTTTTCTTGAGTGCTCAGTAAGGTCATCTAGCTCCCCTAGGGGTTCAGATAAAAGCAGTGAGAAAGATCAAAGCTGGAAAAGCTCAAAGCAGCATTGTTTCCAACATTGAACCAGGTTGACTGCAGCTCTAGTTGGTCTTGAAAATCTCCAGGGATGGAGGTTGCATAGCCTCAGAGTGACCTGTTCCAGAGCTGCTCTGCTTTCCTGGCAAGTGAATCCCTTGCATAAGGAACAGGTTGCTTTGGAAAGAGGGCAGCCATGCCCAGTAGTGCTGGTGAATTGTGATGTTGTGCATGAGCTGGGATGAACCCCATTCCCAGGGCGTGTGCAGTGGAGCTCCCTCTGGGCGAGCTCAGTGCCCATTAAAATTACTTTGTGCCTCCTGTGCCCAAACTATTTTGCCATCCTGGTTATTTGTGTAAGTTGTGTATCTGCTGAAAAGGTTTTCAAAATTAACTGATGTGCTCGGCAGATGGAAGGCCTGAGCTCTAAGGAAGAAGCAGTTCAGGAGCTGAGCTGTGTGACCCCTGGACTTACCAGTGGAGTCTGGTTTGTGTGTGCTCTTTTCCTGCTATAGCACACCCTGAGGAGGATGTCCATCCACACTACATGGTGTGTGGTTCATGTTTTCTTTGTGCCCCAGGCTCCAAGGCACAAAAATGCCCAACAAAATACAGACAAGTTCCAAGTTTCTGAAATAACAGGGGCTGCAATTAAGATTTCATTTTGGACGTGATAATGGTGCCACAGTCATGTGTCATTGTCTGGGTGAATGACACAGGAAAGTGCCAAGCCATTTGAGAGAGCTGGAGATCTGTCTGGCACAGGGGAGAGAAGTCGGTGCAGCGTGACAGTGTTACATGTGTGGGCCAGGCTTGGGAGCAAATTGTCCTGTCTGCTTTGCTTGGGTTTTCTTGAGAAAAGTTACTGCATTGCTGCCAAGTTTTCCTTCTGGAGAGAGCTACTCTTTTTGCTCAGTTGCTGGGGTGGAATTTGGTCTGGGAGTGAAACAAGAACCTACTTAAAAATGATGTAGCTGCTGTTGTGGTACAAAGGGCCTATACATAAAGCATAAGTCGTGCTGCTGTAATGATTATTTGAGCAGTGGAGCTGCCATGTCTGAACCCTGGCTTATATTACTCAGTATCATTTAGGTCTTGCTTTGTTGCACTGTCTCTTGTAGCATTTATGTTTTACTTAATATACTTTACTTTTCACAAGGGCAGCCATGGGATGGGGTTGATACAGTACTGAATACAATGGGAATCAGATTGCTGATTAGAACTTGTAGACACAGCAGTAAAAAAATAAAACTTACAGCAACACATTGTAATATTTTCCTTTGATGCTGTTTCAGTTTAGGGAATTGATATCTGCGAACTTGATCAGGTTCCATGACCTACACTTGGCTACTTAGCCCTCTCTTTGTTGCTTTATTCTGTGTGACAGCCAGCTCTTCATCCTTTTTGCCCTAATTTTCCTCAAGATGGAAATGAGAGGATGGTATGATATTCTAGGTGCTTTTGAAGGGTCTGTTTAAATACCATAGAGTTAGAGTGGTGGCTGTTGCATGCATCTTTAACATAAAGGCATTGGTACAGGTGGTGAAGGGAGACATTTTCAGCTTCTCTTGGTCTCCAAACTTTGTGCCTGCCAAGCCTTTAAGAAAAAAAAAAAGAGGTTTTAATGTGTAACTGGGTTGAGGTCACTTGCATAATGATGACTTTTACATTCCTGACTATATATGAAACAAAATAATTAATTACAAATGTTGCTTTGTCTTTTCAGTACATCAATTGTGGTAACCTGGAACAGCTATTAGACAGCAACCAGCATCTGCCCTGGACAGTGAGGGTGAAACTGGCTTATGACATTGCTATGGGAATCAGTTATCTTCACTTTAAAGGCATTTTCCACCGAGACCTTACATCCAAGGTACCGCTTACAAACTTAAGCTTTTTAATGGAGATTCCGTAACTGATGAGGTTTTTCTTCTTCCTTTCAGCAGAGAACTGTTATTATATAAGGTGCAAGCTAAGACATTTTGAGAAACAAATTGAAATACAGTTTATAGAATTGAAACTTCCCTCAAGAAATGTTCATAGTTTGTATGGGAACTAGAGAAATTACTATCCTGAAGGAAGGTCATTCCATAAATGAGTTCAGCTTAGGATTTCTCAGAAAGCAGCTGCAGAGTTTTTTAGTTGTGAATTGTGGTTCAGTAAAGTATTTAAATCCCTGGGTAATTAAGCACAACAATCTAACATTTGGAACAGGTTAATCACACAAAGAACCCAATTGAGGAGATTATTAAAAACGCACTTTAAAATCTCCTTGTTTTTGTGGCCCCTTGTATTTCACAAGTCCTTTTCTGTAGGAAGAATGACCTTTCATTACTAATTCTGTGGTAAGTGGTGTCCACAATCCTGGTTTATGTTTCTCTCATTTCTAAAGTCAGTAAGATCAAAATAGTTTCCTTAAATTTTTGAAGTTTTGAAATTTCTTCCAGCATGATACTTCAGTGGCAGAGTTTTCAATGGACAAGATTTATTTCTTTTAATTGCTTTAGTGACAACTTGTATGAATATGTTTGGCTGAAGTAGCCAGCTAATTCAAGCTCAAATATTGACAATATTAAGCTAGAAATATTGACATAGGAGCACTAAGCTCTGTGAACAGATTGTCCCAGTATTCACACTGGCTCCCACCATGCGTCGCAGCCTGTTCTGAGGGCTTTACTGTCCTGTCTGTCCTGTTGTCTGGAGCTAATGAGCTCGTTTAAACTCACTGGGGACCTGCAACATGAAAGTAGTTCTGGAGAAGACTTCATAATGCACTTCAATCAAAAGCATCCAGAAGAATGTTATCTTAGTCTAAAAGAAACTATTTTTTAAGATTAGAAACAGCTTTAAAAACCACAGCACAGTGTGTTTGTAAGCGTGAGTGACTACTAGTCCTCCATCCACTTGTCGGGTTTTTTTTCAAGTTACCTCCGTGCAGTGTTCAACAGATGTTGAATGTCATTTAGCCAAGGTGAAAAAAAACCTTCAACTGGTGATGAAAGTAGTATTTCAGTAAAGTCATAAAATACTTCCTTGGCTGTTCTTTTAAGTGGAAAGGGCTGAATCCTGCCAAGAAGAACTATCAAATTTTTGAAAAATGCCCAGACTTGGAGTCGTGTCACTTTGACATGATGCACTCAGAAAGCTCCATTTCATTCACCCTGGAGTGTGCAGATGAGAGATGCATAAAAATATCTGAAAAGGTAACTTGGTGTTCCCCTGTCTTTTTCAGTTCAGAATGTGTTTTAGTACATTTAAGAGTAGAGTTACTGCAAGGAGTCAAAGTACCTCAGGAGAGCTCTGTGCCTGCAGCATTTATCGTAACACGTTCTGTGATAACTCGTCATGTGAAAATCCGTTTCCTGGGATCCCTGTGAATGCCTTTGTTCCCAGCTTTACATAACTGTATGTCATTCTCTGGAGCTGCCCTACCAATGCTTCAGTGTTATCTATTGTTGAATGCCAATTGTTTAGAAAGTGCAGCCACTGGGAGGGGTGTGTGATGTCCCAGCAATACCAAACTCATCGAGGCCACAGGAAGCAGTAAGGTTATCTAAAAACAAATGAACAACAAATCAAACCATAAGAATTTAGTAGCAGTTATGCTGTATTTGGATTGTTCTTAGCTCCAAAGTTATCTGTGTGGGTTGCATTGGTAGCTGTCAGGATAAAAGTCTTAAGTCATCAGCTATAGTCCATATTTCAGATTTCTTGGGGATTTTGAGTTGTTTTGTTAGTTCATTTTTTAAATCTAATTTTTAATTATTTTTTTTTACATGATGTAGATACACTTATCTTGTTCTTTTTGGGGAAGGAAGTAGATGAAACATCTGGCATTAAACATGCACCTTAAACAACTTGTGAACTTCATTAGTGTATTATTGTATTGATGAAATATACTTAAAATTAGATCTGTTGGCCAAATTACTGTACTTTTGGACAAAAGTTTTCCCTGCAGGCTGGCTGAATTTAAAGAAGTCACTTTGTTCCAAAGCAAAAAAAAAATAGGATGTTAACCATAGGAAAAACCTGTCCCCAAAATTTTCAGTTCTCAGACTGTGGCTTTTGGCTACACTTTGAGGAGATGCCTTGCCTTTTACCAGGTTTGTATTGGTGATAGGATGAATTACTTTCATTCTTAATAGTAAACAGTTTGTGTGTGAGCAAGTTGAAGGAAAATGCAATGGACTCTTTCCTTTTGACAGAACTTGTGATCTGGATTTAACAAGAACAGTTTCAATACTATTCTATATTGTCTTTCTGTGATAAACTTCAGTAATTGATGTGATGGCTTCAGTATTCAAATGAAGGCAAAGACAAGGATTTAGACATCTGCAAAAGTCAGAACAGACATTGAATTGGCACAGTGGGAGAGTGGAGCATTTTTCTAGGAAACTTCTTGCCCATGACTGAACTGTGAACAGAATGAGACTTTCTATGTAGGAATGTCTCCACGCTTTACCTGCCACACTTAAGACAGCAGCTCACTGCAAACTGTCCCTCTAATGTGAATTTTACTCTAAAAATTATTTGGGATTAATTTAGACCTGTACTTGTACCTTTGTTTTTCTGTTTCTGGCAAACATCTAAATCCTGCGTCTTACTGAAGAGGATGGCGTGATACATAAATTTTACTGTGTCAGTTATGGAAGCAGAATTGTCTTGCTGTTAGTGTAACATGTGTCTATATACTTGATGCGTAACAATTTAAAGAAAAAAAAGTTCCTGTCCCCTGCCAATCTAAGATAAATAAATAAAAACCATTAGTGTACAGCAGGGTGATCTCTCTTCCTAATTTCACCATGAGGAGAGTAGCAGAACAGCATTGATACTGCAAGAGGCCAGAGGGAGAACAGTAGAGAAGAGTAGATGTAGGTCATTATAATCGATGTGACAGCCCACGGGCATGTCAGCCCTGACATCCCACTGGTGCCCTTCCTGATGCCCTTCTGTCAAGAGGAGAGGCAGTGCTTGTTAGAAGAGAGTGTGCTGCCCAGACAGCCAGTGCTTCTCTGTGTCGTGAGCATCTCAGTCCTTGGGCTTGGGCTTGAGCTGCTGGAGCTGATCAGGCTGAGCTGCCCTGGTTGGTAGCAACAGCATGGCTTGAATCTGTCAGAAGGTATGAATGGTCAGACTGGCCTTTTCCAGCCTGCAGAGAGCAGGGCTGTGGGCAGGGTGACTTGTACATCTGTAAGCCAAGAAATGTGGTGTCTGCACTTTAGACTTATCATGAAAAGATTCGCACCGAGATTAAGCCATAGATGAGTTATGACATCCAACCTCATTGGCTCATTCCCTGTCCCCTGTTCCATATCACTGCAAGCTCTGTGAATTCTTTTTCATTTGGGGCTTGTTGAATGTGCAGAAGGAGGATTTGCATCCTGGAATCATCGGGATTTCTTTCATCTTTCAGCAATTTTCAAGGAGGTCTGCTTATGAATTTTAGCTCTGAAAGTCTTAGTCACGGAAGATGCAATCACTGAAACAGAAATCATACTGCGAAACATGCAGTGTTTCAATAAAAGCCAGTGAATTGTGATATGTTTTTTTCTTAATCTGACTTGGTTTTGCAACATTCTGGCTGTTGTAACCTACAGTGAAAACAGCAGTGTTTGGGAAAGTGCAGGGATGAAACAACCAGCCTGCAAAAAGAATGTAGCAAAATCCTTTTGTACCTCACCCCTCAAAACAAATATCTTACTACTGCACAGAGAGTTTCTTCGGCACCTTGTTTACACTGTATTTGCACTGCATTCAAACCCTGCTCTGGAAGCACTGTTGATTTCCTTGGCAGCTTACACCAGTGACTGCCCTAATGCCAGTGAATTTATTCTTACAGTATCTGAGATGAGGCAGATGATTAAACTCAGTCTTATTATAATAAATCAAAAGGAAGAATATTGGTGAATATTGGGTGTTTTAAGACTTTGTTTGGAGTATTTGGCATTTTGCATGTTTTAGTTCAAAGCCATATGCTCACTGCCCTCAGAGATAGTTGGAAGCATTACAGCACTTATAGTCAGGTTTGACCCCTGGAGGCAGAGAATGTTGCTAATCTTGTACTTTCTCTGAAAGATTTTGTAAAAGTAACTTCCTTGTCACAGAATCCTCCTGTGATGCTGAGGAAGGCCAGAATCCAGATCCTGAGGCAACACTGCAATAGTCAGCCACAAGACAGAAGAGCTTCTTTTGCAGCCCAGACTTTCTTTTTCATCTCTTCCCAGCCTTTCTTTCACCCTACTGTTTCTGTGGCAAGAGTGGCCAAAGTTCTGAAAATAGTGGTCCGAGTGTTTTATGTGAAGCCCCAATTCATCATCAGCTTGAATCCATTGTGCTCTCTGAAACAGATGGATACCAGGTGGAAAACTGTCTGTGTGACTGTGTAATTAAGGATGTTACCTTCATATGCATGCATAAGGGGAAGAAGGAAAGTTGTTAGGGGAAGTTTTATATCTCATCTTTTGTGCAATATTGTTTTTTAATCTAGGGTGTTTGTATGCAAGTTCCTACCTATTTTAGAAACAATGGAAAAAAAATTACATTATGCACTTCATTTTAGGGTTGGAAGCTTGAGATTGATGTTAAATGTGTTTGTTGCTTTAGTTAATACAGTAATACATGAAGTAGTCTTAATTTGTATCTGCTGCTACTGCTAATTAGTATTACTAAAACACATATTTTTGGTGTGGAGAAGGAATCAAGAGAGGAACGAGAGAGACTCTTCAGCAGTGAGAAGCAAACATCTAAGCATCTGCCCACTTTTCCAAGACTGATCATACCTACCTTGTTACCATCCAAGTCTTTCTCCTAGCATACAGTGCCAGCCTCTGGTCAGGCTTTTCATCCTTTTCACAGGCTTTTTCTCTTTTTACTCCCAGTTCCTGCCCCCTAACCTTATTGATCAATCTTCTTGTCTGGGTGACTGCATTTGCCCTGTTTCTGTTGCTCCCACTTGATGCTTTATCCAAGCAATCTTTCTGTGTTCTGATCTTCAGTGTGTTTAGTCTTTTCTAGCTCTCCCCATATTCTGCTGTTCTGGGTAAACTCTGATCCCTACCACCACCATGTGTTGTCTGTACTTGCAGTTGTTATGTCCTTGTAATAGTATTTGGGGTTTTTTTCCCTGTGTCAGGACCCTTGCTCAAGACCCTGGTCTTGGTCCCTGCCAGCTCCTGGCTTGGACTCATCCTCTGCCTTGTCACCTTGGTGTCTCTCTGATAGTCCTCATACAGTGTATGCCTGTCCCAGTCTACTCTTTGCAGTGGTGGCAAAAGGTCCATCTTACAGAGATCTCACCCTATTTCAAGTACATTTCAAATTTGGTGTGATATCATAGGCTAACATTTTGAGGATTTTAAATTTTCATGATTTCAAAATTTGATTGCAACACATGTTCTAAATGTGTTCTCACAAGCACCTGAGCTGTTGTAGCTGAACACACCCTCCCTAAAACCCCACCACCAAAACTCTGATTAAAAGCAACTAAACAACTGCTTTTTAGTTTTGCAGAATTATGTATAATTGAAAATAAGGCTTTATAATCAGTAGTAGGTTGTGAGTAGTTTTAGGGGACGTGGTGAGATCCATGGATGATAAAATCTATGAAGAAATTCTCATCTCTAGACACATGTATGTGCACATGTGAACGTGTGTATTCCTGCCAACATCTGCTTTCACTTCACAGTGTGTGATGGCTCAGCCTTTTCCCATTGAGAGAGGAGCAGTCTCACTTACTAGGGGACAGAATCCTGCATGTAAGCAATTACTGTGGATTATCTGATTTCATATGAATTCACTGCCTTTGGGCTTGAGAGTGACATGCCCCGACTTCCTACCTTGTGTGCTGTTTGCTTCTTTAACACAAAGTAAACCCCAAGCAGTGAACGGCACCTTTGTCTGATGAGTCTCATGCTCGCTGCTGCAATTGCCAGGTCCCCTTTGTGCTGGAGTAAGCTCTCATCTGGATATTTTGCACTGCAGGGGAGGGCTGGCACTGGAAAAATCTAGCTGTTACAGATGGTTATTTCTAATGATAGTCACAATAGTAAATTTTTACTGGTACTTTGGAACCAAATGGAGCCCATTCCTTAAACATACTAGTTTCAAAAGTGTATCTAGTGCTGTAATGCAGTATGCATGTTATGCATTTAATTGTCAGTGGTGTTTCTCCTGGGGGTAGCACTTTAAAAGTAGCTGATACATCTCAACTGGCCTTTAAGTATTTTAATTCAGTAACAGTCATCAGAAGGTTGCAAATGACACTGCAGTAGCATTTCTGTGTTTTCTGGAATGCAGTACAATCTCTGAGGAGTTTAGCTTGTACGTCCTACCATAAAATGAAATTATGGGGTTTCTTCATCTAAACAACTTATTTTTAACTCTGAAACTCTTGAGTCTATTTTTGTTTATATAAAAGGGAGAGTAGAATATTGCATTTGTCTTAGTAGGATTATGCTGTGCAAAGCAGATGTTAAGCTCCTGTAACACACAAAGGGGGCTTTATGTTCTTTCACATCTGTCTGCATAAACAGTTCTGTTAACTCTTTAGGACTTATGTACAGAGCTCCTTGCTTCTATTAAGAGACTGCCTCGGGAAAGACTGGGGTCCCTGTTTTGGGGGGGTGGGGAAACAACCTTGAGAACCCAACTGAAGTCAAATAGTGCCCTCTTAGACTGCGTGAGCTGCCAAAGGAAAGAACATCCCTGTCTGTAGAGGCCCAAAGAGAAAGCTGGAAAGGATCATCATGTTTTATTGCCTTGCAGTTTATACAAATAGTGCAATGGTAAGTCAAAAGCATTTTCTCAAAGCCTGTCTTGTGAAGCTGCTTGGCATTTCATTTCATAGGCAGTTCTTGAGAGGCTCTTTGCACTACCAAGGGGTTTGAATTCTTGGATTTCTGTGCCAAAATCCATTAATGAAACTTCTTCATACCACATTGATACATTTTTTGCAGAAACTGAGAAGTATCTCTTTGTTAGAAGAAAGAGTGCGGTATGTAGTATTGTACTTTGCCTACTAAGACACCACCTCTAGATCAAATTCAAAAGCTCTTTTCAACCTTTTAGTCTCTAATGAAGTTTTTTATCCTGATTTGCCTTGGTGGTAGAATGTGAATGCTTGGAAATTTCTTTCATTGGGTGCACCTGAACTACCAGTTATTGTAGGTTGTGTTAAGTCACCTATTTATGAATTGCCTCTTAAATCTGGTAACTCAATTATCTGTGCTATGGGTTTGGTGCAGTGTTGTTTAATGGCATCAGTAGGGTGGGGGAGAGAGTTAGCCCTGAACACTTGGAGAATGCCAGCAGAAAATGAAGCATCACCATCTGCACAGCTTTGGTCTGAATGAGCAGTACAGGCCGGAAAAGTGACATCTGACCATGTTAGTATATGTAGAAGGGGTTTGCTAGTGATTTTGCTAGGAATGGGCTTCCATTCTTTCTGAGTTCCAGGAATTTGGTGCTCAGCTGTGTAAAAATTTGCCCCAGTTGAATTAAATCAGTTTAGTTTCACTGCAGTGAGCGTTTGTAGTGACATTGGAATTTTATTGTATGGTTCATGTCACCTGCCTGTGGCTGATTTAAGTATGAATGAAAAAGTCACTCTAGTACTGGAATATAAAACCTAATGAATTTAAATTCACTCAGCATCTCTTTGCATGCAAACAAAAGACAAGCTTCCATTAATGAGAGAGAACAGTTTAGCTTCCTTCTTTGTCATTAACATTGTGCAGCCCACCACAGCACAAGAACTGATCAGTGCTCTATAGCCATGTAGAGTGTTGCCCTGGGCTTTCCCTCAGTGCCCTGTCCTGGTGTAGTGGCCTCTCCTGCAGGACCATGGACCCCACGGCAGTGGGTTATCTGCACTGTTTGGTCTCTCCAAATGCTTGCACTGAAAGGGAGCCTGGCTTTGCTGCGGGCAAGTACTTCTCATCAGGGAAGGAGCTCAGAGCTGTCAGGCAGCATTGGCTTAATTTGTGATTTATCTAGGAATAACCTACTTGTATAATGGTTCAGTGCTGTACCTGGGAGCTGAGACTGCCTGGGGCTTTGAGGGGGGTAGGATTGTTCATCTTCAGTTGATGATGTATCGCTGTCTAATGCGATGTGATGAGATACTGGTAAGAAGCTGAAGGAATATTTGCTGTCAGGATGATGTTACATTTAAGTCTCCTTTTGGTGTCAAAGCAGTCTTGTAAATTATTGCTGATCTTAAGGCCAGTAGATATGTTTTTACAGATTTTTAGTTGTATTGGAAATAGTTCTTAGTCTGGATTTAAATGTTTCCATGAAATTTTGGAGAATTAATGCTAATCCATAAAACCCAGAAGGTAAAATTAAGTACTGCAGTCTTGCTACTCAGAATGAGCAAAATGTAAATAGTCAAAGGTAATACAAGAAGGAAATATTGATTTCTAAACCAGTATTTATGAATCATAGAGGTTTTTTCAAAGAATGTTGAATTAAGGATCATCTTTAGTTGATGAGAAATCTGGCAGAAAAAATTACCTAAAATTTTTCTGCGTAACATAGTATCAGAGTTCTTGTACAGTGCAAAATCTCTGGTGTCCTCATGGACTTGTTTCCGTGTGGTACACTGAAATTCCACTTGTCTGAATCATTTGAGTTAGATTTTTCAGAAAAGTTTTATCCTTCTCAGTTTTAAGTCCACTTAGAGTGACCAAATGTTTAAAGAGAGGCGAACGGAATGAATGCACTCTTTGATACGAGATAACAAAGCCCACAACTGAGAAGCTTTGCTGCTCTTTGGGTAAGCAAAGTTGATTTAACATGGTACATGTTTATGAATCGCCACACTAACTGTAGTTATTATACTTGAGTCATGCTAGACAAATAAAGCTTTGCATCTCAGGAGCCTGGCATTTGCAAGGGGCTGGCATGCATTTTCTTTACCGTGGTGGCAGGAGTGGCTTTCTTAACCTTTTAATTGGCAGGAAGAAAACTCACTTCATGGCCTGAGCCACAATTGTCTCTGAATAATATAAACAGTGATGACCTGAACTTGATCTTTTAGACAAGGGACTCACTTTTCTTGGTAGTTGTAGTATACAGACAAGCTAATGTTCGGGGTCAGCGAGGGGCTTTTGTATATCCAAGCACAATAAAGCTAGAAAGGGTTTCCTGCTGTTTAGCTAATTAATGCAGGGTACCACTCGGTAGGAGTCGACAGTGGTTTTGCTGCCTGTCATTGCTATTGTACTGCCTGCAGAAGGATACAGAGCAAGGCATGTGGGAAGGGAAGGAATTCTTTGTTTTGTTCCACCTATTGCAGGACAGCAAAAAATGCAGGGAAGTCAGCAATGGATTTGCTTGGTGAGAAGGGAAAGGATGTGGTCAAAGCATATTTGTCAGGGTAGTAAATAAATAACAGAAGAGCAATCAATAATACCCTGTGTTATAATGTGATGCTGCCAGACCAGAATTATCTGTGTGTGTCCTTAAATTGCCCTCCATGCTGACCCTGGAGGGCACATCTGAAAGGAAAAGACTGACAGCTTTTCCCTATTGGACTTTTCCCTTAAATCATGTTTTCTGAATGTACTGTAAAATAAAGAATTTTGAGACTTTAAAAGCACATATAACTGTCACATCTTACATTTTCTGATGAAAAGCTACTGCAAAACAGTGAGCTCCTTTTCAGTAGCAAAATGTAGGAAAATACACAAAAGCATTTAGAGTCTTTTCTCATATTCCGGTCAGGTAAAGGTAAATTGTAAAGAGAAAATTTAAGGTGTCATAGTGAACAGCATGTATTGCACAGTTGAGCATAAGGGAGCTAAATCATCTTAATTCTTGTTATTTCCTAGCTGAGTATGTGCTGCCTGTGGCTGCCTGCTTCTCAGCAAGTTTTTAAGTGGATTATTAACTCAGTGGAAGGCTGTTTGCAGCATCTTAAGTTTGACAGACATGGATTGTACAGGGGGAGGGTAGGGGAAGAGGATGGTTGCTCTCAGACAAAAGCTTCTTACAGATGAATGTCTTCCAAACTATATTTCGTAGTTGTGTTCCAGATTAAAAGATAAAATAAATGTGATAGATGTTTCATGCCCAGACAATAACTCTTCTGTTTGATTTTTTTTTTCCTTTTCCCCTCCAGAACTGCTTAATAAAACATGATGAGAATGGATACTCAGCAATAGTGGGAGACTTTGGGTTAGCAGAGAAAATTCCTGATCACAGGTAAGTGAGCTAATCTAAACAGAGTGAGCATTGCAGTGCAACTGCACTAGTGAGCCAGATGCCTGAGGTTGTTACTACATTCTGATACAGAGTTTGCAAAAACTATCCTCAGTCTTCAGGCTTGAACTGCAGGTGGGATGACCAATATGTTCCAGCCTTAATTACTGTCCACGGTGATATTTAGTGGTGACATTTATTTTTCAAAAATGTTCCAATGAGTAGAGGATTTACTCAAGCTTTTCAGTAGATCTTTTAAGAAAGTACTTGGGAATTTTGTGTTTAAAAAATAAACAACAACCAAAACCAGAAAAAAGCAAACACGGAAATCCTGTCCAGCATTTCAGATTGGGATGATTTTGTAATAAATGTCATTTGTTGATTCCAAACAACTTGAGCTTCTTTCTATTTTCATAAACAATGTTCAGTGGCATCCCAGTATTCTCTTTAACCTGTGGGTTAGTTGTTAAGAGCCGGGTTTATAACAAGGAGTAAAATAAAATTAATTCTAAAATTGCTGTCTAACAGTAGCTCAGCATTTTGCTTTCCCTAGAATGAAATTATAGTCTTAACTCGTTTGAGGAATGCACAGGTGACTGTCACAAGCTATTGTCACAATTGGAAATAGTCCTTTTGTCTTTCCTCCGTTAGGGAGATCAAGGACAAGGATTTCATTGTTCTCTCTATATTGACTTGTGTATTTCAGAGTATTCTGACTGTGAAATGTGCTGTCAGATTCTCTCCAGTGTGTGCTTCTGCATAAAATAAATAAAACCCTTCCAGCTCTTTTGACTTCAAAGAAAATAATAAAAGCTGATCTCAGCTATGCACAGTTTCTAAACTGCACATGTTCTAAAACTGTGTCTTGAGAGGTCTGAAGGCTTGTGTTAATGCTGGTGAAATACTGACTTAAAAGCTTAACAAAGTCTTAATTTCCAAACTACTGATAAGTACAGCCAGTGTGTATTTCAGCACCCTGTAAGGTGCTGAAAGCTTCACCTTTATTCAAATAAACCCATCACAAAATCAGGGAGGCACTACAGATGCCTTTAGTTATTCTTAATAACCAGTTTTGAGATGCCCTGAAAAGTGAAAGTATAATAATAGCTCTGAAGTTAAGGTAGTTTGAGACTAAAACAAGCAACATAATAGATTTGCTACATTAGCCACCATTTTCGTTTGACCTCGTCTTACTTCCATTTTCAAATGCAGCTTTGTTTCCACTTTGTTGACAGCAAGCCATGATATCCTGAGGGCTTCAGAGGCCTTTATTTTTTTTAGTAGGTACTCCCTCAAGGTCAGCTGGGTTGACAGGCTGAAGGCATTTCTTAAGGCCCCAGTATTCAGCCATATGGAAACTGCAGATTTTCCAAATTGGATCTATTTCGATTACTTTTAGGTTTTGCCTACTAAAGAATTAATCTAGTCAGTCTTGATTTTTTTTTTTTTTTTTTTTAAATTTGGTTTGCAAACAGGCTGTGCTGACTTTATTCAGAGCTGCTTATCAGTATACATGTAGGGATGGATACCTGCATGTCTTGCTGGACGAATGAAGAATTCAGCATCTCACCTGAAGCTGATGTCCACAAGTCTTTCTATGTATAGATGAAAGAGCAGACTCTGCCAAGAGTTTGGAAATAAAAATTATTGGGCAGCTGTGACCTTAAAATAAAACTTTTTTTCAAAGTGGCCAGGCACTTAAAAACTACAAACAAAACTTGAGTAATTGAGTGATTTAATTGATTGGGAAAATTAGTAACAATGCTCGAGCATTTAATTAATGGTTCTTCTCTCAATCTCTCCTTCCCTTTTCCCCCCCATCTATCTCATATGTATATAGTGAGAAGTTACCAGTGGTGGGTTCACCCTTCTGGATGGCACCAGAAGTTCTCAGAGATGAACCCTACAATGAAAAGGTAGGTACATGATATAAATGTTAGTTGTCAGATGTTTCTCTTCAGTAGCTGTAT
Organism: Serilophus lunatus; assembly: GCA_013399895.1. Lineage (NCBI taxonomy): Eukaryota > Metazoa > Chordata > Aves > Passeriformes > Eurylaimidae > Serilophus > Serilophus lunatus. The sequence goes on along the minus strand of VXBA01000893.1, from coordinate 167,205 downwards.
GCAAGATTTAGAATTTTGATAAAACTGTTGCTATTTTCACTTGTGACATTTCTGTATTCAGGTCATTCAGACTAAGGGAGAGTGAGAGCTGCACAGCTAATATTTTTAATTCATAGTGTGTAACTTTATATGGAAATAGAATTAGCTTCAGGATTATTCTCTGTTATGCCGTTTCCGTTCTGAAACACCCAATATGCTGAAATATGGCAATGGCTTGTTGACCTGGCACAATTTCATTTAACCAAGTTTTGTGAGAAATGTGGTGCAGTTGCTTCCCATACACTGGTGAAAGATACTTCAATAAGATGAAAATGTTCTTCAAAGGTATTTCTAAGTTTTTCTATTTGTGTCATTGGAAATGTTTCAGAGGAGGATCAGATCACACTGGATTTTAGAAACAGTATTTTCAATTAAGCTCTTCTTTACACAAGATTCTCTACATTATTTCAGCCCTGCTGTTGTAACTTTTCTGTTATAAAGTCCCTTCCTGTACCTCTTTACAGCTGGTAGTCAATAATCTATTTAGTTGGTGGTACTTTTAACTTTCAGGAAAGCAGTAGCTACCTCAGTAATGGATGTAATAATTACCATTTCAAAGCTTTTTAAAGAGTTACAGTTGACCTAAAATAATAATAAAGCACCTAAATCCATGGTGCCATTCTTCACTAACCCTGAGGCATGGAGGACTACAGAGGAAGCAGGCATCATACCTCATCAGTATGAAAGGTGACATATAAACCTGGCTGATATGTAAGGGATGTGAGATGCAAGACTGTAGACTTGTATTCTGTGTTTTCCTAAATTTTATGACATGAAAAATTCAGGTGGGTGGAAATCTGAGGAACTGCAGGTCTAGGTGTAGTCAGATAAGTGGTTATTAAGCCCCATGGAAATTGAGGGTGGTCCACAGTGCTACTGGGTACCTCAAGCTTTGGGAAGGCACCATTTTCTCCAGAGCTACTGAGTCCTAAGAGAAAAACATAATTTTTCTTAGTAACATCACTAATGTTCTGGATATTCTAAGCCTGTTTTTCTAACCACAATGATATATAAGCATGCCATGTTTTGGCTGTGTTTTTAATTATTCCCATGTATAGGACATCAAATGCAACTTCACCATTCTTTATGCAAGGAAGGATTTTTTTCTGTTTTGTTTTTACAGGGCTGAATTAAGGGTTGTTTGGTGGTTTTTAATTTTTTTCTTGAAAGAGTTTTGAAGTTATCATTGCCATTTGTGCAACGAGAATACTTTACTGTGAGCATGTGTTTCTTCACATGGAAAATGTTAGCTATGCTTAGTGTTGTAAGGCTGTGGTGTCAGTTTAGTTGTTCCATGATAACCATTTGGGGCAAGAAGAAACTCAGTGGCAGATAAGAATGCTGAGTATTCATAGCTGAACCATGTGTCTATTAATTTTTGTCTCTTTCAGGCAGATGTGTTCTCCTATGGTATAATTCTGTGTGAGATTATAGCAAGAATACAGGCAGATCCAGACTATCTCCCTCGCACAGAGGTAAGTGGTTATGTTTATAACATTGGTGGGAGGTGGTAAGTCTGCCATGATAATGGCTTGGCCTTTAGAACTTCTGGAACTGCTGCCAAAGATACGATGAATAGGTGTTACATTAAAAATAGCCTGTAAAAGGCTTTTGTTCTTCTGTGCTGTTAGGGTCTTCAGTGGAGCTTCCTACAATTTCTGAGACTTTGTGCAGCTGCAGCCCTCATGGGAGATCTTTTCTGCCCCTAACTGGCAGAACACTGAGAGCATTGCAATGCAAACTCTTCCGCTTGTGGAGTGATAGCTCATGTGGACTTCTTGGCAGGTTCAGGGCACTTCTGGCATAATGCATTCACTGAGCAGCCCCTCCTTGTGAAAGGAGTAGGAGCTGGATTAACAGCAGCTAAAATTACATCACCTGCTTGGACTCTGCTAAGCACTGTGGATCTAAGCTATAATTGACTAATCAAAGATACTTGTTGTTTTTTTCAATTGCCTTTTGGTTGAGTCCCATCTGCAGGGCAGCTTTTGGCTCTCTGGGGGGACCTTTTCCAAATTGTCTGTCCCACTGGTTCTGAAAATGCAAAATTGCTTGGGTGTGGAACTGCAGTAAATAGGAGATACTTTTGCTTTTCTGTCCTTCAGATTTTATACACATGCACTTAAGGAACTGAATAATTTGTACTAGCAGTTTACCGTCCACAGAAATATTAACCATTTTAACTGGCACAGGTTCATCATAGCAAGGTCTTTTGGTTTTATAGCAGGCTGTTAATTTGTACTTCGAAAGTCACCATAGTGAAACATTATAGTGTAAGATACTGTTTCCAAATCTACACAGCAACATTCCAGCTGCAATGGATTGCAGTGGAATCCAAAAAGAAGGATGGGCTTTGAAGTCAGCCCATTCTCTTACAGGTCTCCTCTATCAGTAATCCCAACAATTCCAAACTGGGAATGTTGCAGTTTGGAGTGTGCATGAAGTTTTCTTAAAATTATCTGTATGTGCTTGTTGATTACGTTCATGGTTGTTCCTGATAACTCCATGTAGGGTCCCCCTAAAACAAAGATGCTTTGGGCCAGATAGCAGACTTGGTTTATATCTCTATGCTGTGGTTTTTTTGTACAGAATTTTGGATTAGATTATGATTCCTTCCAGCACATGGTGGGAGACTGTCCTCCTGACTTCCTGCAGCTGGCCTTCAACTGCTGTAACGTGAGTATCCTACTTGAAGGAGAGAAACCTAAACTGGAGTTCTCAAAGTCCCTCTGGCTTTTGAAGACAGAGCTTAAAGCATTTACAGAAGAGACTTGAAAAGCCTACCTATAAAAGCAGTGCTTTCTGATATCCCCAAAAGTCCCTTGCAGTTTTTGTAATCCTTCCCTTCCCCTTGAAAAAAGGTGTATCTTGTGTTTTTGAAATTCTGTCTTCTGTCATGCCAAACAAACAGGTCTGGCACACTGAACAGCTTCTTGCAGGCTGCTCAGGCTGCTCATGACCAGTTGGATGCTATTGACACTGGATAACCCTCAGGCTGACAAAATCCAGCTGTTATTGTGTACAGACCTACTGAACTGTGAAGAAAGGATTCTGAATTGCTTTCACAAACAGAGGGGACAAACAAATCAAAAGCAGTCATTAAACTACTCAGAAGTGTCTATATAGCCTTTTGGAAAAGGGGTTTAACACACAAATCCTTAGCCTGTGTCATAAAAACTAAACTTGGACCAAAATTATTTAATATCTCTAAGGCTATAGGTAATGTGCTGTATGGAGAAAACTTCCTGGTAATTATTCAGATCAAATTGTGGTAGTTAGTGCTGGATACCTTCATCATTCCTCAGTGTGAAAATTCTAAGAAAGTCAATTTCTTTTGTTGGTTATCCCATAACAGTTGCTAGTACCATTGTATAGTATGCTGGTTTATATCAAGTAAGAGAACCTGAGCTACCACCAGATTCAGCTTAAGGTGAGGATGTCATGTTTGTACAGCTTGAATTGAGGCAACTTCTAAAAATTTTACTGCACAAAACATTGCTCAGGACTCACAGCCAGGCCATGCTGGAACCAATACCAGCACTGTGTCCAAGGGAGTGCTTGTAAGAGAAGTCTCATCTCTTCATACTCTTGCTGCTTATTTTTAACTCGAGCTCTCCCTATTTTGTATTTGTACAAATGGACATACTCAAGGAGAGTGTGGTATAAAGGTGAGACTGAGGGGATGACTGCTGCTCTTGACACCAGATAACATAATGTAATTCTAAAAGTGTGTGTGTAACTTGCTGTGGACAAGCTACTTCACTTGCTTCACCAGGACAGTGGTACATTTGACTCGTGTTTACAAAGTGTTTTGCTTAAATGAGCACTAAAGGGCTTGGCTAGAGGTAGAGTTTGACTTTGGAAATCTCAGCTCTCACCTGTAGACTCCAGAAATTATATTGCATCCATACGCATGATGCACGAGTCAAAGCAATTTTTCAGCACAGAAATTGAGTAAAACTGCTGATGAAGGAAGGGGCAGTGTAAGAATTTGGTATGCCCGGTGAAAAAGGATTTTCTCCTACTGATTGTTGTCAAATGCTGCTTCTTGTATAAGAAATGCCACTTCCTTGAATTGAAATGGAAATTACTGTCTTGTGATCAAGCTATTAATATGCTAATTTCAGTGTGGGGCATGCTGGAATTCACTTACCACTCACCTAGGAGAAGGAAAAAGGGGATAAACAGATAAGGCTTTCTTATAGTTTCCTAAGCTTGCTATGCTTCAGTAATAGGTGATTGGTGTGATAATTTGCTCTTAGATATGGATGTTGATACAGCTTTTTATTATTTAGTAGGTCAACAAAGTGTAAATTGTACAGCCCAGCTGATTAGCTGAATGAATTTGCAGAGCCCTGGAGTCTTCTACAGCCAGGAGATGTGTTTTAGGGCATGTAAGAAAACCAGTAAAAACTGACATGGATGAATAGTGGATTAAAATTTCTTTAATTTGCTGCTATAAAGTGTGGGATTTTTTAAATAAGAACCTGCAAGGAAGGCTCACCAACAACTATAAGCCTTCTTAATACTTAATAATCACAAGTGATCATGCAAAAAGTTTGCCAGCATGAGCTGGGCTGTGGGCAACTGCTACCTTGAAGAAGAACCTTCTAGTCCATTTGAGCAGAATCTGGACTGCTGAGAGATGGAAGAGGCAAATGTTTCTCTGAGTAACTTTTATATCCAAGATAAGAGGAGGGATAGTACTTAACATGAATTAAAATAGCCAGAGAGCTCCTCTTACTTCTTCTAACTTCCTGTACTTTGCAATAGCTCCTTAAACTTCCCAGATTAGTAAGTTTGTCAGAATATAGTGTGTGCCTTAGTGTTTCCCCTGCCCTACTCTTTCAGTGAAATAGGGAAAGCAGAAGAATATTTTCTGATGCCAGGAAATTCCAGCTGCTGCATTAGAACAACTTTCTTGCTGCTCTTGAACTCTTCAAGTATGAGTTGTTTGGCTGGTTTTTATTACTGCACTTATGAATTTTTAGCCCTTTACCCTGAGTTGCTGGAAGGTGTTCTGGCATTGCTGATCATACCAGTTCTTTTCAGAAAGATCCATCTCGCAGGACTGGCAGGGCAGTATGAAGGAGGTCTTTGGGGTTTGTTATGTACAAAGCACCACTGTTCCCATTGTAGAGGTGAGATCTGTCTGGGCTTGCCCACTCTGAAAAGCCTTTAAAAGGCTGGAAACAGGAATCAGGTCAAGCTGAATCTTTTTTATTACTGTAATGAGGTTAACTTTCAGCTTCTGAATTAGATACTGCTACCTGCAGTAGTTAAACCTGTACCATATACACAGGGTCAATGTTCAAAATTATGAAATGCCTTCTAAGTTATTACTTAAATTAATCTGCCTGGTGTGTAGTTCAGTTTTAGTACTGGACTTTGTTTGGAGTTCCATTTCTGCTAGAGTGAATAATTAAATACAAACTGAGAAATTCAAACTGATACATATGGATGACCGGGGGAATGTTTTACTTGGATATTTTTCTTCTAATACATTACTTGATCAAATTATATAACCAATCCTGCTTCTTCATAAGACAGACCAGTACACCAAGTAGTAAAGTTAATTAACAGATGGAAAGATATTTTTTCAGTGATGGCATTTAGGTGGATTTTATTTAGAGCAACAAGGAGATGATGGAAGTATTACAAACTTTTTAAGAATGACATAGCCATGTTGCTCTGTGTAGTCCTTTTGAAATAACATTGGTACATACATAATCTATCTGATAACCAGAGTCCAGAAAGAAATCTTGAACTATGCAAACTGTTACAAACAAAGCCCTATCACAAGCTGTGAATCTGACAGATTGTCACATTTGAAAATTCATCTTCATATAATATTTACAACTTGGTAATTAAATGTGAGTAGTATAACAGACAGAATACTGCTTTTCCCCTTCTTTACTTAGGTTTTTTCCATGACAACACACTTAAAACACTCTTGCATTTCCTCAGTTTCTTCAGATTGTCTCTCTGTCCACCATGTAAATAAAATAGCATGGACAAACCCAAATGAACTTACTTGATTTGTGTGCATTCACAGATGGATCCAAAGTTACGTCCTTCATTTGCTGATATTGTCAAAACACTGGAGGAAATGTTAAACCGCCTGAGAAACGAGGACTCGGAGAGAGACAGGAAGTTCTTGAACCTTGACAGCAGTGAAAGAAAACCAAAAGGTAAGTGTCCTTATTGTACAAACATTACTGCATTCTAATAGCAAGAGGGTGCAGTGCTTCGTATTTTGAGAACTGGGAGCTCAGCTATGTGTGGTATTATTTACACCTTATTAATGATTTTACTCAAACCCTGAAAGTGATTCTGAAACAATACTAGGTACTTTGCACTGCAGTGTGTTCTTTGGGGAAAAAAAACAGCTAAATGTTCTTTAAAGTGCCTCATAAGGTTCTGCCCACAAGCTCTTGAGGGGAAATTTAGAATTCATTTGGGAATGGTTTTGCTAGTTGGTAATAATATATGAAAATCCACCAACTTTTTATTTATCCCTGCCCTACTTAGTGCATATACATAATTTCTTTGGTGCATGTTACATGTAACATTTAGAAGCTTCTTAAATTCCTTCAGGAGGAAGAGCACAGAAGATGCAAGAGTATTATAAAGTACCTAGAAATACTCTGAAAGACGGGAAAAGATGAATCCCAGGTCTGCTTTCTCTAAAGCTGTCTGGTGCCACCTGGTGTGGGGAGCAAACTCTCATAGCCTGGGCCATATTCTGACTTAGGTGTCTTTTATGTTAGCACACTTATAGCACTTGAAATTTTGGGTGCAGTAGAAGTAGTTTTTCATATTGTGTGTATATATAAATATGTAACACATACACATAGCTATCAATCTGTAATATGGTTATAGATTGAAATAATTATTCTCTATTTCAAACTACATAGAGTTAATGCGTGTAGTGGTTCTCCCACACCTGGAAAGCATCTAAAAGAGGTGTGAGCTAAAAAGGAAAATTTTTTGTTTGTTTGTTCAGATTTTTGGTTTGGTTTGTATCGATTTTTCGTTTCATATTTCTGGCATTCTCCTTTAGAGTACATGTACAAAACAAGTACTTCTTAAGGAAGTGTTACATTCTGTTCTTTGACTTGCATAGTCTTTCCTACATGGAATAACTGCAGCAGTATTTAAAGGGAAAAGTGAAAATCCATATGTGATTATTCTGAAAATGGTAATCAAAAGGAGATATCACTTCTTTATATCCCTTTCTTATTGCTCTGGTGTGGCTCTTCAGAGGCACCTTGAGAGGCAGTGGCAGATACATGTTCCAAACACTCAAGGAGTTGACATCTACCATTTTCCCAACCTGTTCTAGTCGTACAGCTTTTGGTTTTATATACATTTGTGTGTGTGTGTGCAATATGTGCAAATACACATGTATAGGGACAACTTTAAAACTCCTGTTCATTAGGGTCAAACACTCGTATATCCCTGCTTTTGTATGGGATAACGTACTGAATGAAGTCTGGCGTGGAATTACTTAAAATCTGCATGTTACCAGGAAGGGCACTTATTTTGCTCTTAGAATTTTCCCATCAGGGTGAAAAAGTCCCAAATCTTTTGTCAAACTATGTTTTGTACTTGTTCTATTATGGTCAGTATCACCAACAGGCCTTGGGCAACCTCTGCTGGAAGCCAGGAGGAATAAATCTCTAAACATGCAAATTATTCTTTTCCAACACCCTCTGCCATGTCTGCTGTGGCAGTGTACTGGCAGCAAGGAGGTTTGAAGGGGCTCTAAAATACACTGAAAAGAGAATGGTGTACTTGTGTTTGTGCAGGAACTCATAAGGAAGGAACAGAACAGTTTGGAACATCAGGCATGCAGCTTTTTTCTTTACGGTTGTCATGAAGGCTCTGTGAGTGAGCAGACATACAGCTGTATAGAGCTTCTTTAAGCTAAGAGTATTTCTCTTTTCCTACCCAGGAGCAATTGAAAAAGGAGTAAAACGTTTGAGTTCCTTGGATGATAAGATCCCACCCAAGTCACCTCGTCCACGTCGGAATATCTGGCTGTCCCGCAGCCAGTCGGATATCTTCTCACGCAAGCCTTCCAGGAAGATAAATGTGCAGGACCCCTACTACACCCCAAACAAAGGGCTAGGCAGGAAAGTTAATCCCTTCAGTGCCCGGGAGGACCTCAAGGGGGGGAAGATCAAATTCTATGACATGCCAAGCAAGTCTGTGATTTCCCTCGTGTTTGACTTGTATTCTCCAGAGGCAGGTGGAGGCGTGAAAGCCAGCCAGTCCCAGATCCGGCAGGCGTATAGCACAGACTTGCAAGAACTTTCCCTCCTTCCTGGGAGGAGATGCAGATCACTCCCGCTTTCTCCCGAACTACCACACAAGGAATATGGCCTGTTTGGAGGACTGTCTTCAACTGTAGGCAGGTGTGACCCAGCCCAGCTCGGTGCAGAGGTTCGGCAAAAACTCCTGAGTAGCACTAAATATGGTGTGTCAGAGATTCCCCCCTTTCACGCCAAGACTCACAGACCAGAATTTCTTCTTGCACCAGGACAAGAAGAGGATATGGACTGTTCAGATGGGCCAGTGGCCCAGGAGGAAAATGGGTTTTGCCCTGTTGAGAACATGTGTGGAGATCCAGCATGTAACCATCCATTAGTGCTGGCCCAGGCTGAGCTGCTATCTTACAGAAAGCTCCCAGTTGAGAATTCAGTGAACTCTGAGGGACATGGATCCTCACAAGTGTTTGCAGGTTGTGTCCCTTCTGAAGAGATGGAGGTAGAAGATGATGTACTGAAAATTACTCTGTTAGAGTCTACAAAACCTCTGTTCAGTGTTAGTCCTTCCACTGAGCTGAAGAGAGAGGCATGGCCCTTCAGGGAGCAGGATGGGGACAGTCCTGCCCTGTTGCCTCAGACCTCCTCCAACATCTCAGCAAGTGGCAGCAGAGAGTCAACTTGTGACATTTGAAGAGAGGGCTCAAACTGAACATGTCCTTGAGGGAACAGTTGTTCCAAATTGTTTAAACTCCCTTTCTCCACAGTGCTGGGCTTCACGTTTGAGAGAGATTCAGCAGATGATGGAAGATGGCTGTCAGACATAGCTGCAGACAGTGTCTGGAGAGATTATTTTATAAAATTTTATTTCAAACTGTGCTTATTCCCTTTCCCGATTTGCATTAGGAGGGGGAACTACTCCAGCCAGAATGGTCACGTGGATCCCACAGCCCTTCCAAGAGGCAGCAGCCAGAGCGCAGGCACTGTGTAAACAGTTTGACCTGGATTTCCAGCATGGAGCATTTCAAGGCCTTAAGCTCCATATAGAGTAGAAAAAGAATGACCCCGAGGTTTTTCCCTCTTCCTCTGACTGAGCAGCTGCTCTAAGCCACTGCAGATTTTTCATTACCATTCTGCAGCAGTGCACATGAGTTGGAGCCTCTTGTTTAGAAACAGGCACAGAGGTCTTTCAGAGCTATGCTGAGCAGATAGGAATGCTCTCTGGTCCCAGAGCTGCTGTGAATGCTGTTGCAGCATTAAACAAGCTCTTCTTTCAAAAGCAGCAAAAACAAAACCCCTCATGCTGGTCACAATCTGCAGGCTGAGTCACATGACAAGTACTCTGCAATTAACAAGAAGAATCTGTTCCCTGGTGTTTCATTTTCCCTTAGGATTTGGTAATGATGTTAAATACATTAGTGCAGAGAAGCTCCCTTCCTTGTACAGCTCTTCATGTATCTCAGCCCAGATGTGGAGAAAGATTTGCCCAGGGCACAAGAGAGCCATATTCCAGGCATTGTCATTTCTGGGCTTCTGAAGAAACTCCCCCTGAAAGTAACAGTTGTGCTGAGCTTTGGGGAGGGGGATGCTCTTATCCCTGAAGAGCTGAATCTGTTTCTGTAAAATAGTTAAATACAATAGCTACATCACAGTTAACTATTACCACTGAGCTATAAGGGTCACAATCACCTCCCCCTCTGGTTACAACATCCCATCTCATTGATTTTACTGCAGTGATGATGGCTTCTCACTTAAAACCAGCTGCTTGACAGAGGGCAAGGATCCCCTGCTCAGGGGTAGTTCCCAACAGTGTTGTGGCCACACACAGTCTCTGAGAGAACAACTCACAGGAGAGCTTGTCCCAAAAACATCAGCTTGTCTTAACCTCCACAGAAGCTGCTGTCTTTATTGTCTTTTCCTATCACTGAACATCTTGTTACTTCCCTCCATCAGCAGGTACATGTGAAAGGAACAGCCACATGAGCTTTAATGCTTCTTGCTGGAACCAGCGTCACTGATCCCCCCTCTGGGATGCAAAGCATGGGGAAGCTTGTTCTGTGACATCTATGCAACATCCTGCCCCTTTCCACTATCGTTGCCCCAATAATATGGGATTTTATTTAATGGGGGGTTTTAAACCTATATTACCATTTCTAAGTGAGGTATGCATGGCCTGGCTGCTGAGCAGATGGTGATGCAGCAGAGTCCAGAATTTCATCCAGGTGGCCTGTTACACTCTCTTCCTGCTGTCTTGTAAAGATGGATAATATAAGCTACTCTCTGACAGAAGCCAGACTATTCCTACTCTTCTCCTATCTTGAAGAAATGATGGAGAAGGCCTTAGTTCTTCTTTCTCAGCTAAGATGTTCACCTTTCCAGAGGTGTAGGTAATTATTCCATGAGTTATGACTTCCTCTTGTGAAGTGTGTGTTAACCTGAGCAGTTCTCTTTGCAGTGGCTGTGATGAACTAAATGAGAAACCTGATGTTGCTGAGTTACTTAGCACGGTCCATGCCAGATTAGGCAGCTGTTGGCAATTTGAAAGAGAGAATGCCTGTGCTCACTAATATCACCCCTTTTGGCCCACACCTCTCTGCCTCTTGAAGGTGCTGATGTGTAGAGTAGTCTGTCTTCTGTATGGTGTCTGCACAGTGCAGAGCAGCTTTTATGGCTGGCACTGTGTATGTGTAACTTGAGGACAGAGAAACAGCAGAACTCAATTGCCAGAGTTGCCTGCCTTATGCCTGCTTGCTTCCTTTTATTTTTTTTTATACTTTAATACAGTGGTAACCTTCTGGGAGGGAAACCATCAGCACCAGCTTCTGTTGTCACAAGATGTATTTAGATGTGTGACTTCAGACAAACAAGCAATAATGAGTAGTTTACTTTTGGATCCACCAGGCTGAGGGAGGGTGTCCAGCATCCTCCTGCAGCCTCATCAGAGAGCACACGCACACCTCTGGCTGCCCTGTGGCTCCTGTTAGCCCTGGCTGTCAGCTGACACCTCATCACGAAGCCTGTTGCCCTCTCCTGACACTGACTGCAAAGCTTGTGCAGTCAGGCTTGGGGTTCCTTTGTGGCACCCACTGCAGTGACCTCATCTGTTCTCTTACACCCCTGTCTCTTACAATTGTTTCCCTGTCCTGAATAGCTCTTACAAAGCAGCAAAGCTAAAACTTTATTTTCTTAAATGTCCGCTCTAAGCACAACCAGCTGACATGCACTGGGCATGTCTGTCAGCTTTTCTGGCTCTTTGTACTGAGGTGGAGATATCAGAAAAAGAAATGCCAAGGATTAGTAGCTCAGGCCTTTCCTGGATTCTTGGTCTGCATCCCAACAGGCATATGTTTGAAACTGGAAAAAGAAAGTTTTAAAAATAGCCAAGTGGTTGCTGAAACCTGGTGTTTCCACGGGTCTGGATGCAGCTGGAAGTCGCTACATCTCGTCCCTTTGGTTGTGTAAAGCTGAATCTAGGTTGCACCTAGTAACTACTTCTAGGTTTTCTGCCTCCCTGAGGTTGCATTTCTGCAGGGGGCTGTTTGTGACAGCTACTGATGAACATGAACACGTGGTCAGCAAACTCCTTGTTTTACAGCGATGTGAAAGAGTTTTATTTTGATTGGATTTTACCATGATTTTGACTTTGTGGGAGCAGTTCTCGCTCTTTTAAATTACTTTGTACTCATTGCTACACATCTCCCTGAAGAGATCAAAGATGCTTTTAATTCACTTCAGATTGTTCTATACTGAATTCATTTAAATGTCTGTTATAAGCTATTTTTGTTGTGGCTGCAGGTTGATAAAGTGCAGCCAAGAGAACACATGTGAACTGCTGCCTTTCAAAAGCAGCGCAGCCAAGGGGCTGTAGCAGACTTGTACTTGTTGGAGAGGCATCGATGTTTTATGTGTAACAGAACATTGGTATTTTTGCCAGTACAACTAAAGACACTTGAATAATTCCTGTTTGCACTTAATGCTATTGTTTATATTGCATGTCACTACATTTCTATGCAAAACAAGTAACCTTTTTTTTTGGGAGGAGGGGCAGCCAGATGTTTGATTAATTATAAAGATCTTTGCAAGATGATCTATTTTCGTATTTATGAAGGAGTTTTACGTCTTAATATTTTGCAGTCTGTAAATAGCTCAACTTGTAATTAAAGGCTTAGGAAGAAGTTTGTAGCTGTGTATAATAGTAAGTTAACACTGCCAGAAAAAAAAAAATCTTTGCGAAACAACTTTTCTAATATTGCGGATATTTATGAACATGTAAAGAAAGCACGTCTTGTTTTTATGTTGATTGACCTTCTGACTTTTTTGAACTATAGAAATGGTGTATGTTTTATTGGAACTGCAATAAGAAGTAACCAAAGATGAATCCAGTTAAATATTTTCATAATTTTTTTCTTGGTCAGGTTTTGTAAACTTTCCCAACTTGCTTTCAAAATAAAAATGAAATCAAGGCCTGAGTCTTGTGATTAAGAGGACAATGCTAGGCTAAAAAAGCTGGCTCAAATGCTTACTTAAGCTACAAATGCCATTAATACCAGGCTCGAGATTGTATTTGCTATTACTCGGTGCTTAATTATAAACAAGGAATCATCCTGTCAGTGGTTCTTCTCTCCTTCATCTTACTGAAGTGTTCCACTGTTAAATCCATGAGATTCAAGGACTTTTTTTTTCTGCTCTGCATTATAGTGCTCAGAAGAGTGGGCCCTATCTTGTGACTTACAGATAAGATTGCTTTTGATAGTAGCTGCACAGAGCTTGCTCTGGTGGCTGCTCTGTTCTAGCAGTTAACAGCTTCTGTAGCACAGGAAGCTGTGCAGTTTCTCAGCCCCACAGCATCTCCCCTTGGCAGAAGTCTGAAGATCTGTGATGGTTTGGCTCTGCATGCAGTTACCCTGCACTAGAATCAGTTGGCCCCTTTGGAAGAAACTTTCCCCTGACCCTCTCTCCTGTAGGAGCAAAGGTCTCATCTGGCTGTAACCAAGGGTGCACTTCTACCCCTTCTTCAGCCTCACCCCTACCTTCACATCCCAGCAATATCACTAAGGAACACGGGGGAACTCCAAATGAGAGCAATTTAATTGGTCAGATGTTAAAACAGAACAAGAAACCTGTTCCCCTTCTGGTGAGTTCTTGATGGAATACAGGACTCAAAACTTGAAGGGAAACAAACTGCCCAGTTCAGTGAGGAGTTCTGTAGCTCTATGTAGTGTCCCAGGCCAACTTTATCTTCTCGCTGTGAGCTTTGGAAGATTTAGAAAACAAGCTCTTCACTATTTGTAGTGGCACCGATTTCCCACTGAGGTACAGTTTATTATGGCAGTCAGGCAACCAGGGCCCTGCTCCAGTGTCTGTGTTTTTCCCTTGCTTGAGCATCCAGACATAAGCCATGATATAGCCAGTCATGAATGCGTCGAAGCCAGCTCGGTGTGTGCCCCCCTGGGAAGGAGGGACACGGGTTTCCTTTTTCTTTCCTGCAGCATCTGCTGCTTCAGTCTCAGGGATGTCTGAGTGACTGACTGAGCCCAACCCAGAGGGAACCTCTGGATTCCTTTCCACTTGGTCATTGTCAGAGACATTTCCCTTGAGAGAAGGGCTCAGAGCAGCTGCTACCTGGGCAGCAGTTCCTGCAGTGCTCCCCAGATTCTCTTCCCCTTGTGTGTTGGTGTCTGAGCTGACCTCTGTTTCCATGTCCATGGAGCTCTCCTCCAGTGGCACACCCTCCCCATTGGCTGCAACCTCTGCCAGCTCTGCAGCAGCTGCAGGCTTGTAGCAGCTCTGTTTCCGTGGCGGTCCCTCCTCCCCATTCTGGGCCTGCTCCATTTTTTCCTCTGAGCCTTCCTCTGTGAACACCTTTGCAGATGCTTTTGTGTTCTTCCGATGCTTCCATCGGTGCTTCCGTTTCTTTCTCTTCTCCCAAAGCTTGTCGTCCTCATCGATGATGAGGTCAATGTTATGAGACTGTGGACACTTCACCCCTTTTGGACACCAGCCATAAGCCTGGGGAGAGAAAGAGAGACAAGTCTGTAGTCTCCATCCTCCTGGTTAGAGCAGCAACCACCGTAACATGGAGCAGAGCCAATTGCTCCCCTCCCCTGAAGGCTTGTGAGGCTGGATCAGGAACACTCCGCTCAGTTACAGCCCCACAGGACACAGGAAAGGCACTGATACACTGCAGGGACTGCAGCAGGGAGCTGTCAAGGTGCTGCCCACAACACAGGAGAGGCCAAGGAAGGCGAGTTCTACCAAGACAAGACTAAGGGCACGGAGCGAGGTCTAGCTGGTGTCTGCGGGTTATGGAGAAGATGGAGCTAAACTCTTCCGAGGGGAGCACAGGGACACGTGACCTGGTAATGGGAAATTATGTGGTAAAGCATTTTTCACACTGAGTGATCAAGCACTGGAACAGGGGCCTGGAAGAGTTTTGTAATCTCTGGCAAATTTTGAAATTGTGTAAGGTTAAACAAGGCTCTGAGCAACACTGAGTTGGTGGTTGGATTAGAAAATTCCAGAGACTTCCCCAACCACTGTTGTTCTGTGATGGAACATGCAACATCTGGAAATGCTCCTTTCTTCATGAAGCACCTGAAGGCAGTTATGATCTGATCAGATGGGCTTATTGTTTGCTGCTGCAGCAGCACAAGGATGAGGTGCTGTGGATCACCCTGTGCTACAGTGCCAGGAGCTGCAGACAGGTAACATTTTTTTTTTATATCAAGATACACGGGAGGATAGAGGTGGCATTTCTTGCTTGAAGGACAAGCCAAACTAATGCAGAACTTGCATCCCTCCCCCACCACAAATGAGGACTGTAACTCCTACTCCCACTGTTTAGGACCACAGAATCTCTTTCTGAATTTTCCTCTCTAACACAGCCCGTAGAATTCCTCATCTCCAAGCAGAGTGTGCTGTTGCCCTTTGAGTCACAAAAACTTCAGTCATGAAGCCACCTGAACAAGTGAGGAGAAGTTCCCAGGTGCTCTGGCCCCGTGTGCCTCTTTCCATGGGGCCAGGAAAGAGGCCAGGATTCAGGTTACTTACTGAAAATTTCTCACAGACAGGCACTTTATTCCCCCCTTCCACGTTGTGGCTTTCCTCCTCCAAGGAGCAGTAGCGATAGTCGATGTACTGGGACATGCTGCCAGGGTAGTTGCAGAACTCCACAGTGAGGTGCTGCCCACTGGAGTCCTTCAGCTTGCAGTTCTCTCTCTTGCTGGAAGCAACAGGAGTGCACAGTTACTGCAGGGAACTCACTGAAGGGACCAGGGAGCTGCAAACCCACTCCCCTCCGCCGGGTCTCAGCTCCACCAGTCTCCTGCTCTTGAGCTCCAGCCCCAGCTTGAAAGCTTGCTGGAAAGAAATTCAACCCTGGGAGAGCAGCTTTAGTAAGTAGTCACTTCTGTGCTGATTTAAAAGTTTTTTCTTTTCGTGCCTGTATATCAGTGTAAAAGAGTGTCTCTGGTGAAACCATAGGAGAAGGAGACTGGTAGTTTGATTTTAAATACTAAGGGCACCAAAATACCTGTTATTCTTTATAATGTTAATGGGCAAAGAAGAAATGCCCTGAAATGAGGTGCTGTGTGACCATCCAGGAGTCACCACCCAGGCAGAGTGAAGCAAGGAAAGGGTTTTCATCTCATGAGAAAAGAATTTGATCTGTGTTTTGTCCCAAGAGGTGGTTTAAGGGACCAAAACCTTTGGAAGGCTCCATGTAACTACAACTGTGGGTTAAAACATCTAAGAGGTCAGTTTAAAAAGTATTTTTATCTTGTCAAAACAAAGCACTCTCATGTTTTGAGGACAGCCATCTTGAATGTTTTCAGGCTGTCAAAGTGGCATTTCCTGAGATAAAACAGTCACTAAAAATACCATTTTTCCTCTACATAGAGCATAACTTGAGCTTTATGGAGATCCCAGGGGCTGTATCACTGCCAGGGGCTTCTTTAGATTGTGTGGGGCCAGATTGCAAAGCATAGATGTGTCCTGAACAAAAGCACAACTCTCACTTGGAAGGAAGTAATGGGATTGGGAGTGGGCTGCAGGACATGTGACAGAGCTAGTCAGTGTCAGGAGGTACAGGAAGCACCCCCCCTTTAACTGCAGCATCCCTCAAAAAACAGTTATATAACAAGCAGACCCTGCAGGACAGCCCTGGTTTCGTTTACTCTCTAGAGGAGTTCTAAGGGTCTCTTAGAATTCTGCATTCCTGCTGTGACCCCACAGCACAGCTGGACCAGAGCGAGGCAGTGACTCGAACAGTTCTCAGTTAGATCAGGTCACTGTGGTCACTCTCCTGCTGGCACCACGTTTGAAATGCTTTCAGCACCTGCCCACCAGAGGTAAGGTGGATTAAAAATGCACCCTGTGCACTCAGCACCTATTCCAGAAACAGAGAGAGCACGGGTCACCTGAAAAGCACCTTCCTACGGTCAGTGGGACGATGGATGGTCACAGCCCGGCTTCTCTGGAAAAACAAACACACGGCGCTTGCCCTTTGCCTTTCCCCCCACGAGCTGCTCACCATTTCTTGTAGGCGTACTCCAGGTAGGAGGCCACGAAGCGAGTCTCGAACTCCGAGGCGTATTTGGTGTCGTAAATTCCCGCTGGGAACATCTCGGAGAGGTCGGCGGTGAAGGTGCCGAGGCTGTCGGGGAGGTGGGCGTAGAAGCACTGGTACAGGAACACCAGGTCGATCAGGCCGTTGTGCAGAACGAGCGGCTTCTTGGCGCGGATGAGCTCCAGGAAGAGCGTCCGGACGCTCTGGCTCTGGCTCTCGTTGCCCTGTGGGAGGAAGGAGCAGCCCCTGAGCCTTGGGCTCCCCAGCCTGCCCCAGCCCTGAGCAGCCCCCAGCAGCACAACACTGCCCACAGCTGCGACTTGCTCTGGACAAACAGGGACCCAAACGTTTGAAAAAGCAGCTGCGAGGAGCAGCAGCCCGGCTGCAAAGCAGCAGGGGGGAGACCCCAGCGAGCCCGTCCTGCCCCGGGAGCAGGCGCAGGCAGCACGCGCCGCCAGCAGGCTGAGCTGCGTTTGTACCTTGTCGTTGCCCTTGTGGTAAGGGATCCCCTGTGAGTACTGCTTGTTGAAGTCGAACCCGTGCTGCACCAGGAACTGCACCGACTGGGGCTCCACGACATACTCCTCCGTGCAGAGCAGCGTCAGGTTGTAGATCTGGCACAGGTACGTGTTCTCGGACTGCGGGGAGGCACAAAAGGGCGGGCAAAGAACGCAGGGACAGTCACAGGAAGCCGCCGAAACTGCCGGGGGCACCTCCACGGCGCGCCGGGCGGGGGGGCGAGTCCCAACGCCCAGCGGGTCCCGGTGCCCGCCGCTTCCCGGGCAGGCGGGAGCGAGAGCAAACGCACCTTCTCTGGGAGCTGCTTGAAACAGGCGACGCCGAGGGACAGCACGGAGCGAGTCCTGGCGGCGCTGCAGACGGCCCTGTACCGCTCCTCGATGCACCTGCCGGCGGCACAACGGGACGTGACGCTGCGGCAGCGACCGCCCCGCACCCCCCCGTCCCCGCTCCGCCGCCGCCCCGCGCACTCACGGGCTCAGCAGCGACTTCCTGGCGCCGAGGCCGCTCAGCTCCTGCGGGGGACACACAGACCCGTCAGCGGCCCCGCCGCACCGGCTGCGCCCCCGGCGCCGCGCCCGCCGCCCCCCGGCTCACCGTGTCCACGGCCACGAAGGTAGCGGAGCGCAGCGCCAGCAGCAGCGACGGCCACAGCTCCGCCAGGTTGTCGCTCTGCACGTCCAGCACCGGCACCCGCGCCATGGCCGCGCCCGCCGGGG
>VXBA01000893.1:126795-140497 GCA_013399895.1 Serilophus lunatus | reverse complement strand
GGGGGGGGGGGACACACACACCTGCTGAAATATTCCCTTTCACCTGCCCCTTGGAAGGGGCTGTCTACACCGAGCTCTCCCTGCTCCCAGGGCACAAGGCTGAGCCGAGCACTCCGCCTGTCTGGAGCAGCAGGGGCCCAGCAGCGCTCCCCGGGACCTCCCGCTGCTCCCCACCAGCCCCGGGAGGAGGGACCGCGCTGGGGCCCCACGTGGGCAGNCGTGCCGCGGCTCACCGGGGTCAAGGCTGCGGGCGAAGGGGATGCCGGGCAGGGCCGGCCCCGGGGGCGGTTCAGTTCGCTCCGCCCCGGCATGCACCAGGCACGGCGGGACGGGCACGGCGCTGGCAGCGCCGGGTGGGAGTGCAGGGCATCCGCGGGAGGGTTTCCCGGCGTGGGGAATCGGCGGGTGTCGTCCTGGGCAGGGACGGGGCTGGCACACGGTGAAAGGCGGGGACGCCGCACGCTGTGGGTGCCCGACTGCTTCTGCAGGGCGAAAGCTGCCCAGGCCGACCACGGCGGGCACCGCGGCTCGGGATGAGCCAAGGGAGGAGGGAGCCGGCTCCCAAGCGGTGGCTGGGGGTCCTCGGGTTACGGCTTATGTCTGTGCTGGGTCATTCCCCGTCAGCCCGAATCCCAGGACGTGCAGTGGGGGATACGTGACCCCGCTCAGTGCTGGGCTTCTCAGGGTGCCCGGGGAAGCAGCGTGTGGGTGGGAGATGACAGCTCTGTCTGAGGTCCGCTATCAGCCCTGAGACGGGGCTGCTCCAGGCTGACCTCGTGCAGCTCCGTCTGCTCACCGGTCCCACCCCGCGGCTCCAATGCCCTTGCAGACACCTCTGAACCCCTTCAGTCCCCCAGCAGCGATCCTCTGTCTCCGTGCTGCTCGTGGTTGTTTTCGGACAAATCCCTCTTTGTATGTCTGGGATTGTATTCTGCCCCCGCTGAGACTGAGTGCTGCCCTTCCTTGCCTTATCATGTTTTTGTACAGAGCCCAGGTACAATAAACTGCTCAAATATTTGCAGAGATGTCCGTGTGCTGCCAGAGTGGTAAACTCCTTTTTTTTGTGTGTGTGTGTGTTTTTGGAGGGTGCAATTCAGTGTTGCTGTGATTTCCCAAGGGAACACTGACACTACCACAGTGGTGTCCCACACAGTTCCTCTGGTGTGGGGCTGGACAGGAGGTACGGGACCAGATGCTGGGATGGCTGCGGGGCCAAGCGTGACCCCAGAGTGACTGTGGCACCGTGCAACAGAACAGCACAGCCTTCATGGTGACACCCTGCAGGTCAGGGACCTCCAGCACCCTGGGCTGTGAGGCAGGCACCCTTCTTTTTGGCTGCAGGGTGACAGAGGTTGCACTGGTGGCTCCCCTGGGGTCTCTTGCATGGATGGCACTGTTCGATGTCATGCCACAGTCTTGCAACCCCTTAGTGCAAGCAGGGCCCTTGGCACTGCACCCTGTGCCTGTGGGGTGGTTTTGAGTGGCTGTGCCTGTCTTTTCCCTGCAGCACCCTCTGTACCAGCCTGGCACCAGGCACCGCTTTGCCCCAGCACGGCTCAGGCTGGGCTGTGGCAACAGGATACCAAAGCCACGTGGCACCGAGGAGGACAGTGCCTGCCTTGTTGCCATCCCCTCGAGGCAGGCACTGGTGGCGGCCGGGGTACAGTCCTTGTTCCAGCCAGGCTCTTCTCCTCCCTCCTGGGCGGGGAGAGTGGACAGGAGATAAAAGGCAGACCAGGGCCAGCTGGATGTTTCTGAAAGCTGCTGGGACCGTGAGCGAGGGAGGACGGCAGCGAGAGGTGTGGTATTTAGGGGTCGTTCTTGCGGGGGAGAGGGCTGGGGACTGGGAGCACATCTACCCTGACCAGACCCTGCAGCCCCCTGATCCGTCCCCAGACCATCCCCCCCAGCCCCATATCCTTCCCCTGCCCGTTAAACCTGATGGATCCTGGAGGGATGGAGTATATCTTGGGGTGGGCAGGGTTAGGGGGCTGTGAGAGGAAGGGGTTTCAGTCAGGTATTGGGAGGCAAGGGATTTAAAGGCTCTGCTTATCCCCAAAGCACTTCATGGGGCATCAAGGACTCTCAAGGTGACCTGAAGGTGAAACCATTCCTATCCCTCGCTGGTAGCTGAAATGATGAGGGCTGTATCCCTCCTCCTCTCTGGGGCAAATACAGAACTCTGTCTGGGGCTGTGTTCATTTTGTGGAATTAAAGAGGTGGAAAACGTCCATAGGAGGAGCTACAATTTCTTCTCCTGATGTGTGAAGGGGTGTCTCATTGCCAGGGGAGAACAGTGTGTGGTGGCAGTGGGTGCCCAGAAAAACCAGCAGCAAGGATGTTGTACTTGTTGGGAGCTGGGGACCCCAATCCCCCATGTCATCCTCTCCTTCTTCCCCCTACAAGGATAGAGGTCCTGGCTCCCAGTGCTGTGTTGGGTCCAATCCAACACTGCCCACCAGTTCTTGTCTGCCCTGGAGTGGGGTGCAGGGAGGAGCTTTGGGATTGCAGCAGACCTAGGAGGAAACTAACACCCTCATCCTCCTGCCAGGGCCAGGGGGCTGGGATGGGGCTACTGGTGCTGGCCCTGGCCACCTGGCTGGGACTAGCCTCAGCCTCTGAGGGGGTGGCCAACGGCAGCAGGATCTGCCAGGAAGCACCGTCATGGAGCATCAATGGCTCAAGGCCCATGGAGGGGGCAGCAGGGCAGGTCACAGTGGTGGCTCTGCTGAAGGCCAGCTGACACTTCTGCCTGAGGCAGGCCCATAGGTGAGCCCCGCTCCCCCTTCCCAAACCATACTCCACCTCGTCTGGGGGGTCACGGCAGCCCCCTGCCTCTGCACCCCCTCCCAGCACCTCCTTCCCTCAGCCTCGGGGGCCTGCGGGAGCGACTGGCCCGGCAGGGCACGGTCGACGTCCGCTACATGATCGTCAACGAGAAGGCGCCGCTGTCCCGCGCCATGCTCGGGGAGCTGGAGCGCCATGCCCCGCCGGGCGTCCCCGTCTTCCAGCCGGAGCTGGAGGACCCTGACGTCTGGCAGGTCCTGGGGGGTGACAAGGATGACTTCCTTGTCTACGACCGGTGAGTGTTCCCTGGCTTGCCTGAAGCATTTCTAGGGGTTACAGAGCACTTGGTGGGCTTCCAAAATCTCCCCCCATGCCTATGCTTGGGGGACCCCAGACTCCCATCCCAAGCCAGGCCGTGACTTTTTTCCTCAGATGCGGTCGCCTGGCTTTCCACATCCAATTGCCCTTCAGCTTCCTCCACTTCCCATATGTGGAGTCAGCCATCCGCTTCACCCACAGCAAGGACTTCTGCGGCAACTGCTCCCTCTACTCCAACATTACCCAAGAGGTAAGAAGAGGGAGCGCTTTCTGGAGCTGCGATCCCTTCTGTCCTCTGGCACTGCACATCAGGAAAAACAATCTTATCTCCATGTCGGGGACAGGCTTCTGGTTGGCAGCTGCCCTTGGCAGTGTTTGAGAGGGAAGGTGATGAAAGGTCTGGAATAAGGGCACTTAAATAGGTCAGAGCTTTCAGACTGAGAAGGAATGGACTAAAGGAGTCATAGCCCAGGTCTGAGAAAGCTAACTAGGACTGTTCTGAAATAAGAAAGGGGCAGGCAGTGGATGCAAAGGTGACAGGCTCAGGGCAAAGAAAAAGACATAGCTCTGAGCTTGGCAGGTGATTAGTCGCTTTCTAGGAGAAAAATCCATCCAGAAATATTAGATGAAAAGTTCCTATTCTGGACCAAAGACAGCTTTACCCAAGGAATACAGGTACAGAGGCTTGTGCCTTGTGTGCTCCAGGCTCTCCTGTCCTCCCTCTGTCCTGGGTCAGGACTGGAGAGCCTTTGCTCTGATTCACAGTTTTCTGTATGACAGATGTTGCTTTCTTCACCCCAGCTCATAGCAGTGCTCCCAGGCTTTCTGCAGACCTTCGTGGGCATTCACATACCACACCAGTCCTTGTGTTACTTTCCTCAGGCTAACAGTACCATGGAGGTCCCTGTAACCCTGAGCCCGCTTCCTGAACATGAGGAGAAGGAGTCGGGGACCCCCATTCACCAGCACAAGCCCCTCCATCGTCACCACCACCACGAGGTCAGCAGCGAGAAAGCCACAAACTCAAGTGACCGTGAACCTCACACCCATACTCACCACCACCATGGAGACCAGGATCCTCTCCATCATGAGGGGAAGAAGCAGAAGAAGGGGAATGAGCACTAATACAGGCTGGGCAGCCTCACAGAACCCAGTAGTGCGCAGAACACCCTAACTCACTTCACAGAGATGTGGAAGGACTTGCTTTGGGCTGCTGGTCACCAGCAGCGCTGGTATAACAACTGCCTCCAGCATCCTCCATGTGGGTCCCACTCTGATACTGAGATAGGGATGGAAATCTCCCTTGGACCCTGCTCAGTGCTGCATTTTCAGCCCCAGGGCTCTGTTTTGAGCCTTCCTCTGCTGCTGCCTGCTTTTCCATGCTCAATGAAGCCTGCCGTGCAAACCAGGAGGTGCCTGGTCACTGCTGGCTGACACTGCACGGAGCAGCAGGGCAGGGGTGGAGGGGCCAGAGCTGGGATGGGAGCAGCACTGGCAGCACCCTGTGCCCATCCCAACACTCCTGGGTGTCCTGGCCAGGGAGCGAGGGGAGGAAGAGTTTGTGCCCTGCAGGATGCAGCCCCAGGGGACTGGGGGCACGTAGAGCACTGGGGTGTTGCAGCTCCGCACGGTCCAAACCCTATACCCCAATGGCTGTCGCACCCTGGGGACCCCCCCAGACCGTGCACACGGGTATGTGCAGTGGTGATGGGTGGCCGCAAGATGGTGGCCTTGTCCCCTCTTGGAGACCCAGGGGCTGTACTGAAGGGCCCACAGCCCTGGGAGGACTGGGTGAGGATCCTGAGATCCCTCCTGCGGGGAAGCGAGGTGGGAGGGTGATGTGGACGTCCAAAGTAAAAATAAAACCTCTGTGAAGTGACCATTGTTCACTCTGGCCTCTGGTAAGCCTAGGGAGGGTGGAGTCTTCCCCAGGGCCAGTCTGTGCTCCAGGCACAGGGAGGGACACAGTACTGAATGTAGACCCCATGATGCAGCAGCCAGTGGTGATTTCCATTCCCTAGGCAGGATCTGGAAATAAAGAGGTTGAAGGCTGAAGAGACCTCACCTCCTGCCAGAAAGGGAGCCCAGGGCATTAATGCTGCACTGTCAGGAGGATGTTTGGCTCAGCATCTCCATCTCTGGCTCGTAGGTGTGATGTTGGGGTGCCTGCCCCAAGCTGCTGCTCTTTCCCACATGCAGTACAAAGCCATTGTGGGAGTCTTGTCTCCGGCGTCCAGACTGGTCCCCACTGGTCCCCAGCCCTCAGGCAGCTGGGTGCTGTGTCCTGGCAGGTACTCACGCCTGCCAGCACCTTGGGCCACTCCCAAGCCCCTGGCTCTGCCCTCTACTTCAGCTCCATCCATCATCTCACACAGCCCAACTCAATGCCTCCCCTGAGCTCTCCATTTCTCCAGGCCCCACAACCTGAGGGGGAAGCAAAAAGATGGTGTTTTGCTCAGCATTATGCAGCCCCATGTGTGGTGTGTGTCCTGCTGCTGATGCTCTGACCGGGATTTCTGTACCCCTCTACTGTATCTCTGCTGAAGAATGCTCTGCCTAGTCACTGGGACAAGAACCAGGGTGAAGAGAAGCTGCTTTTCATGGGGGTGAGGGCAATGGGATCAGACAAGTCTTTCTCACCAGTCTCAGGAAACCAGCTGGGCTCTCCCATGGACTGCTGATTGAGACTCTGCTCTCCCTCCTCCGTCTCTCCTCCCCCTTCCTCCCCTACCTGCTCCCAGTAGCCTGCAAGGGCACCTCTGTCTGCTGCTCCTGCCATCAATATTGAGGTTATCTTTTTCTTCTGGCAGCTGCTGTAATTGAAACAAAGCAGGCCGGGCCTCACGGGCTCCGCTGCTCTCGCTCATTTTGCTGGTGCTGCTGAGACAACTAATTCATCTTATCGATGTGTAGTTGGCCTCTTTTCCACCAGATCCAGGCAGAGCCCTCTCCCAACACCAAGGCTGGAAGGAGCAGGCTGTGCCCCAGTAGCATGCTCCTTGGTGTTGCTCTGATCCAGCCTCTGGTCCTTGGCTTGCCTCAGATGGGTGCTGGCCACCAGCAGGAGATGCCAGAGGAGCCAGTCAGGGGGAAGAGGCACAGACTGGGAGCATGCTGATGACTTTATCTCTTTCTTTTGCCTTCTCATGTTTCATCAGCACTTGTGTTGCATTCCACATCCTTTCTTTACACAGCTCTTAGAGGTGTCCCTGGCAAAGAGGTGACAGGTGATGAATGGGACATACACAGATTTGCATTCCCTTGCTGAGGGATCCCATCTGGTGCTGGGTGTGTAGTCCAGTGCAGCTGCTACCATTTGGTTACCTCCCAGCAGATGAATTTCCAGGCCTGAAGGCTTGGGTTGGCATTTTGCTTTGGATGGAGACATTTAGGCATGGGGAAGAGCTGTGCCACTGTTTGAGTGGAGTCCTCCATGACTGAGTAATGGCGAGGATTTTGGGTGAAGCCGATGCTGCTCCACAGGTTATTGTCTAAAGGCCTGAAGAGTTTGCGGGTATCATGTTTGGGGCCCCTTTGATATCACTCACCCCTGAAAGATGCCAGAGACCTGGAGCTCTGTAAATCCTGCGTCAGTGTCTGCACTCCTGCAGTGCTGAGGGAGAGCTTTGATCCTGGTGGGATGGATGAGAGGTGTTTTCGGGGAGGTAACAGGCTCTCTACATCATCCATGTCTTGGAGAGTGATGGTGTTAGCAGTCAGGGATCCTCAAGGAATTCTCACCTGTCAGAGGGGCTGGCTCGGCTGGGAGGGCCCAGGGCCAGAAAGTAGAGCTGCCTTCAGGTCCTGGCAGTCGCTGTGCCTCGGCACCCTTGTGTCCTTAGCTGTGCCACCACTCCACAGGAGGGTGCACTGCGCTACCCTTGTACCTGTGGCTGTGCTACTACTCTGGAGGAGGACAGAAGCCAGCTTCACATCACATGCAGCCTTGGTCCTGTGTGCTGCTCCTGGCGAGGGCCAGGCAGATCCTCTCGGGAGAGGGGGAACAGCCAGTTCTAATGTCAATAGAGGCCTCTTGTGCAGCGATGCTGTGTCAAGAAGAGGAATGGGTCCCTCCTCCTTCGCCCATTCATCTGGCAGCCGGGGCTGGCATGCTGCCAAACCAGGCTGCTTTGGAAACATTTCATTGAGGAGGCAGCTGAGCCTAGGAAAACAGAATGAAAATATACAGAGGGATCACTGTTGTTAGGCAAAATAAATGCAGGCAGTCCCATTTTGCCCCCCAAATCCAGCTCATTTGGGCCCCTCTGGCTTCCGTGAGTTCAGGGTGACTGCTGCTGCCTGGGGATGGCAGCCACCTATCTCCACTGTGGGTTAGGAACCGGGGAACGAGGGCTGAAGAGATCATCCATAGCTTTGGCCAACTTGCTGATGACCCTGGTGAAGGGCCCCAGACTCATCTTGGTGTAGCATTGCCCAAGGAGATGGGACAGAGCAGAGAAACAGCGGCAGAGGTGACCCAGCAGCAGTAGCTTTTGTTCCCTACATGGCCACAGGTGTGGGAGGCTGATGAAGAGGGGGCATCAGATTTTGGCCTCGTTCATTCCTACCTCCCTCTTCAGCATCAGCCACGGGAGCAGTCTGGATATGAGGTCCCGAGTGGCTCAGGGTCCAGCCCCTGGGTTTTCAAAGCCCAGTTGCTTGGCATGCCCCATTTTTGACTGCTGACAGAGGGAGAGCAGGGTCACCCCAAAGCAGTCCCCAGGGTGGACACATCTCTCTGACTTCTGAGCAATACTGCATTCAACAGGTTTGCCTCTCCTGTTGTTTCCACCATAACCTCTCTCCTTCCTCCAAAGGCCTTCAAGTCTCTCCATGGCCATTAGATGACCTACAAGAGACGCATCCCAGTCCTTTCCCTCGCTCGTGGTGGGTCCAGAGTGGTTTGGGAGGCAGAGCTGGAGCCCCAGCTGCAGGGGATACCAAGGTTCTCACCCCCATGCAGCTTCTCTCTGCGCCACCATGGCACAGCTTTGTGTGGCTTCACCTCCCTCTCCTTGTCCACCCAGCATGGTCCAGTTCTGTTATTTATGGTTTATATCAAGGGGTTTGAAAGGAGCCCAGTGTGAGCAGACAAAGCCCAACCCACACCCTAGGAGAGACATGTCTCACTAGCCCATGGATTTGAGCCCATCTCACCATGTATAGATACGCAGCATGCAGCAAGTGCCCAAGGCTGAGACTGGATCCTGTGCTAATCATTGTATTCATAGCTTTGCTAAAATTCAGCTCCCTTGTTCCACCATTAATTATGCTCCATCTCTAAGATTTAGTAGCTTCTCTTTGAGTTTATCCAGCTTTCAGCCTCTTCTATATTGTTTTTTAGCTCTCAAACTCTGTGTGTTATCTTCTCTGTCGCAGATCCTTTTCTTTTTTCCTGATAAGTGGAGTTTGTTCAATGTGTTGGTTCCCACCAGTTTCCCCCCTCTTTCCCTAGAAAAACATTCCTTACCCAGAGTTATTTACATTTTAATTACCATTTGCAAAGTGTGTTAAATGCAGATTGTAAAAGGCTAGGATGGTTTATCATGTGATCTACCAAGTTCTCTGCCCACAGAAGGGGAGCAGGGCGCTGAGTGACGGAGGGCAGAGGGATCACCTCCAGCCCTGGCCCGACTCTGACTTCCCACCCAGCTAGACCCTGCAACCCACTCAAAGCCAGGGCAGACCCGATGCTGAAGGCTAACAGGAGCATTGTTTGCCCCTCACTTTGCCATCTTTTATTCATACTCTTGTAGGCTTAAAAATGATTCCCTGGTTATTTTGGCATGTCTAATTAAGGGAAAGGAACTTCAGTGGCTGAAAGAGGGGGCAATGGGCCAAGAGGGCTGCTTTCTGCTGAGCTCAGCCCCACGACAGCCAGCCTGGCCAGGATGGACGTCTCTCTCCAGCATGGGATTAAGTAACTTTCTGGAGCACTCTGTGCTTTTAGACTCTGTGCTGGGGAGGTGGCTGTTTCTCCTGGAAGCTGAGGGTCTTCGCCCAGCAGTTCCTCTGTGCTTAATTGCTGGCCTGCACAGCAAATGCGTTTGCTGGAAGGGTGCAGAAATCTCCGTGGCAAGACAGAGGCTCAGCACTTTGCTAATCTTATGGGGGCTGAGGGAAGGCAGTACTGGCAAGCCAGAGATGTAATGTCATGTGCGGGGGAGAGAGGGAACAACAGCTCCTGACAACCAGAACTCCCTGTGTCTGCCCCATCCTGACACCTGGCACCCAGGGCCTTGCTCCATTTTTCTCTCTTCCTCACTGCTGGCCAGACCATTTTGTTCCTCCTGATCCTCTGCTCCTGGCTGCTCCCACCCCAGCTTCCCAACCTGCCACAAGCTGCATTCCCACAGCAGGGCTTTCCAGCTCTCCCCTGCTCACACACCTCACCCTCCTAATGAGATCCTCCTGGACCCCCAGCCCTGCCACAATGTCCAGATTCCTGGTATTTGTGGTGCATGGCAGGCAGAACCAATGGGTCACAGGGTGTCGTGCACATGCCCTTTCTAGAGAAGGTGATGTGTGCAGGCATCCTAGATCCTGGATCAAGCAGAGCTTGTGGTTTTTCTTGGGGATTGCTGTCCCCATTGACATAGGCAAAGGTCAGAGAAGCACCCTGAGCATCACAGTTTTTAAGCCTATGCATCCCTGAGCAAATATAGGGACATACATGCAGGTAGTTCCTGTGTCAAAGTGAGGATGAGAGCAGCTATCCTGCATCTGATCTTGGAATTCAGCCCATGCTTGGAGAGGGGAGTTGATACTTGCAGTCTTTGCACTTCTCTTCTGAGTACACAGACAATTGCAGTCGCACCTGAAGGAGGTCTCTGAGCTTGTCAGTTCTGGAAAGTCTCATAAAAAAATGGCTGGCTAGCAAAAAGCCACTTTATTAGAGTCCCTGCTGAAAGAGAAGCACAGCAATAACTCAGCGCTAATGAATCAGCGGAGAATCCACAGGGGATTCAAACAGTTGGATGGCAAAAAACTCCAACTCCATCCTATGCTTTGTTGGAGACCTTACTAGGCACTGGAGAGTCTAAAAATGGCACTCAACTCCATGGGCAACCAATCCAAGGTGATCTTCCTCTTCTTGGCAAGCCAAGTGTTTCACAAGGCAATGCTCTCTGTCTCCGTCTGGACATTGGATCCGTGGGAATGCTATGGAATAACTATCCTGGGCAACAGATCCCTCTGCTCCCAAGTGCATTAAAACAGAGGAGCTGCAGTTACTCCCTGTGTCCTTTCTCTCCTGCCTTTGCTCTGAACAGTACCAGCAATATTGGAAATGTAGAAACAGTCACACTTCCAATGAATACCATGGGCTGTAGCGGGAAGCTTGACTGCTGCTAAGCCCAGTTTTGGCTGTTTTGGAGCAGCAAATTCTCTGGATGGCTGGAGCAAGAGCTTGGTGTCTGTCTGCACTCTGCTATCCTGGTCCTTTTCCATTGCTAGTTGGTCATAAAGATTCTACTGCCCTTATATATGTTCATCTATCACCAGAGGACTTCCCTGGTTCTCCCTGGGTCTTGCAAAGCTCTGCTGTCATCTCTGCAAGGTTCAGCCAGTGTCCCCCGTGTTAGTGAGGACATTGACTGTTCAGAGTCAAAGCAATGCCAAAGAGGAATGAGAGCATCCAAGAGAGAGAGGAAGATGTCCAGAGAAAGGCAGTCTTTTTGCTGAGGATGGGGTTTGGGCATGGTGGCGAGAGAAGAGGGCAGCAACATGAATGTGTGCTGGTGGGAGCAGCCAAGGAGAGATATGGCATCAGCCATCACTTACCTTGTCTGCCACAAAACAAAGCACAGGTGCCAGGAAACCCACAGAAGGCATCTCAGCAGCATCCTTGTCCTCTCTTCTTTTTAGGGCCTTTGAATTCAGTTTCTACAAAGACAAGAGCAGTTTTGTTGCTCCACAGCATCTGCAACTTAAAGCTGGACTTCTGATCGAGCTGCACCGAAGAATTTCCCAGGATATTGCATTGCATCGCTGCCTAAATGCGGCGTAGAATCTGGGGGTGCTCCAGTCCCTTTGGTCAGCAAATTTTGTAGCCAAGGACTCAAAATAAGATGCTTTCTGATGTGAGCGGGAAAAATCAGCACTTGGTGAATAATGCTAGTGATCAGGCCAGAAAGGCTGGAATTGGTGGGTCACATCACGGGCAGAACCTGACCAAACAGCCTTGAAGCCAGGAGGGATATTGGGGCTGCCAGTAGTAGAGGCTCAGGAAATGGCTGGGTTCAGGAAATCGTGCAGTGAATTATTGATGTACCTGGTTCCAGTCTCTGAATGAGCAGAATCAGGGGCTGGCCGGGAGGCTGACATTTTGCATCCTTCCCCAGGGAGAAGAGGTCTGTCCATGTTCTCTGGGAGGAGGAGAGCTCTCCCTGTTAGAAAATTCAAGGCAGTAATGAAAAGCACAGGGAGAGATGGGGAGGAATGGGGAGCAACAAATATACAGAATGAAGAGAGAGAGAAAAAATAGATTGGTTTGTCTTTGAAATAACATGCTAACCCCCCAGAGACTGGCTGGCCAGCCACTGCACCGACCTTGCTTTGATTTGAGTCTGGATTATATGTTTTATGCAATGAAAAGTCAGCTTGTTGAGAATGAATAACATCCCTGCTTGGGCTGAAGTCTAAAATCCTCTTTATTGGCACTGTCTGGGGACGACGTAAGTAAGGACACTCAAGGTTGTCACTAGGTGAGCTCTGCAGTGACTGGTGACAGAGGGACCAGACAAGCTGGGGTGCTGTGTCCCAGCTCTCGTGCAGTCTCACCCTCTGCCTGAGCAGACCTGGCAGCTGCGGGGAGACACGGGTGCCAGCAGAAACTCTGTGACACCAGGGCCCAGACTGGAAGAGCTTGCAATCCTGCTGGCCTGGTCTCTGCCAGGAAGATGTGCTCTACCCTGGGGACAGGAGAGTGCTTTGGGATGGCCCCATGAGGTCCCTCTATGCAGCCAGGGAGGGGCAGATGTGCACAAAGCTCCTTTCATCTTCCCAGGTCCTGCCACCAACACGGTGAGCAGAGTGATGGACAAAATGCTGTGCTCCTTTCACAAGTGCTTTCTGTTGCAACAAACCCTTACAGAGAACCAAATGGCCTTCAGGGTTAAAGAAATGTGGATGTAATTCCTGGGGAAAATATAAACAAATCTGTGTGTAGCTGCTGCAGTTAGCCAGGCCCTGCCACCGTTAGCACTCATTATTTTCAGCAAGACCAGCAGCAGCAAGGAACACCTCAGCCTTCAAGGAAAACCTCTTCCTGACCTTCATCGATTAGTATGTGGCTTATTCTCTAAAATGGAGATCTCTCATTGCAGTAGCTCTGCCTGTTCTCACTACCTGCCCGAGACCTGATTCCTTCCCTCCGTGTCCTGTGAAGGAGACCTTGGGCTTGGAGGTATCTCGTGGCATAGCAAAGGCGCATAATTATTTCCTGTTCCCTAATTGCATCGCACTGTTATTCCAGGAAATGTACTCTTGCTCTGTCAGTAAGAATAAATAGGAGATCTCTGCAACAAGGGAGTAACCGGTAATGGTCTAGATGTGACTGAACTGCAGATAGGAAGGAATTGGCCTTGGATTCTCAAAGCACCGAGAATAATAGCAAGAAAACCGAACTCTGAGGCTTGTGAGCTTGCTCTTCCTCGGAGGTTTGTCGCTTAAAATTAGACAGGGCAAAAAACCAGGAATGTATTTCTGGGGAAAATCCTGGGATGCTGTCACGCTGGACACAGCACCAAAGCGACCAGTCCTGGCAGGGTATAGAGGCCCAGAGAAGTTTCCCCAAGTCGCGACAGCCCTCTCCCCATCACCCTGTGCTGTGCTGGTCCCATGGGCGCTGACATCACCCTCTGCTGAGAGCAGAGGCCGGTGAGGAATCCGCTCCCTGGATTTTGGGGTGCCGATTCAAGCAATATGTGCTGAATATATTTGTATGTCTCTTTAGTGCAACCCCACGTGAGAGCACAGCAGAGCTCCTGGTAGCCAGCACGGCCTGGGGTTCTTCATCTCCTCCTCCAAAGGCCGTGTGCGCCGGAGGATCCAGCGATCCCTGTACACAAGACGCTGCAATGATGTGTGGGACGAGCATCTTCTCTACAGGGCTTTAAAAGAAAAAGGAAACCCCGGCGCCCATGGAAGGACAGGGCACTGCTGACGGCTCTGCTGCCCGATGCAAAGCCGCAAGTGATCGACGGGTGCAGTTGGGCGTTGATTTTTGGGTCAGGCTGGGCGCTGGGACCGGGTACCGCTGGCCTTGCAGAAGGAGCAGCCCCGATCCTGCCGACTGCTCCGGAGGAGCGCTGCCACCTCCAGCCCCGCCGTGCCCCTTTTGTCCCGCTGACTCAGAGCAAGCTCCTGGCGCTCGGATGGCCCCGACAGCCCCTCACCCGCCAGCGCCGGGGGGACCCGCAGCAGCGGTGCCTTCCCTTCTGGACACTGGGGACACAGCGTCCCTTGCGTGTCCCCCTCCCGCTTGCGGACACGGCCAGGACGGCACGGGGCGATCCCCGGGGTCACCCCCACCCCAGCCGGCAGGTGCCGGTGAGAGCGGTGCTCCGGCGGGCGGGGGGGCTGCGGAGCGTCCCGC